>JAUMHM010000087.1:14342193-14383075 GCA_032362435.1 Melikaiella ostensackeni | reverse complement strand
TTCAGTGGTGTTTAGACACTTTTTTCACGACAAACACCAATGAGTCGTGTCATACGCAAGAATCAAAGGTGTTTGGGCTTCTCCGTGTACAAAAAGAGATAAATTTTTTAACGAAAACGACGAATTTTCAACAAAAGAGTTGAATTTTCAAGCTAAAAATATAAATTTACAATAAAAAAGTTAATTTTTAACCAAATAGTTGAATTTTTAACCTCCAAAATATTAATTTTCAACAAAAAAGTTATTATCTCACCCATTTAGATATTTATAAGAACTGAAAAAAAATTATCCATAATAAACTCGCGAAATTGGATACATATTCCGATCTTTTCATGTAAATAACTTAAAACTTAAGCATTCGTAAGTGGATAATATATTTGGGTTATTCAAGTATTATATAACTTTAATGGCTCCATATTAAGAAAAATTATACCTGGAAAAATCTAGAACTACCTGGAAAAAACCTGGAGTTGTCAGGCATTTTTTTCCAAGATTTGAGAAGACACCCTGAAGACTAAATAATAAAAAGAGGATTTTCCGCGTGTATTTAAAAATAAATCCGAAATATGTACGCGAGTGTTCGAGCTGCCCGCTTTGCCGCTACGTTACTGCGTGATTGCCTCAAGGTCGCCGCGTGTCTTGCCCTGTCCCCCGGAGTCCCTGGTTGAAGAGTGCGAGCTGGCAGAATTCTAGGGACGCAGTAAACCGAGGCGCAGTATATCGAGAGTTGAGTGTATTTAAAATTATTTTCTTGTTCTCTAGGAAACGAGGCTGCGGAGATAAATCGGAATGCTCACACTCTACAAAATAATGATTCCAATTACGCTATACAAAGAAACTTTTTCACATATATGAACTGATATGGGTGGAAAATTAATTTGGAGGTCTAAACTTTAATTCTATGTATGTAGCCTGTAAGCGTGGCACTCCTTGCCTTGACTGTCAGTCGTGACCGCCGCGTTAAACGAGCAACAGTACTCTGGACGTATTAATCTGTTAAACCCTAATGTAATTTTTTAAATAAATACTAGTTGCTGCTAAACATCGTTTATTCTTTTATTATAATAAACTTTTCTAATAGCAATAGTATTATATTTTGAGGTACTGCGAATTCATTAAGCACCCACAATTTCAGCTAAAACGTCATACTTTTAGAGGATACCTCTAAGAAATTTGAAAATCAAGGACATTTCAACAAAAAAACGCCCCGAATGCTAAAATTCACTTCAGAGACATGCCAAAAAGGCTTCGGAGATGACCCATTTGAAGCTCCTACATACACTTAACTTATGGGAACCGATCATAGAAATTTTTCTACTATTACTCACGGCAAAAATAACCACTATGCAAATTTTCAATAACAAAAAATGAATAGTGCCGAAAAAAATGACTGGGACGTCGAAAAGATCCCTTTGAGTAGAATGACCCTATAATGATCCGGGTATAAATGAACTGCGATTACGTGGTATGCATTGTTTTCACATTTTCCCAATAATTTGCGATTTTATCGCAATTGGTCTTTGAATCGAATTGTTCCTCTCAAATATTTTAATTTGATATAGGAAAAACGATCTGCCGCTAAATGGTGATTTCGGTTTATACACACGGGTTGATGTTGAAGCTTTTCAACATATAATTATTCTTTGAAATGAATTAACATTGTATAAAGACTTGAAACCACACTGTCAACAACTAAATAAATGACAAATAACGGATCATTGACTGGATTGCATGAAACAACACGCGTCATTTGCCAAAGGTTATTCATGTTGCGATTGATTTTAAGGTCACGGGCAAATGATATATTCCGTGTGATATTTAGCAGCATTTCCTCTCTCTCTATGAATATATCCCTCACAATTTTCAAACAACTGTATTTGAGTGAAAAACTTGAAAATTGTATAAAATGCATTCAATCAATACTTTTGTTGCATAAGTGATGATGGACCGATTACATATGAAATCAGGCAGTCTGACTATTAGGGTGCCCAATAAAAATTTGAATTTCGAATTTTACAAACGCTACCCCGTAAATTTCTTCCTTCTGGTGCGAAAATACTGACATGAACTTTCTTTTTTGTCTACAAATACGTTTAAAGGTTTCGCTAGGTCGTTTTGTGTTTGAAAATGAATTTTCTTAATTTTCGGTTCATAAAAAATACAAATTTAAGGCTGAAATATTCTTTCACTCCTGGAAAGTATTTGTTATTTATTCAGGAATAAGTCCTAAATTTTATAGAAAAATTTTTGCAAAAGATATTAACGGGCTTAGAATACGAAAATTCAGTATTGCATTACAATCAATGGCGACAGAAATAAATCTTGAATTATGAAATACACAAAAAATAGACATTTTTCAAAGTTTGAAGACTTTTGGTCATTTTTTCGGTCTAAATGTTATTAATCTGTTATTTAACTTAAAAAATGCAAGTAAGAATTTGAAAATTTGACACTTTTTTTTGTATTATTTGTGTACATCCATATTAAAATAGCCCACTTTGTTGCTTGTCAGTAAGAGTCAACTTCAAACTGAATTCTGTCCGAAGTTGAACCTTATGGACAGACTACAAAGTGGGCTGTTTTAATATGGACTTACACATTTTAATTCATTTTAAAGTACCACAGGAATCTTTAAACCATAAGAAGTGTGTGTTTTTTGTTTATTTCGAAATTCAAAATTTTGCCTGTCACCCAGTATAAAAACTTTTGATTTATCCATTATGGAGAATATTCCACTTATATTTAAGACTATGTCTTCAGCCTTAAATTTAATTTGATTAATTCCTCAATTTTTTTTCTAAATTCCTAGTAATATGAGGATATATTCTGTGAGTTTCATCTTCGCTAAACTATTCCTTCATACAGAAAAACTCATTTTCTATAATACAAATTTTTTTAAATATCAGTTTCTTTTTTTAATTCATAGTTTTCTGTGTCAAAGAAACTGAAATCATATAAGGATGACATAGTTTTGCCGAAAAATAAAAATCCGGAATGTTTGAAAATACCGAAAATATAATTACCAAACTAGAAAATTCCCGAAAAATAGAAATTTCTGAAATTTCAAATTACCGAAAAAAGTAAAAATACCAAAAATATTTATTAACCGAATTTGATCATTTCGAATGTAAAAGTTGAAGAAACTAGAGAAACTCAGAAATCACAAATTTCCAAAATTTTTAAATCAGAATTTTCAAAATCCCGAAATTTCAACTTCCTGAAATTGGTTAATTCCGGAAATTTCTAATTTTACAAATTTCGAAATCTGCCACAAGAGAATATTTGAATTCAATATTTTTTACTTGTTGAAATATTTAGTTTTATATTTTGCATAAATATACTGCATAGATTTGATTTTGAAAGAGCTCTTCAAAATTTTAAACTATTCACATATACCTGTAAAATAAAGCATTATTTTGACCGTTTAGAATATCAAATATAATCTTTTTTTTCGAACTTGAAACTTCGGTTATTTAGAATTTAATAATTTCGTAAGTGTCAAATTTTTTGGATTTGGAAAACTCGGCTTTTAAAATTTTAGTAATTATGCAATTTAGTGTATCACATAATTTGACACTTCTGAATTCTCCTGGTTCCTTTAACTTCAACTTTAGGAATATTTTAACTTCGTTACTACACATTTTCGGTTAGTTCATTCATTTATTTGTTAATTTAAAATTTCGAAAATTTGAATTTTTCGCAAATTTTCTGTTTAGGTAATTACATTTTCGGTATTTTTCATCATTTGGGATTTTACTTTCTCAATAAAATTATGTTATCTTGATGACAAATTTCAGAAAATTATGATAAATTTAGGAAGATTCGTTTACAAATTTCTTAATTTTCGAACTTTTTCTTTGTGATATCTTAGATCTCATAAAAAATGCCGTTACATTTAACAGAAAATTACGAAACTTTTTTCATAATTTTACAGTAAATTGACAAAAATTACGTTATAATTTCGTAATTTTATGAAAAATGAAGTAAATTCAAGATGCGGTTACGTGAATGTTTTGGAAATTTCCTAAAATTTTCAGTAACTTTTGTAACGTGATAACTTCGTAAATTTCAAGATATTTTCAACAGTGAACACTTACAGAATATGCAATCACAGAATTTAGAAATACCAGCTGTTTCACATTTTAAATAAGAAAATTGATGAAATTACGATTTTTGTTGATCTTTTTCGGTTAATTTTACTTCTTTCTTTTAGCTTCTTCAAGACATAAAACTAAGAATGTTTAGAAAAAGCATTGATATTTTGAAAATTTCATTTTGTATTATGAAAAATAAAATTTTAATTCAATTTCTTCATAATTCAACCAAATATACAAGTAGCCCTGAGTTTGTGAAAAAATAATTTGGTAAAAAACAAAAAATACTCGTCTTATTTTTGCCTTGGAAAACAATATATTTTAGCCCTAAACAATTGTGTGATATCGTTAGTGTCAGACTGCCCGATGTCATATGAAATCGGTCAATAATACACTCATGATGGAGAATATTTTTTGGACTGCGGCAGAGCTACAGGTCGCTGTGAACATCCGAAACAAAAAGTCGGGCCAGATTAATAAACACGAATAGACTGGCTATTGTTGTACACGTGGATTTTTTTTTATTTGTTTTTGACAAAATGGCGGCCTCTTTTCAATTTTCAATAATTTTTTTTTCCCGAAAGTTATGAGAAAAAATTCATGTGTACGACGAAAGATAATCTATCTAAAAATACACTCAAAAAATTTGAACCAAATCGGATGAGTGGTTTTCGAGAAACCTCTGCCGCAATGGCAAAAAACATGGTTTTGAAAAAAGCGCATTCAAGGTTTGGAGTACGAATTTTAGCCAGAGTTATACAAATCAAAACTTACTATTCAAAATAATGTTCTGGTGGTAATTCTTTACGGATTTCGACATTTTTTGTTTAGAAATACATACATACAGTAAATTTGGAAGAAAATCATCGTGTCCGATTGGAAAATTTGTTGATGTGTGCAATTTTGCGTAAACAAATCTGTGACGCGGCCGTACAAAATCATCTGTATTTTTGTCAGTTTTTGAGATATCACCATAAAAAAATTTCACAGCATATTTTTGAAACTATAAAGAGCAAGAAAATCAAAGAAATTTTTTCTGAAAATTTCACAGTGGTGTAGTCCCTTAACTTACCTCTGATGTTTCTGAATATGTTTTTGGCCAGTATATTATTCTTTCAATTTCAATTAATTATAGTACAATTTTTCATATAGACTTTTTTTTTGACAAGTAAATAGTGAAGGACTAATTAGAATTTTGTTTTCATTCGCAGTGTACGAACGATAATCAGTGCTGTGACGTTGTAAAAATGAGATGTCACACATACGCAGGAAAGTGCCAAGTTGTAATAACTGATGAAGATCTGAGGGCACAGAAGGCGAAGCTCAAACCAACTGGGCACAAACTTTGGTGAATTTCCGCACCCTGAGCCCAAAATTGAGATTTTATAAGCAAAAAGAATTTTATATGTAATATGTTTTGTAACTCAAATCGACTCTCAAATTTAGGCTTTTTGAATGACATTAAAAGTAATAAGACATTTTTTCAAATTTAATTGAATCGCCCAAAATCTAGTTAGTAAAAGCAACATTGTACTTTCTCAGAAATGGAATATGGATTACCTATTGTCATACTTTTTTTTTACCTTTTATATTGTAACCAAAAAATGAGTGAAATAAAAATTGAAGTAGAAGTGTGAGATATTAACTCTTTGCTATTACATGAACTTCATAAATATGATTAAAAACTCAAAGAGCAAACAGAGATCTGGAATTAAATAATCAGTTGTATCAACAACAATGTATGAATAATGTGAGACTTACATTTTGACTTAAAAAAATTGAATTTAGTACTAGCGCACTAAGATTTAAAATGTTATGTATATTCTAAAACCTTTTTGTAAAAAATTTGGCTATTTGAATAAAATGAACAGCAATTTTTAAATGGAATATCTTTGTTTAGCCTCAGCTCATTTAGGTGGCTCAAAATGATGTATGAATTATAAAAAAAGGATGGTCGGCGATATAAAATTACAATATAGAATGAAAAAGAAATACAAGGTTTTGAGGGCAAATGGTATTCTATGATGGCATAAATTGCCGAAAATCCCATGTATTTCTTTCTGCCTTATTTATAACCTAAACCAGCACCAGCACAATTTTCGTAATATATTACGGTTACGTTGGCTCTACTGCGGGCTGACGAACGTAGTTTCGATTAGATGCGTGACAGTTCTCATACAGTCATAGAGCTGTGGCGACTAACTAAAATCTAGTTTAATTGCTGAAAGATATAAGTTTGATCAGAAGTGGTCCAAAGATTGGAGTATCTTCTCCCAAAAGGTAAGGATGTGCGACTGTTATGAATATGATTATTTGTGAGTTGGAATGTAGTTACACAGATGAGTATGGTTTTATAGGTTAAGTCACACTTTAAGTGTGATTTAATAACATTCAAAGTTGTAAATAAAATAATGCACTTTCATTAAATGAAATAGAATAAACAAAAGTGGAACATATTTATAAATATTTTTCAGTTTTGGTCAGGGATGGCCAAAACTGGAAAGAATATTGACCCACCTTTGGCCATCAAATTCTATAATTTTTAAATTGAGATTAAGCTCAACCCAAACGTGGTCGCACATGCAGTTTCTCTTTTTTACATGTTTCGCAGATGCCTCCCGGTTATTATAATCCAAGAAAGGAAAAAATCGTACTACGCGTTTTTGGGAAGGACGATTTTTTTATTTTTAACAATTAAAAATCTCATTTTTCTCAAAAATGACGCAAAATATGAATATGCAGTTCATGGTTCAAAATTGTTACCCTTCCTGAAATCAATAAAACTATACCCTTACTTTCTGTTTATTTTGGGTACTTTAACCAACATTTTCAAAAACATAGAATAAATTGATAAAAATGGACTTAAGTAGCATGTATTTTAACAAACTTCAACATTTTATTTCGTAAATGTTTGTTTTCAGTTCAATAACAATGCAAAGAATATGTTGCATGAGAATATTTAGATTCCTGAGCTTCAAGGTAAAGAAAAATGGGTTTTTATTTCCAAAATTGAAGAAACATCATTTTTGACGATTAAAAAACTCATTTTTCTCGAAAACAACGCAAAATGTGAATAATAGTTCATAATTCAAAAATTCAATTTTTTTTTTTTCATTCAGGATTGTTCTACCTTCTGAAATCTGTGAAAGTATACCCTTTCCAGATGTTTATATAGTGTATTTTGAAAAATTTTGCAAAAAAAAATATAAAAAATCGATTTAAATAGACTAAAATAGCACTCACTTTAATATTGTTCCTCAATTAAAAGCAAACGTTTTTAAAAATAAATTGTTGTAGTTCGTTAAACTGAAGCTATTTTAGTCGATTTTTATCAACTGTTCCTATTTTTTTTGAAACTTTGTTAAAACAGGAAAAACAAGGCAAAGTATTGGAAGAAAAAAAAGGTTCAAACTACAGAAAAAAGAAAAAGTCAAAGAAGCTAAGTTAGGTATACAGAAAAAATATTAAGAAAAAAAAACAAATAGCTCAAAAACAATTAAATCATTATTAGCTTCAAAATATTATTCGAGTCGTTCTATAAAAAAAATCAATATTACAATGTTAAGTTGTAATTCTATGGATTACTAAACAATTCAAAAGGTGTTGAGTGATTTATAATAAAGTTTTTTGCAAATAACAAATATTATTAATAGTTTGTAAGACACTCATGTGATTTTTCGTATTTACAACAGCTGTTGTAATGCACCATTGCATTATTTCATAAGAAAAAGATATATGAATGTTATTGTTCAATAGATACGTTTTTTTACATTCAATATTAATTCACTTTATGCTACCACATCCTTTTATTCCAAAATTATAATTTATCACTTTTCAAATTATCGTTATGGTCAAAACTGGTACAAGACGTGGCCAAACGTAGCACATAAGTGGCCAAAACTGTAGAAATCCGAGTCTTTCAAATTCTCACATCTTTTCAATTTGTTAATGCATTCTTTTATTAATGAGCGGCTGTAATTTGTCAACGACGACCTCCAAGAAATATATTAAACCAGTTACTTTTATTTGAAACGTAATAGTTAACTAATTATGAGCATTCAAAATTTGAAAATTTCTTAATGTGGCCAAAACCGGTGCACTGACCCTGATAAAAAAATGTAAAAAATGGTGTGATTTTTAAAGAGTACCGTTTTTTAGAAAATACTTGGATCATTCCAAGATAGTTAGAATTAGTGGAGCAACTATTGAAGGAAAAGATCAGTAACAACGTGGATATTTAAAGAATTACTGAATTTGTCATCAACAAACAAGGGTTAGGAGAGTGTCGGGAAAGGGGAAGCAGCGATAGTAAAAGGAATGAGTGACAGTAAGTGGGGAGAGTGGAATTGAGAAGAGGAATGGTAGGAGGAGTGTTTGAGGGAAAGGATAAGGGGACAGATGAAGGGCAGGGATGAGAAAAAGTGTCGTTGGGAATGTCAAGGGGGATGGTAAGGGATAAGGGAGGTAAAAAAATGTTTAAAACATTTTCTTCTCTACTTTCGATAAAACATACCAACTTTGCCATCAGGGAAAGTGAAAAAGTAACAGTAGGTAGGGGAGTGGAATCGTGAAGAGCCAAGTTTAAGGGAAAGTGTAAGGGAGCGGATGGAGGGCAGAAATGAAAAAAAGTTTCTTTGAGAATGTCAAGAAGAAGAGTAAAGGAGAGGGAAGGTAAAAAATGTTTGAAACGTTTCTCCTCTATTTCCGATGAAACATACCAAACTTTACCATCAGAGAAAGTGAAAGAGTGACAGTAGGGGCAGAGAGTGGAATTGTTTGAAGTCATGGTAGGAGAAGTGTTTAAGGAAAAGGGTGAGAGAACTGACGAAGAGCATGGATGAAAAAAAGTGTCGTTGGGAATGCCAAGAGGTAGAGTGAAGGAGAGGGGAGGAAGAAAAATTTTCAGAACATCTCATCCCCTATTTTCGATAAAAAATTCGAACTTTATTATCAGGGAAAGTGAAAGAATGTTGGGGGAGTGGAATTGTGAAAGGGAATGATGTGAGGAGTGTTCAAGGGAAAGGGAGAGGAGACGGATGAAGGACAGGAATGAGAAAAAGTGTCATCAGGAATGTCAAGGGGGTGGGGGGTAAAGGAAAGCGAAGGTAAAGAAATGCCTAAAATATTTTATCCTCTATTCTCAATAAAAAATTTCAACTTTATCATCAGGGAAAGTGAAAGAGTAACAGTAGGTTGGGGGAGTGGAATGGTGAAGAGGAATTGTGTGAGGAGTGTTTAAGGGAAAGAGTGAGGAAACTGACGAAGGGCAGGGATGGAAAAAGGTATCGTTGGAAATGTCAAGAAGGAGGGAGGCTAGAGGATAACGGAAGTAGAAAAATGCTTAAAACATTTTCTTCTCTTTTCTTATAAGACGTACCAAGTTTACCATCAAGGAAATAGAAAACAGTAACAGTAGGTGGGGGAGCAGAATTTTGAAGAGGAATGGTGTGAGGAGTATTTAACGGTAAGAGGAAGGAGACGGATGAAGGACAGGAATGAGGAAAAGTGTCATCGGGAATGTCGATTGGGGGGGGGGGGGTAAAGGAGAGAGGAGGTAGAAGAATGCTTGAAACCTTTTCTTCTTTCTCTTTCATAAAACGTACCAAGTTTACCATCGGGAAAAGTGAAAGCATGACAGTAGGCAGGGGAAGCGAAATTGAGAAGAGAAATGGTGATAGGAGTGTTTTAAGGGAAGGGAAAGGGACGGGTTAAGGTCAGGAGTAAGAAAAAGTGTCGTTGGGAATGTCAAGGAGGAGTGTAAGGGAGAGAGGAAGAAGAAAAATGTTCAAAACATTTTATCCTATATTTTTGATAAAAAATTCCAACTTTACTATCAGGGAAAGTGAAAAAGTAACAGAAGGTGGGGAGAGTGGAATTGTGAAAAGTCATAGTAAGAGGAGTGTTTAAGGGAAGGGGTGAGGGAACTGACGAAAGGCAGGAATGAAAAAAAGTGTCTTTGGGAATGTCAACAGGGAAAGTAAAGGATAGGGGAGGTAGAAAAGTGTTTGAAACTTTTTATCCTCTATTCTCGATAAAAAATTCCAACTTTACCATTAGGGAAAGTGAAAGAGTAACAGTAGGTGGGGGAGGGGAATCCTGAAGAGGAATGGTGTGAGGAGTGCTTAAGGGAAAGAGAAAGGAGACGGATGAAGGACAGGAATGAGGAAAAGTGTCATCGGGAATGTCAATTGGGAAGGTAAAGGAGAGTGAAGGTAAAAAAATGCTTGAAACATTTTCTTCTTTTTTTTTCTATAAAGCGTTCCAAGTTCACCATCAGGAAAAGTGAAAACGTGACAGTAGGTAAGGGAAGTGAAATTGAGAAGAGAAATGGTGAGAGGAGTGTTTAAGAAAAAGGGAAAGGGACGGATGAATGTCAGGAATAAAAAAAGTGTCGTTGAGAATGTCAAGGTGGAGAGTAAGGGAGAGAGGAGGTAGAAAAATGTTTAGAACATTTTATCCTCTATTTTCGATAAAAAATTCCAACTTTTCCATCAGGGAAAATGAAAGAGTAACAGTAGGTGCGGAGAGTGGTATTGTGGAAAGCCATGGTAGGATGAGTGTTTAAGGGAAAGAGTGAGGAAACTGACGAAGGGCAGGGATGAAAAAAAGTATCGTTGGAAATTTTGAGAAGGGAGGAGGGATGGAGGATAGCGGAGGTTGAAAAATACTTAAAACATTTTCTTCTCTCTTTTTATAAAACTTACCAAGTTTACCATAAGGGAAAGTGAAACGGTAACAGTAGGTGGGTGAGTGGAATTGGGAAGAGGAATGGTGTAAGGAAAGTTTAAGGGAAAGAGGAAGGAGACGGATGAAGGACAAGAATGAGAAAAAGTGTCATCGGAAATGTCAAGTGGGGGGGGGGAGAGTGGTAAAAAAATGTTTAAAACATCTTCTTTTTCTTCTATCAAACGTACCAAGTTCACCATCAGGGAAGGTGAAAGAGTGTCAGTAGGTGGGGGAAGTGAAATTGAGGAGAGAAATGGTAAGAGGAGTGTTTGAGGGAAAGGGGAAGGGACGGATGAAGGTCAGGAATAAGAAAAAGTGTCGATGGGAATGCCAAGGGGGAGTGTAAGGAAGAGAGGAGGTAGAAAAATGTTTGAAACTTTTCATCCTCTTTTTTCCATAAAAAATGCCAACTTTATCATCAGGGAAAGTGAAAGAGTAACAGTAGGTGGGGAGAGGGAAATTGTGAAAAGTCCTGGTGGGAGGAGTGTTTAAGGAAAAGTGTGAAAGAACTGACGAAGAGCAGGAATGAAAAAAAGTATCGTTGGAAATTTTGAGGAGGGTGGAGGGATGGAGGATAGCGGAGGTTAAGAAATGCTTAAAACATTTTCTTCTCTTTTTTTATAAAACGTACCAAGTTTACCATCAGGGAAGGTGAAAGAGTGACAGTAGGTGGGGGAAGTGAAATTGAGAAGAGAAATGGTGAGAGGAGTGTTTAAGGGAAAGGGGAAGGGACGGATGGTCAGGAATAAGAAAAAGTGTCGATGGGAATGTCAAGGGGGAGTGTAAGGGAGAGAGGAGGTAGAAAAATATTTAAAACATTTTATCCTCGATTTTCAATAAAAAATGCCAACTTTACCATTAGGAAAAGTGAAACAGTAACAGTAGGTGGGGGGAGTGGAATTGCGAAGAGGAATGGTGGGAGGAGTGTTCAAGGGAAAGAGAAAGGGGACAGATGAAGGTCAGGAATAAGAAAAACTGTCGTCGGGAATGTCAAGAGGGAGGGTAAAGGAGAGGAGAGGTAGAAAAATGTTTAAAATACTTTCTTACTTATTTTCGACACAACATACCAACTTCAAGCCGTAAAAAATTCTTCCTTTAGTTTATCAGGTCTCAACCAGAAATTCAAGCACTATTTTCTCTGAAAAATATACATTTTAAGCCGCGTGCAACAGAGAATATGGGCTCTGTAAACTAATTAAATAACTCATTCGAAAATAAAGCCCTCTTTAATTTTTGTTTCACCTGTCTAGAATTCGAGTTCGTCGGTGGTGCATTAGCATTTGATGGCGAGATAAGCGAAAGAGTTATTGTGCGTTGAGCCTTATCGTGAACCAGTTAAAAGGCGAACCGATCGATAACAAGATTTCATGCTCGGAAACTAAAAGAGCCAATCCTGCGAGCATCGTTGAGATGCTCGGACGAGATAGATTTTTATACACGCGTATATACCATATTGAGAACAGGTGTGTGGGTGGTATAATTGCGTCGACTTATCTACCGATAAACACGCTCTACACCTCGCCATACGGCATCTGGTATATACTGAAAATCAACCTTTTCTATACACGATCACGCTTTTTTCAGATCCAAACGATAACTCGACTTTTTCTTGTAATTACGGTACCGAGCGATCGATGCTAACGCTCTTCAAAGACCAAAAAGGACGACCCTGTATAGACGAAATCAGCGTACCCATATAATTATCACCACTTTCCAGGGACCATATCGGGCTAATCAAGTTTTAAGTGGGCTTCAATGCCTCAGAGAATTTCATTCTAATAATTGCGAAAATTGGGTAGTTGTCGACTCTTGAATGATATCCAAAACTTTAAGGGTCTTCCGAAAGTTCTGTTCGACAATCAAAATTTATAATAAAGCAATTCAACTTTGAAATTGAATGTAATTTCAAGTTCAAATCATCGGTCATAGGATCCTTATTATGCAATTGTGTTCTAATAAACTGCAGATCAAATTTGAATTTAGAATAAAGATGCCAATTAGTATTTAAAATGCTTGGTTACGTGTTTTCAATATCTAACATTTCAGTTGGTAAATTTATGCAATTTCTTTTATATTCTTGAATGAAAATTGATTCTAAGATTTTTCTTTTGTATGTGTTTTCTCTACCTGAAATTTTTACATTGCTAAAAGTGAAATCAAAATAATGATCACGTGTCCATGCATATTTCGATAGGCCTGTGTTTTGGTTGCCTGTCCGACAATCCCTTTTATGTTCTGTGATTCTACTTTTTAGTCTCCTGCCAGTTTCTCCAATGTAAATTTTATTGCAATGTTTGCATTTAATTAAATAAACTGCATGCGATAAATTCTCTTTCAATTCAGAGTCTTTTATATTCTGAAAAGTATTTCCTAATTTATTATTATTTTAAAAATAAGACGTAATATTATGTTTTCTAAGCAAAGCTCTGAGTCTTTCTGATAAACCTGGTATACATGAGAAAGATACTGTTATTTCTTTGCTATGTTTCTACAACCACTCTTCTTTTTTATTGTTTTTACTCATGCTATTGTAAATTTTGTGTATACCTTCTTTCATAATGCTATTCATTAACGATAACGGGTGATTATTTAATTTTAAAGTTTTTTAATTAAATTTAAATTGTTTTTTTCTGAAATTACAGTCACTAAGTTTCATGGCCCCATCAATGAGTCCTTTTATCAAGCCAATCTTTTAACTAAATTTATGATGTGAATTATAGTTAAAATATTGGCCAGGCCATGTGTGTTCTCTAAACCAATCTGTACTGATATTACCTTCATGTGTTTTTTCAATGAAAATATCTAAAAGACTCAAGGTGTTATTATTTTCAATTTCTTGTGTAAAATTTAAAGATTCTTCTATGTTGTCAGAAGCTTGAACAAATTCATTAATTTTTTCAGTGGTAATGATAGCAAATATGTCTCCAACATATATTTTGTATATTAATGGTCTAAAGTTCAAATTTTAAGACTCTATTTTCGACATCTCCTAATACTAGAGTGGAAATGATCGGAGACAAAGAAGAACACATTGGACAACCAAATACTTGTTTATAATATTTATCATTGAATGCAAAAACTGTATTATTGAAAACCGTTTTTATTGTGATTAGAATTGCGTTTTTGAAATGTTCATAAGATTTTTATTGAGATTTATTTTTTCTTCAACAACTCTGCAAATCATCGACTGATTCTGTCGTAACACTTTTATCACCTACAAACGCCAGTTCACGCTCAGTTGTCAATTTACTCTTACACTCGCTTTGCTGCCATTATATTGCCTTTATTGCTTTTAGAAGTCAACTTTTCACTTCATACGCTTTCAGGACTTCGTGAAGTTTAGTTCTATCCACCTCATCCAAAGGTTTTTCTATATCTACAAATGCACAGAAAACTTTTTTGCTTACTCTCAAACTTTTTCCTATGATCTGCCTCAAGCCGAATATCTGATCTGCACATGATCTCCCGAGGTATAAATTCACATCACACTTCCCAGATCCCTTCTCTAATTATTCCCATGATCTCACCAATAAGTATTTTGATAAATATTTTACCCACGGTACTGAGTAGGCTTATCGCTCTATAATTAGTAGTCACTTTTATCACCCTTTCCAACTATACGCCACCACTCTTGAGCTTTTTCGCGGTGATATCATCCACACCAGCAGCCTTACCATTCTTTAGTTTCTTAATGGCGAGTATAATATCGCGGATTTCGATCAACCTTTCGCCACCGACAACGGGATTGTCTAACGCATCTTATTCTGTGTTTTATTTGTTATGCTCCATATTTTGACCTCGATACAATTTCTTGAAAAAATCAGTACACAGTCTTTCACTTTGTTAGCATCCCATACCATTTCATCTTCAGGATTCTTAATTCCGACTAACTCAGTTCTAGTACTTCCTTTCCTAATCTTCTGAACGCATTTTCAAAATAATTCCTTCATTCCTTCAAAATCATTTTGCATTTTTGGGGTTTCGTATGGAACCCTTATAGTCTCTTGTACGCGTCTGTCCGTTCCTGAGCACGCCTACAAAAAAAAACTATTCAAGCTACGAGCGAACAAAAATACTGGAAATCTTGAGAAGAATCTGCTTCCTATTTAAATTCTGATTTTTGAACGAACAATCATTTGAGGTGAAAAGGGAAGGGATAGGGAAATTGAGGGGTGGAAAGACCCATATGGTGGAAGCTTTTCGTTTAGTCCGATTTTCTTCGGGGATAGCTCAAGTTGAAGCTCTTGGCATAAGGATTAAGATCAAAAATGAAATGCATATGTTACAGTTTTCTTTTTTTACATCAGTGGATTGAAAATATGAAAAATAAGGAAAATGAGGAAAGTTTGGTTATCTAGACCCCTATGCTGAAGCTTTTCTCCTAGACCGATTTTCTTCGGCGATAGCTCAAATTCAAGCTCTTCGCATGTGAAACTAACATCAAAAATAAAATTTTCTATGTTATAGTTTTCTGCTTTTTATATCGGTGGGGGGAAAATATGAAAAATACTTAAAAGAAATGAGAAAAATTCAATTATATAGACTCCTATGCTAGAAGCTTTTCTTTTAGTCCGATTTTCTTTGGGGATAGCTCAAATTGAAGTTCTTGGCATGTAAGATTAAAATAAAAAAAATTTCATGTTAAAGTTTTCTTTCTTTCTATACCAGTGGGAGGAAAATATGAAAAATACATACAAGAAATGAGGAAAATTTGGTTATTTAGATTCCTGTGCAGGTAGGTTTTCTTTCAGTCCGATTTTTTTCGGGGATGGTTCAAATTAAAGCTCTCGGCATGTAAGATTGAAATCAAGAATAAAATTGGCTATATTATAGTTTTTTATATGGGGGGGGGGGGAATATGAAAATACATAGGAGAAATGAGGAAAATTTGGTTATTTAGACTCCTATGCTGGAAGCTTTTCTTTAATATGATTTTCTTTGGGGATAGCTCAAATTGAAGCTCTTGCCATTTAGGATTGAATTGAAAATTAAAATTTGCTATTCTATGGTTTTCTTTTTTTTATATTAGCGCTAGATGAATATGAAAAAAAACATCAGAAAAGGGGAGGAGAATTTGGTTATACAGACTCCTATGCTGGAAGCTTTTCTTGTAGTCCGATTTTCTCCGGGGATAGCTCAAATTAAAGCTCTTGAAATGTGAGACTCAAATCCTAAATAAAATTTGAAATATCGTAGTGTTTTATTTTTTATATCAGTGGGAGAGAGATATGGAAAATACATAAGAGAAATGAGGAAAATTTGGTTATTTAGACTTCTATGCTGGAAGCTTTTCTTTTAGTCCGATTTTCTTCGAGGTTAGCTCAAGCTGAGGCTCTTGGCTTGAGATTGGAGTCAGGAATAAAATTTGCTATATTATAGTTTTCTTCATATCAGTGGGAGAAAGCTATGAAAAATACATAGGAGAAATGAGGGAAATTTGGTTATATAGGCTCCTATGCTGGAAGCTCTTCTCTTAATCTGATTTTCGTCGGGGATAGCTCAAATTAAAACTTTCGGCATTCAAAATAAAAATCAGAAATAAAATTTGCTATGTTATGTTTTTTTTTTATATCAGTGCTGAAAAAGTGTGAAAAATACATAAGAGAAATGAGCAAAATTTGGTTATATAGACTCCTATGCCGGAAGCTTTTCTTTTTGTCCGATTTTCGTCGGGGATAGCTCAAATCGAAACTCTTAACATGTAAGATTAAAATCAAAAATAAAATTTTCTATGTTATATTTTTCTTTTTTTTATATCAGTGAAAGGAAAATATGAAAATTTCATACGAGAAAAGAGGAAAATTTGGTTATTTGGACTCCTGTGCAGCAAGGTTTTCTTTTAGCCCGAGTTCTTTTAGAGAAAGCTGAAATAGAAGTTTCTGGCATGTAAAATTAAAATCGAAAATAAAATTCACTATGTTATAGGTTTTTTATATCAGTGGGGGAAAATATAAAAACTTCATAGGAGAAATGAGGAAAATTTGCTTATATAGGCTCCTATGCAGGCGGCTTTTCAATTTGTCTGATTTTCTTTGGGGATAGCTCAAATTGAAGCTCCTGGAATTTAAAATTCAAATCGAAAATAAAATTTCTATGTTATAGTTTTCTTTCTTTTTATGTCAGTGAGAGGAAAATATGAAAAATACATACCAGAAATGAGGAAAATTTGGTTATTTAGACTTCTGTGCAGGTGGGTTTTCTTTCTGTCCGATTTTCTTCGGGGATAGCTCAAATTGAAGCTCCTGGCTGTCAGATTGAAATCAAAAATAAAATTTGCTATGTTATGGTTTTCTTTTTTTTTATATCAGCGGTGGGAGAATGTGAAAAATACATAAGAGGAATGAAGAGAATTTGGTTATATAGACTCCTATGCTGGAAGCTTTTCTTTCAGTCTGATTTTATTTGGGGATAGCTCAAATTGAAGCTCTTGGCGTATAAGAATAACATCAAAAATAAAATTTCCTATGTTATAGTTTTATTTTTTTTATGTCAGTGGGGGAAAATATGGAAAACACATAAGAGAAATGAGGAATTTTTGGTTATATAGACTCCTATGCTGGAAGCTTTTCTTTTAGTCCGATTTTTTTTCGAGGATAGCTCAAATTGAAGATTTTGGCATGTAAGATTAAAATAAAGAATAAAATTTTATATATCATAGTGTTTTATTTTTTATATCAGTGGGAGAAGAATATGAAAAATGCATAAGAGAAATGTGGAAAATTTGGTTATTTAGACTCCTGTGCTGGACTTTTTTGGTCTGATTTGCTCCGGGAATGGCTCAAATTAAAGCTCCTGGCATGTTGAATTGACATACAAAATAAAATTTGGTATAGTACATTTTTATTCTTTGACATCAGTGGTTTAACAGTAAGTTAAATAATGAAATCGACAATTTTCTAAAATTCAAGCCTGCGAAACTCTTACTTGAGTTTTTTCCTACCTCTTATCGGACTGATTTTTCATCTTCTACCACTTTGACTTTATCCTTGCTTTCATCGACTAGTATCTTTGCTTTTCTGTTCTCATCCCTATACACATTTTCTAGTCAAGTCCTCTCCTTATTTCTAAGACATTTAATATTCAGCTTTCTCGAGTACGCTCACTTTTTCTTATTAACAGCAACGTGGTTTTCATCATTCCACAAACATCTCCAGTCTTTTTATCTCTATCAGGAGCTGAATATTTATTCTCTTAACAAGATTCAATCGTTAATATGTGAAAATAAAAATGATAAAATTGCAATTAAATAATGTTCATTTTGAGAATGAGAATCCCAAATTTTGTGTCATTTAAAATACTTACAGATAATGTAAGCAAAGCCGATAATAGTTTTCTTGATTTTTTATTGAAGATCTTTCTTATTCCCAGTAAACCACACTTCAACTTACAAAACCCAGTTGATCCGTTTTTAATTAAAATTTAGTATGATCTTCAACTCTCTATGATTAAAAAGGGTGCAAACAAAAGGAATT
Organism: Melikaiella ostensackeni; assembly: GCA_032362435.1. Taxonomy (NCBI): domain Eukaryota; kingdom Metazoa; phylum Arthropoda; class Insecta; order Hymenoptera; family Cynipidae; genus Melikaiella; species Melikaiella ostensackeni. The sequence continues at coordinate 14,364,783 of JAUMHM010000087.1, read as the reverse complement.
ACCTTTGAGACGATTTTTTTCAAGAACCGGTCAATGGGATGAACACAGTGGTCATTAGAAGTCTTTTGAAATAGGAAAAGTAGCCGGACTTTGAAGGAAAGGCCGAAAGCTCCTTCTGCTTGTTACTTGGCTTTTGTTAGTTTCTCGCTCTCATTAGCGCCGGCTTACGTTAAGCGTCTCGACTCTTTTCCTCTGTTCTTTCGGTCTGATATTCTTTTATACTTTTATGATTATGTTCACTTTTTCAAAGTAAGTTCCTCTTTGACATTTGTGTTAAAAAGAAATGTTATTCAAGATTCTTTTTCAAACCAAGATTTTACCATGACAAATTAAAGGATAAGATTACAAAAATTCTCAGATTTTATTTAAAAATATTAATTTCTCTTAATCAAGATTTTATTATGACGCTAGTTACAACAGTTTAGTAGGATAGAAAAAAAGCGTGCCACGCGCGCGATTATGACTTTCTCAGACTCACGCAATTTTTAGATTCAAATGTAAGATTGATATTAATTCAAAATTTATGTATTTTATAGTATCTATTATCTAAACTAATAGAAAAGGAAAGCAAGGACAATATTTTCTATAATTTATGAAGAGTGATAAATAAGTATGAAAAACCGCCCTTCCCGATTCAACTCTTGAACTTTTTAAAAAAGTAAACATAAAAAACCACCTCTCCCAATCGAAATTTTGAATTTTTTAATAAATAAACAGAAACTCACGCCTTTTTCGATCCAAGCCATGAATTTATCTCTCATTGAACACAAAATAAGCCCTTACCCTGGTCCAACTCTCAAATTTGGTAATAAATATACAGAGATTAACGCCCTTTCCGATGAATTTTTTGAATTTTATAATGAATGGATTGAAAAAAAACGCATTTCCCGATCCAAATTTCAAATTTTTTTGATAAATAAATTTGAAAATCCACCTATTGCGATCCAACCCTTGAATTTATTTCTAATTAAGCACAACGTAAGCCCTTTCCGCGATCCAGTTCTTGAATTTGTCAATGAATAAATATAAAAGACGTTTTTACCTATCAAACCTTTGAATTTCTTCCCAATCAAGCATAAAAAACACTTACTTTGATCCAACTTCTGAGCTTGTTAATAAATAAACAGAAGTCAACGCCTTTCTGGATCCAACTCTTGAGTTTGTTAATAAACATAAAAAAATGCCTTTCGCGGTTTAAGACTTGAATTTGTTCAGAAATAAATATTAAAGACTTCTTTCCCTATAAAACTCTTGAATTTACTTCCAATTAAACATAAAAAATCTTTAGCATGATCTAAATCTTGAGCTCGTTAATAAATAAACATGAAAAACTGCCTATCCCAATACAACTCTTGAATTTGTTAAAAAAATAAACATAAAACAATCACCTTTTCCGACCCAATTCCTGAATTTGTTAATAAATAAACAGAAACTCACGTTTTTTATGATCCAACTCTTAAATTTGGTAATAAATATACGGAAATCAATGTCCTTCCTGATAAAACTTTTGAATTTTATAATAAATAAACAAAAAACTCCTTTTCCCAATCCAACTCTTGAATTTGTTAATAAATGAACAGAAATTTACGCCTTTCTAGATCCAACTCTTAAACTTGTTAATGAATAAACATTAAAAAACGCCTTGTCCGGTTTAACTCTTAATTTGTCAATAAATAAATATAAAAGACTTCTTTACCTATCAAATACTTGAATTTACTTCAAATTTGATATGAAAAAACCCATACCTTGATCCAACTCTTGAACTTGTTGATAAATAAACAAAAAAAAGCCATTCTCGATGAAACTCTTAAATTTTTAAATAAATATACATAAAAAGCGCCTTTACTGATCAAAAGCATGAATTTCTTAGTGAATAAACACAAAGACCGAACTTGACGGATCCAACTGTAGAATTTGTTGATGAATAAATACAGAAAACCACCTTTCCGGATCCAACCATGAATTCGTTAATAAATAAACATACAAAACGCCTTCTCTGATCCGAACCCTTTATTCATTAAAAAATAAACAGAAAGTCAAGCCTTCTGCGATACCCATACCCTGAATTTATTTCTAATCAAACACAAAATAAACCCTTACCTTGATCAAAATCTAGAATTTGTTAGTAAATAAACAGAAATTAACGACTTTCTTGATCCAACTCTTGAATTTGTTAATAAATGAACACAAAAAAATACCTTGCCCGGTTTAACTCTTAATTTGCCAATAAATAAATATAAAAGACTTCTTCACCTATGAAACACTTGAATTTACTTCCAATTAAACATGAAAAAACCTATACCGTGATTCAACTCTTGAACTTGTTTTAATAAACAGAAAAAACGCCATTCTCGATCAAAATCTTGGATTTTTCAATAAATTTACATCAAAAACCGCCTTTACTGATTAAAATCATGAATTTCTTAATAAATAAACATAAAGACCAAACTTTCCCGATCCAACTTTAAAATTTGTTGATGTATAAATACAAAAAACCACCTTTTCTGATCCAACCATGAATTTGTTAATAAATAAACATAAAAAACGCCTTTTCTGATCCAAACCCTTGATTCATTAAAAATTAAACAGAAAGTCACGACTTCTGCGATACCCATACCCTGAATTTATTTCTAATTAAACACAAAATGAACCCTTACCCCGATTCAACTCTAGAATTTGTTAGTAAATAAACAGAAAAAACGCCTTTCTTGATCCAACTCTTGAATTTATTAATAAATAAACATAAAAAACTGCCCATACCGATCCAACTCTTGAACTTGTTAAAAAAGGAAACATAAAAAATTCACCTTTTCCGACCCAATTCTTGAATTTGTTAATAAATAAACAAAAACTCACGTTTTTTCTGATCAAACTCTTAAATTTGATAATAAATATACAAAAATTAGTGCCCTTCCTGATCAAACTCTTGAATTTCATAATGAATAAACAAAAAAAACTGCTTTTCACAATCTAACTCTTGAATTTGCTAATAAATAAACAGAAATTAACGCCTTTCTTGATCCAACTCTTGAATCTGTTAATAAATAAACACAAAAAAATACCTTGCCCGGTTTAACTCTTAATTTGTCAATAAATAAATATAAAAGACTTCTTCACTTATCAAATACTTGAATTTACTTCCAATTAAACATGAAAAAACCTTTACCGTGATTCAACTTTTGAACTTGTTGATGAATAAACCCAAAAAAACGCCATTCTCGATCAAACTCTTGGATTTTTCAATAAATATACATCAAAAACCGCCTTTACTGATCAAAATCATGAATTTCTTAATAAATAAACATAAAGACCAAACTTTCCCGATCCAACTGTAAAATTTGTTGATGTATAAATACAAAAAGCACCTTTTCTGATACAACCCTTGAATTCGTTAATAAATAAACATAAAAAACCCCTTTTCTGATCCAAACCCTTAACTTATTAAAAAATAAATAGAAGCTCTCGTCGACTCCGATACCCATACCCTGAATTCATTTTTAAGTAAACACAAAGTGAACCCTTACCCCGATTCAACTCCAGAATTTGTTAGTAAATAAACAGAAATTAACGCCTTCCTTGATCCAACTTCTGAGTTTGTTAATAAATAAACAAAAGAAATGCTTTTCCTGATCTAACTCTCAAATTTGTTGATGAATAAACATGAAAACGGCCTTTGCCGAACCAACTCTTGAATTCGTTAATAAATAAACAGAAAAAACTTCTTTTCTGATCCAACCCTTGAATTCATTTCTAATTAAGCACAAAATAGACCCTTCTCCTAATCCAACTCTTGAATTTATTAATGAATAAACAGAAATAACCACCTTTCCCGATTCAGCTCTTGAATTTGTTAATAAATAAACAGACATTTACGCCTTTCCGTATCCAACTCTGAAAATTGTTAGAAAATAAACAAGGAAAACTGCCTTCTACGATCCAACTCTTGAATTTGCTAATAAATAAACGTAAGAAAAGACCTTTCCCGGTTCAACTTCTGAATTTATTTCTAATTAAACACAAAAAAGCCGTTTCCGCGATCTAACTCTTGAACCTGTTAATAATTAAACAAAAAAATAACGCTCTTCCCGATCAATCTTTAGAATTTTTTAATAAATGAACATTAAAAACCACCTCTCCCGATCGGAATTTTGAATTTGATAATAAACAAACATTAAAACCAAATTTTCCTGATCGAACCCTTCAATTTATTTCTAATTAAACACAAAATACGCGCTTGCTCCAATCCAACTCTTGAATTCGTAAATGAATAAACATAAAAAAGGTCACTTCTGATCCAACTCCTTAATAAGTAAATAAATAAACAGAAACTCACGCCTTTTTCAATCCAAACCCTGAATTTATTTCTAATTGAAAACAAAATAAACCTCACTCCGATCCTGCTCTTGAATTTCGGTAATGAATATACATAAATTAACGCCCTGTCCGGTCAAACTCTTGAATTTTTAAATAAATAAACATGATAAACCGCCTTTCCCGATCCAACTTTGAATTCGTTGATAGATAAATATAAAAAAAACAAGCTTTCTCAATCAAACCTTTTAATTTGATCTTAGTAAAACACAAAATAAGCCCTTCCCTCGATCCAATTCTGGAATTTGTTAATAAATAAACGGCAACTGACCCCTTCCCCGATTCCACTTTTGAATTTGTCATTAGATAAATATAAAAACCACTTTTTTCCATCCAACCCTCAAATTTATTTCTAATTGAACACAAAATAAGCGCATTTACCGACCTAACTCTATGATTTGTTAATAAATGAACAGAAAAAACTCTAATCCCGATCCAACCCCTGAATTTATTTCTAATTAAACACAGAATAAGTTTTTCCCCCGATCTAACTCTTGAATTTGTTAATAAACAAACAGAAAAAACGCATTCCCTGATCCAGTCCCTTTATTTACTTCTGAATAAACATGAAGAAAGTCCTTCTTCCGATTTAACTGTTGAATTTATTAATAAATGCTCAGAAAAATATTTGTTTAATTGTATTTATAGAAAGAAACTGGGCGCCTTCTTCGAAACTTTTTGATTTTACTTGAAAAATTTTCTGGAAAAATATAACAATAATTGCGAGATTTTCGAGACCTATCGTTACACCACTTTTTCTAGATAAGATATGAATAATTCTCAGTTTCCAAGCATTATTTGCGCTGTATTGATCGTTCGATAAGGAAATAGATTTTATCTGTTACGCTCAAGCAAGGTGTTGGCTTGCAAATATTGGCCCTGTCATCCTTATTTTACCAAAGCTTAGTAAGCATATGAGATACTGTCACCCTCAATTAAGTGTGATAATTACTTTTTTGTTATTTAGAACGAATAACTTATATATTCAATTTTCTTTCAAAAAATATGCACGAATATAATTTTGAATTTTTATATAGGAATAGCTCTCATAGAGAACTCAAAAATTGATGTTTGCATTTGATTTTGGATTGATAATAAGGAAATTCGACTTATGTGTTAGATTGTGTAATCAAGTGGATTCTAATATTCTGTTATATGTGTGATTCTGCGGGATACGATTTCAGATACGATTACATGGTAATATACGTTGAAAATATCAGCTCAGCTAATAACACTCATATTTATTTATAATTTTCTTATATTCAAAGAACATACAATAAATTGTGGATATATATTCTGATTTCAGTTTTCCAAAATAAGTAGGGAAACACATTCGTAAGTGAAAATAAAAAAGATATTCTAGAAAATAAAAAGGTATAAACAATTTAGTTCTTATATATAATAAATTATGTTAATGAAATGCAATATTTCTGGGTTTGATAAATGCTGCTCTTGCCATTAGTGATCTTGCCACAGATTAAAATTTTCCATTCTAACTAATCCGATTCATTCTTCTCACATTAGTGATTTGAAATTGCTCTCAGATTTTCTTCAGATTGAGAAAAAAATTTCAAGGAAGCCCTTAAAGCCTTGTTTTTGCTATAGGTGAAAGTGACAGATTAAATGCTTGTACTATACGTATAGTACATCTCAAAATTGATCAATTTTAAAAAGATATTTGGAGTTTTGTTGATGAGCTTTCGTTGTAGGTAAGAACTGCGGTTCTTATTAAATTCTTTTGATCAACAGCTGATTTTATTCTTTGAGAGATATTGTACAACTTTAGTTGGTCCATTTTAATTTTCAAAAAATTATTTACTAATCATACAGTCAGTTTTTCCTAAACAATTTAGATTCTAATCAAAACAAACCGAAACGAATCGCAAAGAACCTTTGAAGGATTGAAATCAGCTCTTGATATTAGGTATCACTTCAAAAATTGATCACAATTAACATTACAATTAACTTACATAGGTTTATCGATTTTATCAATTATTTGTAAAATTGTTCAATTCTATACTGGACTGTTCGTTGAAAACATCCTTCGGATGCTGAATTCAGGAACACTCAGCTATAATTTTTTACAAAATCTTGTGAGCTCTCTTTAATATTCAATATCTTAAGGGCATCCAGTGTGGAAAAAACCCCATTTAGCCCTCTTTGGAATGTCGTCCCCCATCAGGGGCACATGTGGACAATATATACGCAAAACCCCATGAGGGCCCCCGCAGGGGGCCCAGCTCGTTTGCCTTCACGGTTGAAAGATTAAAATTTTGGTGCAAGTTGAAGTTTGAAATCTCAGATATTCCACGAGGGCCCCCGCAGGTGGCCCTAATTGCTACTGTCATGCCTCAGCTCACAAAAATCAAACGATTTTGTTGAGATGAATTGTTTTTTTTTGTCGAATAGTAACAATATCTTATCTAAATGTTCACTCATTTAAAATAAAGATAATTCCAAAAAATTTTGATGCACATGCCGAGTGTCTGCCTGAGAGAAAGTTATAAACATTGTGGTAAGTTGGTCAAAAGGAAAGGACGTTCGATAAAACACATATTAACAAATATTTATTTATTAAAATATGCCTAAAAATGATGAGGAGACAATTATTGAAGGTATTTTAAAAAATTAAAAATTTACCTTCGGAGCAACTTCGAGGGGCCCTCGAGGGCCTCTTGAGGAAAAACATAAGGCAATCATGAGGGAAGCGCATATTGGATCCTTATGGATTAGTGTGTCATTCCTATGAGGGACGCGCCTGGATTGCCCTTATGGGCCCGTCACACAGTGGGAGGAAACGCACTTTTTTCGTTCTAAAATATCTAGAGCCTTCAATTTTGGTCCGATTTTCAAATTTTTTTTAGATTAAAGTTCAGTAAATTTCGACGAGTTTTGCGGTCGGAACTATCGTCTTCTACAGCTTCTTATTTACTAGATATTGACTCAAAATATGGAAAAAGTGACATGCTTAACTTAATAATTTTTTACACTTTAATAACTGCTTAGGTAAACTTTATATTGTCTTAAATAAATGCATGAGGACTCACGAAATACAATTAAATTGCTTAATAATCAATTTAGTTGTTATAAACAAATTTTCGGAACAAATTGGCAAATATTTTCATTATTGTTCAAAAAATTTGCATTTTGCTGAAACTCCTTCGTATGAATGTAAGAATAACATTTATTCACGAAAATAATTACAAAGTTAACAATAACTTTTGTTATAAACAGTTTTTGTAGAATAATATTTAAGTTTCAGGTTTTTTCACATTTGAATTTCCCTTAATTATCTGAACCCGATTTTGTAAAGATTTTCGTCAAAAAACAGAATTGGTAATGGATGCAGAAAAATAATCACTTTTCCATGAACTTTTTTCACAACAATAAAAATTCCTTGAATATTTGGAATTATTAAATATGTTAAATTACTTATAAGAATATTTAATACTTTATTTTTATTAATATTTGTGACTAACTTACTCTCTCAACTTATTCTCAAGCTTTTTCAAAGAGAAAAACAATTTTGTTCTGCGTTAAGCTGACAAATATTTGAATTTGTTCATCTTAATTATTTATAAACATTTCTATTGTTTTATTTAACCAAATTTAATTAAGGATATATTATTTTTAGAAATTTCTGTAGCCTAACTGGCGACTAAAGATAATTAAAATTTGAAAAAAACAAATTCAAACACTTTGCCACAAAAATTGTTCATAACAATGGTTATTGTTAACTTTTTTATTATTTCCGTAATTAAATGTCATTCTTACATTGAATTATTGCGAAAATTAATTGTGTTCCTTGAATCCCTATGCATTAATTTAAGACAATATAAAGTTTACCTAAGCACTCATTCAAACGTAAAAATTTCTCAAGTGAAAAATGTCACTTTTTAAATACTTTGAGTGAAAGTCCTGTAAATGAATTTTAATTTAGGAATAAATTGAATATCGGACTAAAGTTGAAGGCTGTAGAAATTTTTGAATAAAAATAGTTCATTTCATTTAAGTGTCATGATCTGAGGGCACCCACGGGGGCTCACTCAATTTTTCCGCACGACATATAGTAGTCTCTGACATGATATAAAAAGAATTAGGGTTATGAATCGCTTCAAAAAAATTTAATCTCATCAGGAATTAAGTTCTGAAAATGGAATACCTCTAAATTATTTGAAACTCAGTACACCGATGTACTTTAACGCGCTCACTCCGAAAATGATGGTGGATATACCCGCAAATTTGACTTTCAAGGTCGAAATCCTAACAAACTATACATTTTTTAAGTTTATTTAATTATATGATTAGAATTTTAAGATCAGCTTGAAACAAAATACGTTGATCTTTTAAAAATACACCTTTTATGTGATACAATTTTTTTCTTGAAAACCATTATTTTTCGAGAAAAGAAGGAAGAAATTGGTAAGATATGTAGAAATCCTTGAAATGGGACATGCGGCACTCATGTGATTACTAATCAGTCGCAGAAATAGTTTAGGCCATGCCGCTACCCCTTTCCAATGTCTCGTGGTGGGGGCAAGGCACTCCCGTGTGAAAGGGGTAGGGGTATGAATTAAATTATTTCTGTGGAGTCACAGGGTTGCTTTCTTGCTCCCCACGAGACTTTGAAAGGGAAAAGAGATGTGACTTATTTCTGTGACCAGTCACAGGGTTGCCTTCTCGCCTCTACGAGACTTCAGAAAGGGAAAGGGTGTGCCTTCAATTATTTCTGCGACTAGAGACAGGGTTACCTTCCCACCTCCATGAGACGTTAGAAAGGGGAAGGATGTGACTTTAGTTATTTCTGTGACCAGGCACAGGGTTGCCTTCCCACCCCCAAAGAGACGTTGAAAGGAGGTAAGGGTGTGAATTAAATTATTTTTATGACCAGTCACACGGCCGCCTTCCCGCCCTCACAAGACTTTGGAAATGGGTAGGATTGTGACTCAAATTATTTCTGTAACCAATCACAGAAGTGCCTTTCCGCCCCAGCGAGACTTTGGTAAGGGGCAGTGGTAGGACTAAAATTATTCCTGTGCCCAGTCACATGAGCGCTTTCCTACCCACAACAAGACGTTGGAAAGAGGTAGAGGTGTGACTTAAATCATTTCTGTGACCAATCACAGGGGCGTCTTCCCACCCACAACGAGACGTTGGAAAGGGGTGGAGGTGTGACTTAAATTTGTTTTATGATCAGTCACAGGAGTGCCTTGCCACCCCTCGAGAAATTGGAAAGGGGTAGCAGCATGGCCCAAGTCCTAAACTATTTCTGTGACTAATCACTAATCACATGAGTGCCGCAAGTCCGATTTCAAGGAATTCAATTTTCACCCCTACTCCTTTACAACGTCTCGTTGGGGGTCGGGAATGAACCCCGCTGACTGGTTACAGAAATACTTGTAGTCACACCCCTACCCCTTTCCAAACTCACGTGAGGGTGGGAAGTCACCCGTGTGACTGGTCATAGAAATAATTTAATTTTCACCCTCACTCCTTTCCAACGTCTCGCTGGCGGGTCGAGGAGGGACCCTGGTGAATGGTTACAGAAATAATTGTAGTCACACTCCTACCGCTTTCCAACCTCTCGTGAGGGCGGGAAGACATCCGTGCGACAAGTCAAAGAAATAATTCAATTCACCTCCTTACCGTTTTCCAACGTCTCGTGAGAGCAGGAAGGCATCCGTTTGACTAGTCAAAGAAATAATTCAATTCACATCCTCACCCCTTTCCAACGTCTCGTAAGAGCGGGAAGGCATCTGTTTGACTAGTCAAGAAATGATTCAATTCACACCCTTACCTCTTTCAAACGTCTCGTGAGGGCGGAAAGGCATCCGTGTGACTAGTCGAAGAAATAATTCAATTCACATCCTCACACCTTTCCAACGAGACAACGTCTCGTTGGGGGTCGGGAATAGACCCCGTTGACTGGTTACAGAAATAATTGTAGTTACACCCTTTACCCATTTCCAACCTCTCGTGAGGGTGGAAAGGCACTCATGTGACTAGTCATAGAAATAATTCAATTTTTACCCTTACTTTTTTCCAACGTGTCTTTGGGGGGTCGGGGAGAGACCCTGGTGACCGGTTACAGAAATAATTGTAGTCACACCCCTACCCCTTTCCAACCTCTCGTGAGGGTTGGATGCATCTGTGTAACAAGTCAAAGAAATAATTCAATTCACATCCTTATCCTTTCCCAACGTCTCGTGAGAGCCGGAAGGCACCCGTTTGACTAGTCAAAGAAATAATTCAACTCACATCCTCACCCCTTTCCAACGTTTCGTAAGAGCGGGAAGGCATCCGTGTGACTAGTCAAAGAAATAATTCAATTCACATCCTCACCCCTTGCCAATGTCTCGAGAGGGCGGAAAGGCGTCCATGTGACTGGTCATAGAAATAGTTTAATTTGCACCCCTACCCCTTTCCAACCTCTCGTGAGGGTTGGAAGGCATCCGTGTGACAAGTCAAAGAAATAATTCAATTCACATCTTTACCCGTTCCCAACGCCTCGTGAGAGCGGGAAGGCATCCGTGTGACTAGTCAAAGAAATAATTCAATTCACATCCTCACCCCTTTCCAACGCCTCGTGAGGGCGGAAAGGCATTCGTGTGACTAGTCATAGAAATAGTTCAATTTGCACTCCTACCCCTTTCCAACCTCTCGTGAGGGTTGGATGGCATCCGTGTGACAAGTCAAAGAAATAATTCAATTCACATCCTCACCCCTTTACAACGTTTCGTAAGAGCGGGAAGGCATCCGTGTGACTAGTCAAAGAAATAATTCAATTCACATCTTCACCCCTTTGCAACGTCTCATGGGCGACGGGAAGTTACCCACGTGACTTATCATAAATCATGAAAAATGAAGTCCCACAATAATTTGTACCACTGGTCATCATCTTGAAGTAGACTCGTTGTGTTGCAAGAGAAGAGGCGCACTCAAGTCTATTTAGAAGCTCTCAAGTGTAACGACAGGTAGTGTTGGAGATAAGCGGTAAGCCGAGGAAAGCTCTCGTCGACTGGAGTGTCTCTCTTGCGAAGTTCCTTTCAAGTTCTCGGCTCGGGTGTGCCGCTAGGTTCTTCAGAGCTTTCAAGCTCATTAGATAGAAAAAGTGCGAAAGAGCGAGTAACGAGGATGAGGAGAAGAAGAGAACGTCGTGAAAGGTCGGAGACGCGACAAAGGAGCAATATGTGCCCAGAGCGAGGCCCAGAGGGTCATAAACAGTCGGCACAATATGAAAACATTATCGGTGGTAAGCCGCAAGGTACACCGTAATGTGCTGAGCTTTGCGACACGGAGCTTGCAAGCTCCGTGTAGTGCCACGTCAGGATGTCAGGATATCTAGTAGTGTTGTTTACTGCACCAACCTAACCGAAAAGCTCTTTTCTCCCCTAAAGAGAGGAATACAAGGCAAAACAAGAAACCCGAGTGACGAAAATGATAGACGTCATAGCTGAAAAGCTTCGCATTATGAGGTCATCCTACTTTTGTCAGCCGTATTCTCATATGAATGAGACTTCAAGAGACTCACATTTTGCATTCTGCTTTTTAGCGTAGAAACACGTCTATGTTTTTGCTTGCTATAGGGGTACATTCGCAACGTGACTTTAGCATTAAAATGCGACATGAAAAATGCGATTTCCCTCTGCAAGCGCATGCGCGTAGGCATATGAGCGCATAAGAGTGTCTTTTACACACGCTTCACTCTTTCGTACGCTTCTTCTCCTTCTTCTTCTTCTTCTTCTTCTTCTCTCTTTCAGTGTCCATGAGAGTGTCTCAACGCACGCTTGTCCCTTTCCTACCTTTCTTTTCTTTCTCCTGCCTCTCTCTTTCAGAGTGCACAAGAGTGTTTCTAACGCACGTTTATCTTTTTCGTATGCTTCTTCTTCATCATATTTTTTTTTTCTTCTTCACACTTCTCCTTCTTCTCCTCTCTGTCGAAGCGCATAAGAGTGCCTGAAGCATGCGTGTTTCATTCGCACGCTTCTTCTCCTTCTTCTTTTCTCTTTCGAAGCGCATGAAAGTGTCTCTAACGCGCGCTTGTCACTCGCGTACTCTTCTACTCTTTCTTCTTCCTCTCTCTTTCAAAGCCTGAGAAAGTCTCTAACGCACGCCTCATTTTTTCGTATGCTTTTTCTTACCCTTCTTTCTCTTCTTCTTCTTTTTTTTAAAGCGCATAAGAGTGTCTCTAAGGCATGCGTGTTTCTTTCGCATGCACCTCCTCCTTCTTCTTCTCTTTTTTGAAGCGATTGAGTGTCTCTAACGCACGCTTGACTCTCTCTTACCCTTCTACTCTTTTTTCTTGCTCTCTTTTTCAAAGCATTTAAAAGTATCTCTGAAGCACACTTATTTTCTTCGTACGCTTCTTCTCCGTCTTCTTTTTCTTGCTGTTTTTTCCCTTTCGAAGCACATAAGATTGTTCCTAACGCATGCTTGTTTCTTTCGTACGCTTCTTCTTCTTTTTCCTTTCGAAGCGCATGAGAGTGTCTCTTTCACTTGCTTATTTTTTCGCACGCTTTTTCTCCTTCTTTTTCTCTCTTCCGAAGCGCATGAGAGTGTTTTTAACACATGCTTGTTGCTTCCGTACGATGGTTTTTTTTCGTTTTCTCTCCTTCGAAGCGCATAAGAGTGTCTTTATCACATGCTTGTTTCTTGCGTACGCTTCTTCTCCTTCGTCTTCTTTCTTCTCCTTCTACTTCTTCTTCTTTTCTTCAAAACGCATAAGAGTGTTTTTAACGCATGCTTGTTTCTTTCGTATGCTTCCTCTCCTTTTTCTTCTCTGCCTTGAAGCGCATGAAAGTGTCTCAAACGCACGCTACTCTCTGTCGTGGGCTTCTTCTCCTTCATCTCCTAGTTCTTCTTTTTCTTCTCTCTTCTCCTTGTTCTCTTTTTCGAAACGCATAAGAGTGTTTTTAACGTAGGCTTGTTTCTTTCATACGCTTCTCCTTCATCTTATCTGCTTCTGAGCGTATGATAGTGTCCTTATCGCATGCTTGTTTCTTTCGTACGCTTTTTCTCCTTCTTCTACTCTCTTTTAAAGCTCATAATAGTGTCCTCAACTCATGCTTGTATCCTTCGTACGCTTCCTCTCCTTCTTCTTCTCTCCTTCGAAGCGCATGAAAGTGTCTCTAACGCACGCTTGTCTCTGTCGTGGGCTTCTTCTCCTTCTTCTCCTCGTTCTTCTTTTTCTCCTTTCTTCTCCTTTTTCTCTTTTTCGAAACGCATGAGAGTGTTCTTAACGCAGGCTTGTTTCTTTTATACGCTTCTCCTTCATATTCTATGCTTCGAAGCGCATAAGAGTGTCCCTAACGCACGCTTGTCTCTTTCGTACACTTCTTATTTTTACACTTCTTCTCTTGCATCCTTCTCCTTCTCTCTTTGACAGCGTATGAGAGTGTCTCTAACACATGCCTGTTTCTTTCGTACGCTTCTCCTCCTTCTCTCTTCTGAAGCGCGTGAGAGCGTCTCTAACGCACGCTTCTCTCGTCCGTACCATACTAGTGTTATCAGAAGAAGATAAATTATGGGAAATTAAAGGAAGTGAGGGGTGGGGGCGAGGGGATGTTAGGGTAAGTAAGGGAAAATGAGGGAAAGTAAGAGGTCGTAAGGGGTAATGTGGGATGGGCTACGAAACTCCTTTTTGTAGGCACCTACCGCCTACTTTGACTAATTGTTTTCGAATCGATTACCGATAGAGCTGATAATGTTATACACGCTGAAAAGGAATAATAGTCTTCATTAAAAATAAACTCGCTTTGGAGAGTGAAATGCATTTCAATATTCTTATATTTTGACAATTCTTTTTTGGCATTGCAACTCTTGATTATTTTTAAAAAGTGTTGTTGAAGAAATATTGATTATTATTTTGGTAAAGAATAATATTTCTTAAAGATTAGAGACAAATTTACAATAAATGTACAACAAGAAGAAGAAAGAGGGAGAAAAAGAAAGAGTCAACCAGAACAAACCTCACACTCTTTCTTTGCAGCGTCTTTTTTATACTACTGGGGACCAACATGTTTCGAAGCCAATTCAGGCCTCCTTATCAGGGATTATTTATAAGAAAACTACGGTAAATAATATTGTAAAAAAATTCAAAAGGTACCTGAAAATTAAAGTAAAATTCATTATCAAATGTTGTTGGGTCAATCTTCGCATTTTCTTATTGAAACGAAAAATCTTTAAAATCAGATAAAAGTTACTCTCTTATGAAAATTTTATCACATATTATCTTGTTAATATCAAATATCTTTTTTGTAATGACCCATGAATCTTGCTTTTCATCAATAATTCCCTCTGTATTGCATACAATCTAAGTCATTACTAATTGACTAAAATTCTTTAATACTTTTCAACAATCTTCCACTAACATCCATCATAAAATCACATTGTCATCATTGTTCTTTAATCTCATCAAAAACCAAATTACCAAAAACAGTATAAACAGAATAGATAACGAAGTTTTTTCACCAATAATGATAATCCAACGTTTTGTGAACAATTCACCACGATACTGATGGAGCAAATATTTTAATTATTCACTAAACTGTAGAAATTGTACTGATTTTTTTTTCAAACATGGACACTGTAATCTACTTTTTGAATTTAAATTTAATTGTTTACAAAACGTTAGATTATCATTATTAGTGAAAAAATATTCTTGTCTATTCTGTTTATACTGCCTTTGGTAATTTGGTTTTTAGTGAAATTGAAAAAATAAAAATATACAATTAAGGGCCATGTGATTTTATGATGAATGTTAGTGGAAGATTGTTGAAGAGTATCAAAGAATTTCAGTCAATTACTGATAACGTAGATTGTGTGCAATACAGAGGGAAATATTGATAAAATGCAAGATTCATGGGTTTTTCAAGAAAGACATTTAATATTAACAATATAATATGTAATAAAGATTTTCATAAGAGAGTAACTTTTATTTGATATTAGAGATTTTTCGTTTCAATAAGAAAATGTAAAGATTGACCAAACAAAATTTAATCAATTTTATTTTAATTTTCAGGTATTTTTTGAAATTTTTTTCATTATTAATTACTATATTTTTTCTATGAATTACCCCTGATAAGGAAATCAAAATTAACTGATTAGGAACTGAAACAAAACAATTATTATTAGAAACATTATTTTTACTAATTTAATACTATGAAAAAAAGTTTTTGGTATATTTTTAGAAAGAATATCAGGCAATCTATTGTAAGCTGAATTATAATGTTCTAAATCTGTTGTTTTATTTAAACTATTATCTCCTTTTTTTCAATAAGTATGATTTCAGCAAAACATCTTTTGTAGTAATTAGAATCTTGGTGTAATATTTCAATATCATCCCAACTAATATGAGTTCAATCTCCATTATAACAATCTATTAAATGTTTTAAAATTACTTTATGGTATTTTGGATTCAATCTTATATTATTTCGATGTTCCTCTCTTCCAATACGTAATGGACGGTTTGTATGTTCTACGTCTGTTCTTCCACAACGACGTTTTAATTTATAAACAACGTTATACTGGTTAAAGATTTATAAGATGTCTTTCCCCAATTTGATGAATTTATGAAGTTTGGAATCTACTCGGTAAACAGTTTTAATATCAAATTTTTCTAATAAACGTTTAATATTTTCTGAAATATCTACATGGAAGTTAACTGAGATTACTGATTTTTCATCTTCATCTTTATGTTGGCTATGGTTTTTCTGGATGTTATAAGTGTTATTTCTTTGTGTATTTCCGTTAGTTTTTTTCAATATGTTTTTCAGTAAATTCTTGACGATTATTGTATGAATTATTGTAATATAGTAGTTTCTTGACTACCTCTAGATTATCACTGCGAAATCTTTCATCAGAAAGTATGACTGCAGAATCCACTATGTTTTTTTATAATTTCTATCTTATGTTGTATAGGATGATTAGAATAGAAATTTAGTAGTCTACCTGAGTAAGTTTCTTCATGGAACCAATTTGTTATGATATTATCATTAAGACCTCTAATAATCTCAATTTTAAAGAAGCTAATGGATTTATTATTTTCAATTTCATATGTGAACTGGAGTCTAGGATGGTAAGAATTGAATTTATTAATAATTTCTTGGACTTTATCTATTGGATTAATAATAATAGTATCATCAACACAGAGATAATAAGTTTTAACTGCAAAATTTCATCTCTCTAAAACTTCATTTTCGAGGTTTTGCATGACAATATCAGCTAAAATGCCAGATATTGGAGAACCCGTTGGGGTCTCATGTTTGTTTGTAGAAGATTCCTTGAATTTGAAAAATTTTGACTCCATTAAGAACTTAACTCCCTCTTTAGATTCATCAATAGGAATATTTGTATTGTTTTTAATTAAATCTCATCTTTTTTCTAAACTTTTTGAATTAAATCAAGTGGAACGTACGTAGAAGTGACGAGACATCAAGGGATACAAGGTTATGATCATCGGGAATTTTTTCTTCAGAGATGATTTCTTTGAGTAACATTGAATTTTTTATAAATGATTTCGGTTTATGAAGAGAATCTGAAATGATTTTGTTGAAAATTTTAGCCATAAAATATGTAGGAGTGTTAATACAAGACACAACAGGTCTAAAAGGAAAACTGTTTTTATGAATTTTGTGTAAACCACGAATTCTAGCGATATTAGTGTTATCTGTTATTATATCTTTTCTCTTCATGTTTGTAGTAAAATGTGGGTGCAGTTCCGAAAGCGTCGAACCTCCGATTTTTTTTTAACTACGTGTACTTATGTATTTTGACGTGCTGATTACGTATGTGCTAGTGAAAATTGGAGCAAATTTGATTTTCATGGATAAACGATGAGAAAAGTATAAAATCAAGGTTTTCTTATTTATTTCCATAAATAATGGGAATTTTGAAAAATTTTTGAGACAAAAGTTGTGTATCTCATCAAAATGCATATCTTATGTTATTTCAATTTTTAGCCTATGAGTAAGGCATCCCTGTGACTGGTCACAGAAATAAAGTACGTCACATATCATCCCCCTTCCAGCGTTTCATGGGGTGGAAGGGCACCCCTTTGACTGGTCATATAAATAATGTAGGTCACATAGATTCCACTTTCCAACGTCTCATCGGGGAGGGAGAGGCACCCCTGTGACTGATCACAGAAATAATGTAGGTCACATAGATTCCCCTTTCCAACTTTTCATCGGGGGCGGTAAGGCATTCCTGTGACTGGTCACAGAAATAATTAAGGTCAACTAATTCCCCTTCCCAACGTCTCATGGGGGGCGGTAAGGCACCCCTGTAACTGGTAACAGAAATAATGTGGGTCACATGGATTTCCCTTTTCAACTTCTTATCGGGGGCAGAAAGGCACCCCTGTGACTGATCATAGAAATAGTGTAGGTCACGTAGGTTCCCCGTTCCAACGCCTCGTCGGGTGGGGGGGGGGGGGGGTCCCCTGTGACTGGTCAAAGAAATAATTAAGGTCACATAGATTTCTCCTTTCAACGTCTCATAGGGGTGAAAGAACGCCCTTTTGACTGGTCACAGAAATCATGTAGATGACATGGATTCCCCTTTCCCACTTCACATCGGGAGCGAAAACGCACCCCTGTGACTGATCATCGGTATAGTGCAGGTCACGTAGGTTCCCCTTTCCAATGTCCTATCGGTGAGGGGGAAGGGCGCACCCCTCTGACTGGTCACAGAAATAATGTAGGTCACATAGATTACCTTTCCCATCTTTTCATCGGGAGCGGTAAGACATCCCTGTGACTGGTTACAGAAATATTGTAGGTCACGTAGGTTCTTCTTTCCAACGTCTCATCGGGGGGACGCACCCCTGTGACTGGTCACAGAAATAATGTAGGTCACATAGATTACCCTTCCCAACTTTTCATCGGGAGCGGTAAGACATCCCTGTGACTGGTTACAGAAATAATGTAGGTCACGTAGATTCTCCTTTCCAACGTCTCATCGGAGGGACGCACCCCTGTGACTGGTCACAGAAATAACGTAGGTCACATAGATTTCCCTTTCCATTTCCTTATCGGGGGCAGAACTAATCATAGAAATAATGTAGTCACGTATGTTGTCTTTTTAACGTCTCATCTGAGGTCGGGAAGAGACCCCTGTGACTGGTCACACAAATAGGGTAAGTCGAATAGGCCCCCCTTTCCAACGTCTCAAGGAGAGGGGGGCGTGAAGGCTCACCTGTGGCTGGTGACAGAAAGAGTGCAGATCACGTAGGTTCCCCTTTCCAATGTTTAATGGGGTGCAGGAAGGCACTCCTGTGATAGGTAACAGTAATACTTCAGGAAATATGAAATGTTTGTGAATTTTCATCCTCAACTTCAAGTATCCTGAAAACTGTTACTCATAAGCTAGAAATCAAAATTAAGTGAAATATACACTCTGAAGAGATCTACAACTTTTGTTTGAAATATTTCTCCAAATTTTCATCATTTATAAAAATAAATTGGAAAAACCATGATTTTATACGTTTGTTGTGGTTTTCCCCATTAAAATCAAATTCACGCCAATTTTCACTATCATTCGTCGTTCCTACCTCCTGAAATCTATTGAAATATACCCTTACCGGATTTTTAATATGTGTATTTTAACAAATTTTTCAAAAAAATAAATAAATAAATAAAAATCGGAACAGTTGATAAAAATCGACTAGAATAGCTTTAGTTTAACGAACTTTAACATTTTGTTTTTAAAAACGTTTGTTTCTAATTCAGAAACAATATTAAAGTAAGTGCTATTTCAGTCTATTTCAATCGATTTTTTCTATTTTTTTTTCAATTTGTTGAAATACACTATATAAACATCTGGAAAGGGTATACTTTCACAGATTCCAGGAGGTAGAACAATTTTGAATTATGAACTATTATTCACATTTTGCGTTGTTTTAGAGAAAAATGAGATTTTTGATCGTTAAAAATGATTTTTCTTCAATTTTAGAAATAAAAACTAATTCTTCTTTACATTGAAGCTCAGGAACCTAAGTATTCTCATGCAAAATGTTCTTTGCATTGTTATTGAACTAAAGACAAACATTTACGGAATAAAATGTTGAACTTTGTTAAGATACATGCTACTTTAGTCCATTTTTATCGATTTGTTCTATTTTTTTAAAGAATTGATTAAAGTACCCAAAATAGACAAAAAGTAAGTGTATACTTTTATTAATTTTAGGAAGGGTAACAATTTAAAATCATGAACTGCATATTCATATTTCGTGTCGTTTTTGAGGAAAATGAGATTTTTAATTGTCAATTGTTAAAATTGTTAAAATTGTTAATTGTTAAAAATAAAAAAATCGTTTTTCTCACAAACGCGTAGTACGATTTTTTCTTTCTCCGATTAAAATAACCGGTGGGCATCTACGAAACATGTAAAAGAGAGAAACTGGATGTGCAGGTACTTTTGGGTTGAGCTTAATCTCAATTTAAGAATTTTGGAATTTGATGGCCAAAGGTGGGTCAATATTCTTTTCAGTTTTGGCCATCCCTGACCAAAACTGAAAAATATTTATAAATCTGTTCTACTTTTGGTTATTCTATTTCATTTAATGAAAATGCATTTATTTACAACTTTGAATGTTATTAAATCACACTTAAAGTGTAACTTAACCTATAAAACCATACTCATCTGTGTAACTACATTTCAACTCACAAATATTCATATTTATAACAGTTGTACATCCTTATCTTTCGAAAGAAGATACTCCAAGCTTTGGACCACTTCTGATCAAACTTATATTATGGGTACTTAAGATAATCGATAGCAATTTCTTGTCCTAATTCATTGATTGAAATTGATTTTAGTATAGGCGAACATTCTGAATAAGAACTAACTCATCTTCGGAAATCCATGAAATTTTAATCCAATCATAAAAACACAACCACTTTTAAACACCACTTCAGCATTCAAATGAAAATCATAAAAAAAATTCTGTTCAATGCAGACACACAAAAAACTTTCATTTTCAAATATTTTTAATTTAGTATCTGAGAGAAATCTTTATAAATAATTGTTTATTTATTTTTATATTTTATAAGGAGGAGAACGAGAATCTGAACTTGAATTTTTCACTTTTTGAAAGCGCGTGGTGTACTAACTATGCAGAGAAAAAGCAGATGCTGACATATTTTTTGAAACATATTTGAGTGCAATAAAAAACGAAATTGATAAGTTCGACCCTTCGTTTTGGGCAAAAGAGTATCCATCATCTAAACCAAATACTTTTAAAAACACTGTTGGAAAATTGTCAAAAGATTTAATGGAATGTATTCTGAAATTTTTTTCCCTTTAAATTCAAGATTTACAGATTAGTCCAATATGTAACATTGAGAATTTTGAAAAGTGAATTTAATTATTGTAACTCTAATTCGATGTTCATTCTTATGGCAATATTAATAAGTACCAAGAAGACATTTTAATTCTATTAACACGAATATTTGATAAACTGGAATATAGAGTATATTGATGAATTTTTCATGAAAATTATTTATATCGTTGTAGCCTTTTTTCAAAAACAAGATTTATAGAGAAAACCTAGTTTTGAAAAGTTATTTGATTTTTATAAGCACCAAAAAGACATTATAATTATATTTACAGAATGTTCGATAAAATCAATTAGAGTAAATGTCAGATAATCAAAAATAGATACACAAAACACATAAGCATCTGAAAAATTAAAAATTATAAAATATAGAACATGAATGTTAAAATACTGTACACAATGGTACATGAGATATGCACATATTATCAATATGGCATCTTCCTCAGGCAGCCTATTTTTCAAGATAACGAGGGTAGAGTTTCCCTTAATGTATGTAAAAACCCATTGGCAACCTTATTTTTTTATAAGTACTGGGTTAACATTCCGATTAGTGAAAACAATGCAAATTGTATGTCAAATCTTCTGGCAAACATATTTTGTGAAACCTTTTTTTTCTTTTCGAAAACCTGAAAAAAATGTTACAATATTGATGTATACAGACACATGGGAAATGAAGGAAGAAACGGTCATAGTGCCAAGATCAAATTTTATGGGTTGATTGGGAACCAATTTCTTTAGATTATTCCATTTTCCAAAAAAAAGGTGATGATCCAAACCAATAATACATTTCTAAGTATTGCTAATTTAATCAAAATTTCATTAAATATACTTAAGTAAAATAAATATCTTTTAGTAAATTGAGTTAATCATTAAAACCTCAATTAAAAGAAATCTTAATTAATGGGTTGATTTAGAACCATTCTATAAGATAATTTCTAAGAATTGCTGATTTGATCAAAATTTTATTTCTTCTTTGAAAAATTTAAGTAAAATAAATATTTTGTAAATTGAGTTAATATTTAAATTCTCAATTTAAAAAAATCTTCACTTATACATAGGTAACGCTGCAGATTGGAACCAATCTTTGCTTAATGTATCTCTTTTAAAATTTATTAGAGATCGAAATAAAAGCTACTTTCTTATGAAAATTTTTTGTGTACTAAAAAAAGAACACCCAAGAAGTTCACAATTCAAAAGTAGGCATTTTGACTACCCGTTTTTCTGGCTCATTAGACAGGTGCACAATAAATGTATACAACAGAAAGAAAAAAGAGGGAGGAGAAAGAAAGAGTCAACCAAAACCATTCTCACACTCTTTTTTTTCTCCGTCCTTTTTATACTACTGGGGACTCAACATGTTTCGAAGCCAATTTAGACTTCCTCATCAGGGGTGATTTATGGGTAAAATAACACGTATGGATTTTTTTCAATTGCTTAGTAACTATTATTTACACCTGAAATATTAAAGATTAAATATAAAGAATGATATGTAAATATTATTTACATCTAAAAATTGAAGAAACATCATTTATGGATATTCAAGTTCAGTTTTTTAATATATATTTCATTCATCATTTTAAACGTCTTGATCTCGATTTCGGTGAAAAATCATTGAATGACTCCCATAGTACAAGCGTTTGCCCTTTTACAAAATGAATTTTGAATATTTCAAAAAAACATTGAATAAAAGGCTTATATTATATCCAATTTATGATTTCATCCCAAATTCTAATATATTTGGCCAAGTCTCTTTTCAAATTTATAGCTTTGTTACCCTCCCTTTTAATGAATAGCATTTCCATGAAGTCCCTCTTTCTTTTATTTTTTTCGTGATATAGGATTTTAACATCATCCCAATTAAAATCATGCCCTGTTGTAAGTTT
>JAUMHM010000087.1:14275124-14321519 GCA_032362435.1 Melikaiella ostensackeni | reverse complement strand
TGGTTTTATATCGAAAAGTGCATAAAAAGAACGAAAAAAAATTTTAATTTAGTTAATGATTGTTTTTATTAGGCCTAACAAGTTCTATGTCAATTATCATAACAGCAACTCAAAAGAAAATCATATAAAAAGCCTTTTTTTCAAGCGCCTGAAGTAGAATGATCCCTTAAACTGGTATGGTTGGTCAAAAGAGTGGGTTAAGGAAATGTATAAAAGTCGAACGAAGGTACAGCTGAATTTGATAGGAAGGGATATGGAAGTAATGAAACAAGAAATAGAGAATAAAATTAAAGAAGCTAGGCACAATGAGAAATATAAATGGATAAGAAATTGATTGCACCTTTAAACCTTTAATGTATTTTGCAATCTTTTGAAGCCTTTGTGAAATATTTGAAATCTTTGTGAAATATTCTGCAATCTTTTGAAGATTTCACAAACATTTATTAATTCTTCGATTTGTGAAAATTTTCAGTTTAATTCAACGTTTAGTAAAGATGTTTACACATAAATCTGTCTTGGTCGTAAAGTAGGCCGCACGTATTTTTTTCATTTTCACCCATATCTTTCTCTAATATCAATTAAGATCAAGATAGGGACTACTTTCCAAAATTTACCTGCCTCTAATCTAAACAGAATACGTGTGTACTTTCACTTTATGGATTTAATAAAATATTCACTCGTCAGACAGTCGACATAGTAAGGCGTACAATATTTTCTAGCACGCCAGCATTTGTGCACATCGTTTACTTTGCTGTAGGAGCGCCTACGTGACCACAATCTCAGAATCAGATCAGAAAATGGATGAATCGATGAATAATTTAAGTAATTTAATACCCTGCTACAAAGAATTGTAAAGTCTCCAGAAAATCGAAGACTGGAAATCTTTCTATTCACAGTTAAATTTGGACCTCTCTTTCTATTTCTTAAGACATGTGAACAGTTTGACGTTCGTTGTCATTTAAATTCTGAAAATATTGGAGAATCATTTACAAAATCGTAAATGAAAATTATTGGAAAATTAAGAATTTCAAATAATATTTGTACGAGTTAATGTTTTGATCAATTAGTAACTAATTGATGAAAATTCGTTGTTATATCGAAAATGTACAATTAATTCCGCTAAGTCTCTACAAAATCATGATTTTAATAGCATATCCCTAAATCATCAATCGACGTAATGTATTCAGAGATACGTGTAAAAGGGCTATTACAGATTGTAATACTGATAGTAATGCGCGCTAAACCGTTGTTTCGGTTTCGAATATGTATTACGCTAATTTATAATTGTAGAACAAAACCTATCATCCACAGAAATTTGTAATTGCATTGTATGAAAATTCGCAGTGCACTCCGATTGAAAATATAACAAATCTTTTTTAATCATTAATGTATTTTATATAAACGTGGAAAGTTTGAACTATTGTTCAATCATGTTCAAATCTCATAAAACACAGCTGGAAGCAAATTTTAACTGTGTCTTAATTTTTGAAATCATGTTCCAAACCAGTTTCAAATATGTTTCAAGCCTAGTTGAAACCAGATCCAACCTAATTTCAAATCCGGTTAAATGCTGTTTCAAACCAGCTGCAAACATATTCAAACCCGAATTCGAAATTATTCAATTTAACACGCTAGTAATTTGCAAATTGCCCATAATTTATTTTTTATTTTAAATTATTTTATTGATACTTTGTTGTTTCCTTCAGTTCATTTGGAACAGTTTCACAGGATGACACGTTTCTACTAAACATTTCGTAAGCAACAGTGAATGAAACCCATTCGATATTATTTTATTGAATAAAGTTTCTATCTGATTATATATTATATTTTTAACGTCTCCGATTTGAAATTGTTTAAACGTTGAAGCTCTCAGTTGCAAATTGTTCAATCTCAAGAACTTTTAATTCATTGTTTTCTTCAGTTCATTTGGAACAGTTTCACAGGATGACACATTTCTATTAAACATTTCGTAAGCAACAGTGAATGAAACCCATTCGATATTATTTTATTAAATAAAGTTTCTATCTGATTATATATTATATTTTTAACGTCTCCGATTTGAAATTGCTTAAACGTTGAAGCTTTCAGTTGAAAATTATTCAATCTCAAGAACTTTCAATTGTAAATTATAATATTTCAAATATTTTATTTTAGAATACTGTTGAATTCTGAAGGCCATGAAATGCAAAATTATGAAAATTTGAGAACGCCTTCAATTTAAAATTATTTGCATTCAAAATTTGCATTCATTGTGAAGACTAGAGCTTGATAAAGTCAAAACTGTAAAATTTTCGCTCTGAAAAACCATTAAAAAAGTAGACTTTTTCACATTGATCAATTACTATAAACGAACCTATCAATCCGATGGGCACAAAATTTTAATTGGACATGCACAGTATCAATTTCTAGTGAAATTTTTCTACGATACCTTCATTAGTTAAAAAAATGTTGAGGATTTTATAAAAGAGAAAAATTTTTCTTTCACTTTTGCTCATGTCTATAGAAAAATTTATGGTACCGATTTAGACCAACCTTTAGCTGGTCATGCGCAATACTCTTTTCTACTTCTACGTTTGAGGAATTTACGTTAACTCAACTTGTTTTATGAATATTAGTGTTTTTATGTTATGAAATTTTTTTGGGTCTTCCATAGCGCACGGCCGCAACAAAATGGATTGTATCAATTAACTTAAAATCTCAATTATAGGTGTGCAGCAATATTTTCGAGGTGAATTTTTTAAGATCTTGTAATAATCTCCAATAGTTTGCAAAATGTTGCATATTTCATCATACAAAATTTAATTTTTCATTTTTGCGCACGGCTGCAGCAAAATCTATTGATTCAATTATCGGAAATGTTAACTGTCGGTGCGCGGTATTATTCTCCAGTGCTATTTTTCATAAATTTATAATATCTGTAATAGTTTGAAATTTTTTATACATTTTATCATAAAGAACTTAAATTTTTCACCTTTGCCGCACGGCTGTAGCCAAATCTGGTCTGGTTAACACAAAATTGTAACTGCAAGTGTACAGTACAATTTTCTAGTACTATATGTTTCAAGAATTTACAATATTTTTATCATTTTGGAAAATTTTATATATTTTATTATGTAAAATTGAATTTATTAATGTCAGTGTCTGCTCGTGCCACAAAATTCTGGCTATTTGTACAGAAATTTTCATACGAGAAGCCTTCTTTTCCCGGTCTCGTTATTTTAACCGAAAAAATCTTGCTATTCGTACAGAAATTAAAAATTTTTTCAATAAGAAAAAAAAGTATAAATTTTTTAAATAAATTTTTAAAATGTTGATCAATTCCATTTCAAATCATGCAAAAATTCAAAAAAAAGTCTAGGCCATAGTGCGCAAATGATTTAGCATTTGGATATATCATTGTAGAGAATAAGAATTCTCAAAAAGTGATAGAATTTCTTTACAAAACTGAAGTAGGCCAAAACCCAAAATGACGGATCCAATATGGATGAGTGAAATTTTAAATTAAAACCGATTTGACTAAAATGGTTACGCGGGAGTTTTTTGGATCACTGATTTCAAATCTAAAGTTATAATTTTAATATTCAAAATGGCGGATCCAATATGGCGGATTGAAATTGTGAGGCAAAAATAATTTGAATAGAGGTTGCTCTTTGGGGATTTTTCCAGGGTGCTGATTTCAAATCCAAAGTCGAAATTTCAAAATTCAAAATGGCGGCTTTAAATTATAAGACATAACCGATTCAACTAGAAATGGCTACTCGGGGTTTTTTTTTGGTCACTGATTTCAAATCTGAAGTCATAATGTCAATATTAAAAATGGCGGATCAAACATGGCGGATCGAAATTATAAAGCTAAACCAATTTGGCTAGAAATTGCTATTCGGGGGGTTCTCAGGTCGATGATTTCAAATCTGAAGTCAAAATTTCAAAATTTAAAATAGCGGGTCTAATATGCTGGCTCAAAGTTGTGAAACGAAACCGATTCGACTAAAAATTGCGTCTCTGGGGGTTTTTGGATCGCTGATTCTAAATGCAAAATACGATTTTGAAAATTCAAAATAGTGAATCCAATATGATGACTCAAAATCATAAAACCATACCGATTTAACTAAAATTGATTCTCGGAAATTTTTCAGATCGCTGATTTGAAATCCAAAATCAAAATGCGAAAATTCCAAATAGCGGATACAATATGATGGATCGGAATTGTGAAAACAAAGCCAATTTGATTAAAAATTGATACTCAGAGGTTTCCTCGAGGCGATGATTTCAAATCCAAAATCAAAATTTAAACATTAAAAATGGCGAATTGAAATTGTAAAACGATACCGCTTTGACTGAAAATTCTTAGTCGCTTTGTTTTTACAATTTCGATCCGCCATATTGGATCTGCCATTTGAAATTTTCATATTCTGATTTTGGATTTGAGACCAGTGACCTGAAAAACCTTCCAGTAGCAATTTTCAGTCAAATCAGTTTTGCCTTACAATTTTGAGTCGCCATTTTGGATCCGCCATTTTGAATTTTCAAATTTCGACTTTCGATTTGAAATCATTGACCCAAAAAACCTCCAAGTAGTCATTTCTAGTCAAATCGGTTTTGTCTTACAATTTTAGTCACCCGCATTGAATCCGCCATTTCAAATTTTGACCTATATTAATTTACGTGACAGATTCAAATTAGGCATGCAAAAATCTATGGAAATTTTGAGACAGAATTTCACAAAACCGTCCACTCAGCTAATTTTGTTGATTATTTAGTTTTCGGTTTGTCAAACAATGAAGAGTGAAAAATACTTTGTAAAATTTAAAAAAAAAACATTATTCTCTTCACATATTCCACCTTTGGCTAGTGATTTTTGAAAAAAATCATAAAATAAATTTTTTCAGTTTGACGCAGTAGTTTACCAAAAACGAAACTCAGGAAATATGAAGTAAATATTACCATCTATTACTGAAAAAAAAAATTAAAATTTTACAAAGTAGGGTTTTTAAGAAAATCCCTTTTTAAGAATTTTAGAAAAACTGCTGCCGTTTTGTAATTTTTTGAATGATTTTCATTTCTCTTGGATCAATTGGAAGAACAGAAGTTTCAATGTGAAATAAAATTAATTCCAAATACCTACGCTCGTTCGGAAAATATTCAATTTTGGAAGAAAATTCTGTCATTTTTTGAGAATTCTTGGGTAATCTTCAGAAGATTGTAGAAAATCAACAGAAAAACTTTCCCTTTCTGCGTAACTTGAATTGGTAATGGTCCGTTGTAGAATTTAAATTTAAGAAGAAAATTTAGAAAAATTATTTAGAATCAAATTTTTTAAATTACAACAACTTGGCAGGATTGAATTTAATTAAGAGACAATCTCTTCATGTATAATTATTCTACATTTTCTTATCAAATTCAAAGCAACATTTAAAAAATTTAATTTTCAATACTCGTAATCAATTAATGTTAATCATTATTTTTTCATTTTACCTGACCATGTTTCATTTCACGACTTCATTTAATTGTACTGAGCCAAGTTTTTGCATCGTAGATGTTTTTGATGGGATAAAAAAATCCAAGGAAAAATTTCAGAACCAAAGGATTCCAAACGAATTCTGAAAACTAAATTAACTAATCAATTATTGATTAAACAAAGTGAATGCAACTAATTGTCGCCTAAGAATCGCCTAAGAATATCAGCTGGTGTTAAAAGTATTAGATAGCAAATTTTATTTTGCAATTCACGTTTAAATTTCATGACCTTCAATTTCAGCCATCCCCGAAAAAAAATGGATTAATAGAAAAGGTTGCAGCATATAGTGATCTAAAAGCAAAATTTCTTCAATTTCCTTACTTGTAAACCTCTGATGACAAAAACAAATCAGTATAACATAGAGTATTTTATTTTGTAATGCACATCTACATTTCAAGTACATTCAATTAAACCATCATTGAGAAATATCGGACTGAAAGTAAAGTTTCCAGCATTACGGTACTCTAAAAAATGAAATGTCCTCATTTTCAATATTAGTTTACCACTAATAACAAAAAAAGACATTTTAATGTAGCAAATTTTATTTTCCAATCTACATCGACATGCCAAATTCTTCAATTTGAGCCATAGTCGAAGACAATCGCTGCCGAATACAGAAATCAGTCTTCAAGAATTTCCGAGTTTCCTGCTGGAAAAACTTAACAACTACGAATTTTCCAAAAATTGCTAAAAAAATAAAATTATGATGTAATTATCAATTTATTATTAAATTACAATTAATTGTTAAGTTTCGTATAACAAAATGTATTAATAATACGAATGTTATGTATATCACCGTAAATATAATTAAAAATTGGAAAAAAATTTCGAAAATTAAATTTTGAAGTGGCAAAAAAAGAACTCGATCAATTTTTGCATCTCTCACTTGAATTATTCGAGCAAAATCAGAAAATTCAATGTATTTTTACAACAATATTTCAAACTTCTTTATTTGTTTATTTACCACAAAATCATGCGAGTGATTTTTTTTGAAACATTATAAAATTTTCTCATAATTTTAAAATTAAAAGCTTCGGAATTATTTTAAAAAATAACATTTTTTCTAATATCATCAAATGGTTACGATAGTCTCTAAAAGGATAATAATGTATTAATTATATTTCTATCACTGTTTCAGATAATTAATAATAATTATATTATTCATCAACTAGAAGTATTTTTGCTTGACAAATAAAAAAATGCAGTTGTGCTATTGAAAGGAAGGATCGGTGGCTCAAAGTTACCCTGGAGTCCGGGTGAAGAAGCTTAACATGTACTTGTGCTATTCGATTTCAGGAAATCGGACGCTCATCTCGATTTTGACGTCAAAAGATACAAACTCAAAATAGCGGATCATACCTGGTGGCCAGAATTTAAATTTTTATACAAACTTGCATAAAATTTGGTACACGGGGCTTTTTAAGAGCGCTAATTACGATTTTGGCGTCAAAAGTTACAAATTCAAGATAGCGGATCCAATATGGCGGCCAGAATGTAAATTTTCTACAGATTTGCATAAAACTTGGTACATGGGGATTTTTGAGGTCGCTTATTTTGATTTTGACGTCAAAAGTTACAGAGCCAAAATGACGGATCCAATAAGGCAGAAAAAAATGTCTTCCAACAGATTTGCCTTAATAGAAAACTTGGTAGCACGGGATTTCTAAGGTGACTATTTCGATTTTAACATTGAAAGATATAAATTCAAAATAGCGGATCCAACATGGCGGCCAGAATAAAATTTTTTTACAGATTTGCATAAAACTTGGCACAAGGGGGTTTTTAAGGTCGCTAATTTCGATTTTTATGTCAATAGTTACAAATTCAGAACAGCGGATCCTTTATGGTGGCCAGAATTTTAATTTTCCCACAGTTTTGCATAAAACGTGATACGAGTGGGTTTTTAAGGTCGCTAATTTCGATTTTTATGTCAGAAGTTACAAATTCAAAATAGCGGATCCAATATGCCGGTTACAATTTCAAATTTTTCACAGATTTGCCTAAAACTAGGTACACGGGGGTTCTTAAGGTCGCTAATTTCGATTTTCATGTCAAAAGTTACAAATTCAAAATAGCGGATCCAATATTGTAGCCACAATTTAAACTTTTTTACAGATCTGTATAGAACTTGGTACAGGGGGGTTTTCAAAATCACTGATTTCTATTTTGATGGTAAAAGTTACAAATTCAAAATAGTGGATGCAATATGGTGGCCAGAATTCAAATTTTCTCACATATTTGCATGAAATTGGTAGGAGGGGGTTTTTAAGGTCGCTTATTTCGATTTTTATGTCAAAAGTTACAAATTTAAAATAGCGGATCCAATATGCCGTTCAAAACTTTATATTTTTCACAGACTACCTTATAACTTTGTACACGGGGGTTTTCAAGGTTGATAATTTTGATTTCGGCGTCAAAAGTTACAAATTAGATATAGCGGATCTCATGTGTTGGCCAAAATTTAACATTTTTTTACAGATTTGCCTAAAACTTGGTACACGGGGGTTTTTAAGGTCCCTAATTTCGATTTTGACGTCGTAAGTTACAAATTCGTAATAAGAAATCCAATATGCCGGCCAAAATTTTAATTTTTTTACAGATATGCCTAAAACTTGGTAAAAGGGGGCTTCCCAGGTCGCTAATTCTGATTTTGACGTCAAAAGTTACAAATTTAATATGTCGGAACCAATATGTTGGCCAAAATTTTTAAATTTTTTACAGATTTGTCTAAAACTTGGTACGCTGAAGCTGTTTTTGAAATAATCCATTTTTAATTTCAAAAAATCACAATTTCAACTTTTTATCGAAAATGAAGCCAGATACGAAAAAAATTTAAGTAAGAAAAATTGTTCCTTGGTAAAATTGAAACAAAAAGACCCACTTAATAATTCTCAGTCTCTATTTCTTTTTTTGAAAAACTTGTTTTTTCCACGTATTGGTACAAAAATTTGTTCTTCACTGTTTTATACCAGAGAAAAAATTATAATTGATAATATTATTATCTTAATTGTCTAAAGATTTCTTTTTATTTCGAAAATGTTATAGGCTTATGATAAAAAGTTTTTAGTGTTAAAAAACATATGGCTATGAGTACATTCCTAGATTTCCTACTTGAAATAATTATATCGAGAACAAGAAATAAGAAAAGAATAAATTTATAATGACATCGGAAAATCAAGTTGAAGAAAAATGAAGTGAGATTAAAAATTATCAAGGGCGTTTTTTCGTTGCAATTTATCCCGTGAACAATTTTCACTTCTGAAGTTTTTTCATACCTTGCTTCGTTTTCCAGAAAAACTGGAAATTTTGATTTTTAAAATTAAACATGGATTCTTTCATAAGTGGCTCCAGCGAAAATTTTTTTTTAATTGGAAAATAATTGTAAGATATCCCAGATACAGAATCAAGAAAAATATTGTTTGTGTTTGCACTTTTGGGTTGAAGACACTTCAACGGAACCGTGCGGTTTATCTAATGCGGGTAACAATCCTTGCACCGTGCATGTGTGCGCTTATCTTCATTTGCTAATATCTTCATCAAACGTCAAAGATGGCAGAAGGTGATAAACAATCTGTCTGTTATCATCATTATAAACCTTTTAGAATCACAAAACTTTAGATACGAGGTGGAAACTCGGGAAACTGTTGATTAAAAAAATGTGTGTATCGTAAATTTTTTGAATTTATGAGTATAAAGTGAGGGAGTTCAAAGCCAAGCTTATATTTGTATTGTTTATTCACATTGTATTAATATATGACGACTTAAAAGATAAAAAAGTCTCAACATTTAAATTCATAATATTATGAACAAGTTCTTTGAACCGATTTTTTGAAAAACTGAAATTACAAAGGGCATTTCTTCAATTTATAGTGTTCTTAAATGAAGGGGAATTGTTAAAAGATCATGAAATTTGGAAAAAAGTTGCTTGAACTCATCCACATTGTGAAATATATGTCTTTCACTTATCATTTTTCTTATTTCTCAATCTTCGATAACAAAAAAACATCAGTAGTAAATTTTTGTCATGCTATGCTATGTCGCTTAATTGTAAGGCAGAACATTTTTTTAGAATTTTTTCGTTTTGTTCATTAGAAAGAGCAACTAAATAAATATTTAATAGTAAAAAAACCCGAAAATCGATTTTTTCCGACTAAGGTCCCTTTCTTCGCGACAGGTCACATATTTAATACTCCTCAACAAAATTTTGGTTGATACTCAAAATGTCTAGATTTTGATAAACGCATTTCATCTGAGTCCAACTTGACAATAATTTTGCATATAGCTTTGGATGAAACACTATCCTTGAGTGGATCATACTGACGTTTCAACCCTCCTTCAATACATATATTCTAGATTATGCAAAGTAAATAACGATAATATCTGAAGAAAAAGGCAACGTTGAATATTTCCGATTTCCGTCGGAACGAAAGATAGGACGATCATTATGGCTATGGATTCGAAGGGGTGACTTTCTGCTTCCCCCCTCTAATCCTGTGGCACTTCCACACTGAAATTGGGGGTGCACTGCAAGGATGCAGCTTCGTTCGCAAACTCAAACTGCAACCATGGGGATGCACGGGGTGGCGAGGTAGTGCAGTCGGTTGCCATGGTGACCCACCGTTACTGGACAACCACTCCCCATATTCATCCTCATACCACCCCATACCGGTGATCCAGCGGCCGGACAACACCGTCCCATGCCATGCCGAGCTGAGCCAAAAACACTGGTCTCTTATTACGGGGCTAATCCCGTAAATTGTCTTCCCCGGCCCACCCCTGCTTCCAGACCGAATATGGCTTTCAAACCTCTCCACTAGTTCAAGACATTTTCATACTCTAGGCGTCTTCCATAAATGATGTCACGTTTTCTTGGGCAATTTCTGCACCACCCCTTCCCATCTGTCACGCAAGGTCACTCAAGGCGAATCCCATTCCCCTTTCAATAATGTCGCGTCAAAATTGGAACCCTCCCTGTCTGTTTTCCCACCCCTGCTTCTAAATCGGATATGGCTTTTGAGCCCGTCTACTCTTTCAAGACATTTTCATACTCTAGGCGTCGTCCATGAATGATGTCACGTTTTTCTCGGCCAATTTTCACACCTTCCTTTCCACCTGTCACGCAAAGTCACTCAAGGCGAATCCCCTTCCCTTTTATATAATGTCGCGTCACAATTGGATCCCTCCCCCTGTTCTCCCACCTCAGGCTTGTGAAGCGAATATGGCTTTTAAGTCCCTCCACTCTTTCAAGACATTTTTATACTCTAAGCGTCGTCCATGAATGATGTCACGCTTGCCGCTTCCCATCTGTCACACAAAGTCACACAAGGCAAATCCTCTTTCACTTTCAGTAATGTCGCGTCGCAATTGGATCTCTCCCTTCTGTTCTTCCATCCGTTGCTTCTGAACTGAATATGGCTTTTAAGCTCCTCTACTCTTTCAAGACATTTTCATACTGTAGGCGTCGTTCATAAATGATGTCACGTTTTCTTGGTGAATTTTTACACCCCCCATCCCATCTGTCACGCAAAATCACTTAAGGTGAATCCCTTCTCCATTTTAATAATGTCACGTCACAATTGGAACCCTTTTCCATCCCCTGCTTCCAGAACAAATATGGCTTCCAAACCTCTCCACTCGTTCAAGACATTTTCATACTGAACATCATACTGTACTGACGTCACGTTTTCTTGGGCAATTTTCACACCCCTCTCCCCCTGTCACGCTAAGTCAAGGAAGGCGAATCCCCTTCCTTTTTCAATAATGTCGTCTCCCAATTGGAACCCACTCCCTGTTATCCCATTCCCTGCTTCCAGACCGAATATGGCTATCAAACCTCTTCACTCGTTCAAGACATTTTCATACCCTAGGCGTCATTCATAAATGATGTCACTTTTTCTTGGGAAATTTTTACAACCTCCTTTCCATCTGTCACGCATGATCACTCAAGGTGAATCCCCTTCCCATTTTAATAATGTCACCTCGCAATTGGAACCCTTCTCCTCTGTTTTTTCGTCCCCTGCTTCCAAACCGGATATGGTTTTCAAACCTCTCCACTCGTTCAAGACATTTTCATGCTCTAGGCGTCGTCTATAAATGATGTCACGTCTTCTTGGGCAATTTTTGCACCCACCATCCCATTTGTCACACACGGTCACTAGAGGCGAATCCCCTTCCCCTTTCAAAATTGCCGCGTCACAATTGGAATCCTCTCTCCCTCTTCTTTCATCTCCCACTTCCAAATCGAATATGGCTTTTAAGCCTTTCCACTCTCTCAAGACATTTTCATACTCTAGGCGTCGTCCATAAATGATGTCACGTTTTCTTGCAATTTTTACACCCCTCTTCCCATCTGTCACGCAAAGTCACTCAGGGCAAATCCCCTTCTCCTTTCAATAATATCACATCACAATTCGAACCCTCCCCCCTGTTTTCCCACCCCTGCTTCTAAACCGAACATGGCTTTTGAGCCCCTCCGCTCTTTCAAGACATTTTCATACTCTAAGCGTCGTCCATGAATGATCTCACATTTCTCCCTTCCCATCTGTCACACAAAGTCACTTATAGTGATTCATCTTTTCCTTTCAATAATGTCGCGTCACAATTGAAACCCTCCCTCCTGCTTTTCAACCCCCTGCTTTCGAATCAAATATGGCTTTTAAGCCCCTTCACTCTTTGAAGACAGTTTCATACTCTAGGCGTCGTCCGTAGATTATGTCACGCATCCTTGAGAAATTTTTACACTGTCGTTCCCGTCTGTCACGCAGAATCACTCAAGGCGAATCCCCCACCGCCTTTAAAAATGTGGCGTCACAATCGGAATTCTCTCTCCCTGTTTTCCCACCCCCTGCTTCCAGGCCGAATATGGCTTTTAAACCTCTCCACTCGTTCAAGACATTTTCATACTATAGGCGTCGTCCATGAATGACATCACGTTTTCTTGGGCAATTTTTTTACCCCACTTCCCATCTGTCACGCAAAATCACTCAAGGCAAATCCCCTTCCCCTTTCAATAATGTCGCGCCACAATTGAAACCCTCGCCCCTGTTGTTCCACTTCCTGCTTCTGAACCGAATATGGCTCTCAAGCCCCTCCACTCTTTCAAGACATTTTCATAGTCTAGGCGTCATTCATAAACGATGTCACTTTTTCTTGGGAAATTTTTACAACCTCCTTCCCATCTGTCATTCAAAATCACTCAAGGTGAATCCTATTTAAATAATGTCACCTCACATTTGGAACCCTCCACCTCTGTTTTCTCATCCCATGCTTCCAGACCGAATATGGCTTTCAAACCTCTCCACTCGTTCAAGACATTTTCATACTCTAGAATGATGTCACGTTTTTTTGGGCAACTTTTACACTCCCGTCTCCCCTGCCACGCAAAGTCAAGCAGGTCGAATCCCCTTTCTCTTTCAATAATGTCAGGTCACAATTAGGATCCCTTCACCACTGTTTTCCTACCCACTGCTTCGAAAACTGAGCGTCATTGGCAAAAAATGTTTTGGCAAATTATTGGTCGTCCAATGGATATTCAGTAGGGAATTTATGATATTTAGAAAAAAATTTCAACTCCAATCTTCTCTTCGTGAATTTGGTGTAAATGTTTCTCTTGATAATATTATATTTTCAACTCTGACATCTAATTAATACTCTGTCTCGAGGGATTGCATTTCCACGTGAACGCCTCGAGTTGATACATACGTACAAAGAAACAGACTGCGCAGCTGAAATAAAACCTTCACAATTTCTTGATGATGATTCATTTTGAACAATTTTCTTTATATAAAACATATGTAACCCCTTCTAAACAACTTACTCGCTGCAAGATTTTTATTGCTCGAAATTTCACTCGACTTTCCATGAGCTTGAAAATATGAATAAAATTTCCAGAGGCTTCAGTTCCTAAAGAGGACAGGTCTTTTGAATTGAAGCAACACATTTGGTAAGTTCCTTCAGTAAGACAAAGACGAGACTCGCAAGGGCGTCATATTACACCTCAGGTACCTTTTCCTAAATAATCTTACGAAAATCGTGGTCTGAGACTCTTCGCATCGCTATTCAAGAAGAAAAATACTTTCAAAAACTACGTCAGTTTTTTCCATTTTTTCGACGAGTATCATTATTTCTGGAGCAATGAATGGTCTTTTCGTATCCTAGAGGCCAAATTGCAGGAACCTGGTGCCCTCCTCAGTGTACAACACTGAGGAGAGCTGAGGACGGCACTTAGTTTGAACATGATTTTATACTTATAAAATAAATTTTTCGCATTAAGTTGTTGTTGGGTGTATACTTTTAACATTGAATAATACAAATAAAAACAGAAAAGCCAAGATAATATTTAGAGAAAGCAAGTATAAAATAAAAGTGGAAGAAAATAAAAAATGCAAAATGATTTTGAGGGATATAAGAACTTATTTTGGAAATGGGTTAAAAAGATTAGGAAAGGAATTAGTACCACTGAGGTAGTCGGAAATAAGAATGCTGATGGCGAAATGGTATGGAATCCGTACAATGTGAAAAACTGTATGAATGATTTTTTCAAGAAATTGTATGGAGGTCAAGCTATGGAGCATAACAACCGTGACACTAAAGAGGATACGTTGGACAATTCCGTTGTAGGTGGCGGAAGAAGAATTGATGTCGACGACATTATATCCGTGATTAAGAAACTAGAAAATGGTGAGGCTGCTGGTGTGGATGGTATCACCGTTGAAATGCTTAAGAGCGGTGGCGGATATTTGTTTGTGTGGCTGAGCCAATTTATCAATATGTGTGCTGTGAACAGTGAAGACATTATAAAAATATTAAAATTACGATTCAAAAATTATATTAATATGACACATTTTGGAAATACATCTTTACCTTCCATCTTCGGAACTCTCCTGTTGAGGAATTTCTAAAATTTCGTCGGTGTTGACGTCCTGAACATGTTCTGAAATAAACAATAATTATGTATGAAAATAATATCTCAGCATATACACTGAGATTCCAATATAGGTCCGACTTTAATTCATGCCTAAAATGGCCTCGGACATATAGCCGACGGACTCCAGTGTCAACAATCAGGGCCGTGTGAACCACTTCTATGCTATTTTCGTTTGCAGTAAAAAATATTTATTAAATTTCTTTAAATATATGTTTGTTTTGTAGGATAAATGCTGCCTCTTGTTTTCCTGCAACATTTTTGCAACACATAACGTGAACACTGAAAGCGAATGAAGCGTAGTGCGGTCCGTGCGAACTAACGAAATCGAAATTCGTACTGGACGAGTTTGCTGGCTTTAGAGTGCCGCTCTCTGTACCCCTTTGTCCCCTGGTCCTGGAACAAAATTCTCGAAATGACATACTGCAGACTGACCTATTAGAGACTTACAGTGTATTAGTGTAAGATACTATGATAAATATAATTAAATAATTTCATTAATAAAATTTTGTCCTTAACGTAGTACATATAATAATGATTGATTTTGATTTAAAGTAACTCACATCGTCATCAGCACTCAGGTTTTCTTCAAATGTTTCTTTAACTCCTGCCTCAATCGCTTAATATTTTTAACCCGGAGACGTAGTTTATCATTCGTACGGCTTTTTTCAATCAAAGTTAACCCGATCCATATTTATTCTTGATGTGATGTAGTTTACAATCAATTTACCGATGTAAATATCAGCGGATCACAGCAGACTTTTTGTCTCTCTACCTATAACTTGGGTTATTTGATGGAGCCAGACTTGTATGCCCACTATTGGCGCTCTATGGGCCAGGCCGATATAAGCCCAAGCACAAAATAAAACTCTGATCAGCTTTATTAAGAGAAGTTTTGATAATTGAAAATTCGGAATAATTGGAAAAATTTCAGTATTTGGGTGAGATTACATTCAGTCTCTCATATAATTAGAATAATTTGACAATTGATTCCACTTTTTCTTAATTGGGCTGCCCAGTTGGGCCCTAATAGGTGCCCAATTATAAGTTGGGCTAAGAGGGGCCGATTTTCACACGGGTACTTCCTGATGTTGTTTAGCAATTATTCCGTAACCAAAATTTTCATTTCTCTCCATGTCTTTCGAGACGGGTTGACTTCGTAAAGCATTTTCTTTATCCAAATTTGCGTTAATGACCACGCCTAGGGACATGTCGAGGCGGAAGTAATCGGTTTGATTACAGTGGCCTTACTTAGCAAATGAAGCAGCTACCCTGCGTCACGGTTTAGCGAACTCCAAGGGAGTAAAGTCTTAACACGCGCTAAGGACAATTTTCAGAACATCAGCCGCACCCTCCTCCAGTCACGCAAGAGATCATTTCAAGGATGCTTTTAATAAAAAGATATGAGATTCTTTTAATCTACATCGAAATTTGATTTATTTGGAAGGGGATGATTGCATGCATGCAAAAGTGGGGATTGAAGTGGCCAGTCAGAATTCAGCGTGACGTCATGTATGACGTCAAGCAGGTCTAATTTTTTGGTTCAAATGTTTTCGAGAATGTTGCGCAATTTTGAGGTTGAGAGAAGTAAATGACTTCGACGAAACTTTATGTTTAGTTTAGAAAGTTTTTAATTATTTGTGTTTGAAAGATAGCATCCGTGTTAATGCAGGTGAGTAAAACAAATTTGAAAGTGCAAAAGGGTAGAAGAAACGGTAAAACATTTTTACAAAGATGCAGTCTGAAAGAGAGTAATCCAAACAAAAAAAGTTTATGTAGACTTCTTTAGTATAATTATACATCATCTACAAAATATTATTTTACTTGCCTATAATTATAACCAAAAATTTGTTTAGGAAACTATGAAATGCTTAGAGCTTTATAAGATTTTAAGGCGTCTTCCCTCAGAGCCCTAAACTTTCGAGAGAATGATTATTTCGTCCTTTTACAATCAAACACAAAACCGAGAAACTGGTGGCAGGTGATAAATGAGGGAGGCCAAGTTGGTTTCATTCAATCTAATTATATGACAACAGAAAAGGTGAGTGTACTAATTCCAATGACGGGAGGTAACTAGTTTCTCTTAACTAGTTACTGTAACGAGTTACTTTTTTTTAGTAACGATAGTGGTAAAGCAGTTATTTTTGCAAATAAGTAACGAATTGGTAACTAGTTGCATTTTTTTCAGTAACAGTAACTATAAGAATCGTTACTTTTCAAGTTACTTTCAAAATGTAGTTCACAAGTCTTTTTTACGACAATCAATACATTTTATTGCTTTTTCAACTATTTCTCCATTTTCGTTATTCAAATTGTGGCGGCAGATAGCTGTAGAGATTTATAGCCCAATATAGGAAAATTGCAATTTTCACTTATCCTGCAATTAAAAATTTTCTAAAGTCTATACAAACACTATAAGAAAAATTAATTTCAGAGAATATCCTTTTTTTTCGTTTAAAATCAGTTTTTTGGACTAAAAATTCAACTTCTCTTTGATTTAAAATCCAACTATTAATGGTTGAGAGATCATATTTTTTGGTTCAAAATCTTATTATTTGGTTGAAAATTGGATTATTTGATTCAAAATTCAACAATTTTGAAAGAAAATTGTTCTATTCAATTGACAATTCAACTGATTTGATGAAAATTCGTCCTTTTGGATTGAAAATTAAACTATTTTGGTAGACAATTCACACATGCGGGTTGAAATTTCAAATTTTTATGTTTTGTTGAAAATTTAAGTATTTTGATAGAAAATTCAATTATTTGGTTGAGAATGAACGTTTTGTTGGAAATTCATATTTGCGTGTTGAAAATGCAACTCTGGTTCAAAATTAATTTTTTGATTGATTTCAACTTTTTTTTATTGAAAATCAAAATCTTTTTTTCTTGAATTGATAAATTTTTCGTTGTGAATTTTTTTTCTCTGAAAAGAAATTATTTAAATAAAAGTTTAACTATTCCCTTACTGGTTTAGAATTTATATTGTTTAGTTGAAGATTGAACAATTTGGTTGAAAATTCATCTTTTTGTTTGAAAATTCAACATTAGTTGAAAGTTGAACTTTTCTGCTGAAAATTCATTTTTTTGTTAACGCTAAGTTACGATAGTTGAAAAAGAAACGATAATCACTCTTTTTTGAAAAGTAACTACGAGAAAGCTACATTTATTATTTTTAAATACTTGTATTATAATTTAAGTATTTTTAAATAGGACCCTAAGGCCTGATATATTCATTAATTGGAACGTTTGTCAATCACTTCACTTTTTTCTCAAGCAAAATAATGAAATATTGAGAGGATATTGTTCTACCAACACATACTTTATTGAATATTCTCTTTTAGAAATTTGTAATTCTAAATTGTACTTAGAGAATAAAAACATTCACCATAAGTCATTTCTCAATGAATTATGAGTTTACTGAACGATTTTATGTTATAATTTCTTTATCTTAATTGGGAAATCAATATAATAATTATCAAGCAATTTGAATGCCCCGCCAATGTTGGCATGCAAAACTGCCGTGATCAATTGAGCGACTATTTTTACAGTTCCTCAACGATCACCGTAGTTTGGTGCTCTCAGATCCACACATGCTTCACCCCCGTCTTCACGATCTTAGCAACTGACAGTCGTGTTGTGTTTTTTTTTTGCAAACAGACAGAAAAAAGAAAATTTCAGCTTGAATCAAAAAGATGAATTTGCAACAAAATAGTTGAATCCTCAACTGAAGCCAAATAATTTTCAACCAAAAATATAATAATTCAATTTTCAGTTGAAAAAATTTATTTTCAACCAAAAAAAAGAATTTTTGATAAAATAGTAAAATTTTCAAACAAAAAAATGAAATTTTAAATTGAATGATAAATTTTTAACAAAAGAATGAATTTATAACAAAGTAGTTTTACTTTCAATCAAGTACTTAATTTTTCATCTAAAAGAGATGAACGCTCAACAAAAAATGTAATAATTCATATTTCAACCAAAACAGGTTTTAAGTTTTAATCAAAATCAATTGAATTCAACCAAAGACGAATTTTCAACAAAATACGTACGTTTTCAAATAAAGAGTTGAATTTTCAAATAGTAAGTCTAAATTTTCAACCAAGTAAATAATGTTCGACGGAATAGATAAATTTTCAACTGAAAAGATAAATTTTCTTCTCAAATAATAAATCTTCAACAAAAAAATAAATTTATAACAAAGTAGTTTCACTTTCAACCAAGAACTTAATTTTTCAGTCAAAAGAGATGAGTTCTCAACGAAAAATGTAATAGTTGATATTTCAACCAAAAGAGGTTTTAAGTTTTAATAAAAAACAATTGAATTCAACCAAAGATAAATTCTCATCAAAATACATATGTTTCCAACCAAAGATTTGAATTCTTAACTAGA
Source organism: Melikaiella ostensackeni (assembly GCA_032362435.1). Classification (NCBI taxonomy): domain Eukaryota; kingdom Metazoa; phylum Arthropoda; class Insecta; order Hymenoptera; family Cynipidae; genus Melikaiella; species Melikaiella ostensackeni. Next base: position 14,302,682 of record JAUMHM010000087.1, on the reverse strand, counting down.
AAGTCTAAATTTTCAACCAGGAAAAAATGACGTTCAGTAAAATAGATGATTTTCAACTAAAAAAGAGAATTTTCTTCCTGAATCATAAATCTTCAACAAAAAAAATAATTTATAACAAAGTAGTTTTACTTTCAACCAAGTACTTAATTTTTCAGACGAAAGAGATGAATGCTCAACAAAAAATGTAATAGTTCATATTTCAACCAAAACAGGTTTTAAGTTTTAATCAAAAACAATGAAATTCGATCAAAAAAGACGAATTTTTAACAAAATACATATGCGTTCAAGCAAATAGTTGAATTTTCAACTAAAAAGTCTAAATCTTAAACCAGGAAAAATAAGGTTCAACCAAATGGATAAATTTCTAACTGAAAAGATGCATTTTCTTCTTGAAAAATGAATCTTCAAAAAACAATGAATTTATAACAAAGCAGTTTCACTGTAAATCAAATACTAAATTTTCAACCAAAAGAGATGAATGATCAACGGAAAATGTAATAAATGATCTTTCAACCAAAAGAGGTTTCAAGTTTTAATAAAAAACAATTGAATTCAACCAAAAAGACGAATTTTCATCAAAATACATACGTTTTCAACCAAATAGTTGATTTTTCAATAAAAATGTCTGAATTTTTAACCAGAAAAAATAACGTTCAACAAAATAGATAAATTTTCAACTAAAAAGATAAATTTTCTTCTTAAATGATAAATATTCAACAAAAAAATGAACTTATAACAAAGGAGTTTCACTTTCAACCAAGTACTTAATTTTTCAGACGAAAGAGATGAATGATCAACAAAAAATTATAATAGTTCATACTTCAACCAAAACAGGTTTTAAGTTTTAATCAAAAACAATAAAAGTCGATCGAAAAAGACGAATTTCTAACAAAATACATATGCGTTCAACCAAATAGTTGAATTTTCAACTAAAAAGTCTAAATCTTAAACCAGGAAACATAAGGTTCAACCAAATGGATAAATTTCCAACTGAAAAGATGCACTTTCTTCTTGAATCATGAATCTTCAAAAAAACAATGAATTTATAAGAAAGTAGTTTCACTTTAAATCAAGTACTTAATTTTCAACCAAAAGAGATGAATGATCAACGAAAAATGTAATAGTTGATATTTCAACCAAAAGATGTTTTAAGTTTTAATCAAAAAGAATTGAATTCAACCGAAGACGAATTTTCAACAAAATACATACGTTTTCAACCGAAGAGTTGAATTCTCAACTAAAAAGATTAATTTTCTTTTTGATTAATATATCTTCAAGAAACAATGAATTTACAACAAAGTAGTTTCCTTTTTAACCGAGTACTGAAATTTTCAACCGAAAGAGATGAATCCTCAACGAAAAATATAGTAGCTGATATTTCTACCAAAAGAGGCTTCAAGTATTAATCAAAAACAATTGAAAGTCAACTAAAAAGACGAATTTTTGAGAAAACACATACGTTTTCTACCAAATAGTTAAATTTTCAACTAAAAAGTCCAATTTTTCAACCAGGAAAAATAACGTTCAATAAAATAAATATATTTTCAACCAAAAAGATGAATTTTCTTCTCAAATTATAAATCTTCAACATAAAAATGAGTTTATAAAAAAGTGATTTCACTTTCAACCAAGTACTTAAATTTTCAATCAAAAGAGATGAATTCTCAACGAAAAATGTAATAGTTGATATTTCAACGAAAACAGATTTTAAGTTTTAATCGAAGCAATTGAATTCAAGCAATACCAGGAGTTTTCAACAAAATAGTTGAGTCGTTAACCAAAACAGATTAATCTTCAACCAAACAGTTGCATTTTTAACAAAAAAGGATGAAATTTTTACTAAAAGAAATTTATAAGCAAGCCAAACAGGCGAACTTTCAACGAAATAGTTGAATTTTACACTAATAAAAAATTGTCAATTGAGAATTTAAAAAAATTCAATTGAATCGTCGATTTTTCAAACATACAGCCGATTTTTCAACCAAAGAGGATGCCTTTTTAAGAATAGACTGGATAGACCGTGGAGCATGCGATAAATAAATAAAAATTTCAATAATTTATAGAATAAAAAATAATTGTTCCAATAAACATACAAGATAATCTTTAATAGTTTAAAAATATTATTTTAGAAAACTGGAAATTTTCTCTTGTGAAACTAATTCAATTAAGGTACTCACGGTTCGTTAGAGACAAATGTACAATAAATTTACAACAAAAAGAAGAAGGAGGAAGAAAGAGAAAGAGTCAGCCAAAACAACCTCTCACTCTCTCTTTTCTCCGTCTTCATTATACTGGGGTAATTTATAGGAAAACCACAGGTACAAATAATGAAAAGATAATTAGGTTAAAAAATCATTATCACCTGAAAATAAAATAGAGATAATTGATAGCAATCATTATTTTGGTACATATTTCATTCCTTGATCGAATTTGATTTTTACAAAGGCAAACATTCTGAATAAAAACTAAATCCAATTATTTTATTCTTTAATTGAAAATTAACTTGCATATAGGCAAAATTCTTGCCAAATCTACAGTCAATGTATCCATTTTATGACTCCATCCCAAATTTCATTTTATCACGAAAGATCCTTTTTTTAAATTAATAGCTTTGTTACCTTCTCTCTTGGTTAAAAAATCATCTGTCTGATATCTCTCTTAAATCTCTTTTTTTCCAGAAAACTAATCTACTCGCCTGGAAAACCTGAAAACCTGGGATTGTGAGTGAATTTTTATATACCTGGAATAACCTGGAAATGTCAGGGAATTTTTTTCAAGTCAGGGAATTTTTTTGAGGGTGTTATTTTAAAAAATTGTAATATAAAATTAAAAAACAAAGATTTTTTTATATGTATAAGGAACTTTTGTGGTACTGGGGTTATACTGATTCAAATCAAACTTATTTTCATCATTTTCACTATTCTCTGGAAAATACCTAGTTGAATATGCACTGAGTTTTAAGTATGAAGATGAAATGAAATTTTGTTTCCATTATTATTCAACTTCATGTACCTTAGGAACAAATTTAAGGAATGATTAATTATGTTTTTAGTATTAATAATTTATTTGGTCATTCCATGGTTATCAATAATATATTTAACAATATCCCATAATTATTTGTCAAAACTTACCAAATTAAACACATTAATCAATTAATTGATTGAATATATGATTAATTTTCTACCGAAGAAGACGAATTTTCAAGAAAATAGTTAAATTTTCAATAGAGGAGATGAATTTTTAACTAAAATGGTGAATCTTCAACAAAAAAATTAATTTTTAACAAAGTAGTTCAACTTTCAACCAAGTAGTTGAATTTTAAACCAAAATAAGATTATTCTTCAACCAAGCAGTTGCATTTTTTACCAAGAAAGATAAAAGTTCTAGTAAAAGAAATGAATTTTCAAACCAAAAGGAAGAATTTTCAACAAGAGAGTTGAATTTTCAACCAAAAAGGATGAATTTTTTACTAAAACTGTAATAGTCGATATTTCAACCCAAAAAGATTCAAATTTTAAATCAAAAATAGTTGAATTCAACCAAAAAGACGAATTTTCAACAAGATAGTTAGTTTTCAGCCAAACGGCTGAATTTTCAACCAAATAGCTGCCTTTTTAACCAGAAAGAATAATTTTCTACCAAAAAAGAGGAATTTTCAACAAAATACATAAATTTTCAATCAAAAATGGATCACTTAAATTCTCAATTGAAAAAATAGATTTTCAACGAAAAAAAAAAGAATTTCCACCAAAACAGATAAATTATCTACCAACAAGATCAATTTTCAACAAAAAAAGATGAATTATCAATGAAAAATGTAATAGTGGATATGTCAATCCGAAAAGATGCAAATTTTGAATCAAAAACAGTTGAATTCAACGAAGAAGACGAATTTTCAACAAGGTTTTCAACAGAAAAGTTAATTTTCAATGAAACACTTAAAATTTCAGTCAAATAGATGAATTATAAACAAAATAGTTAAATCCTCAACCAAAACAGACGAATTTTCTACCGAACAGGGAAAGTTTCAACTCGAAAATATGAATTTCCAACAGAAAGGTTAATTTTCAACCAAACACTTAAATTTTTAACCAAATAGATGAATTTTCAACAGAATAGTTGAATCCTCAACCAAAACACACTATTTTTCAACCAAACAGTGGCATTTTTAACCAAAAAAGATGAAATTTGTACCAAAAGAAATGATTTTTCAGACCAAAGAGACGAATTTTCAGAAAAAGAGTTGACTTTCCAACCCGGAAATATGAATTTACAACAAAAAAGATCATTTTCAACCAAGTAGTTGAATTTTCTGTCAAACTGTTGAAATTTTAAGCCAAAAATACAAATTTTATACAAAACAGTGGAATTTTTAACCCGAAAACCTGAATTTCTAACAAAAAAGTGAATTATTTTACCTATTTAGATACTTACGAAGACTGACAAAACATTATTTTGTAACAAACTCGCAAAATCGTATACATATTCCGATTTTTTAATGTCAATTACTTGAAATTCAACCATTTTTTTAATGACTTAAAATTATAATGCTTCTTGTTTCTATAGATTTTCCACTTTCTCAGTATACTAGAGAAAAAACACGCGCGCTACGCGAGCGATTATAACTTTTTTTTGGTCTCACACAAGTTTTGAATTGAAATATAAAATAATACCAATACAAAATTTCTTTATTTCACGCTGGCTTGCATTCGCCGATGAGGGGTCCGAGGAGCCGAGAGAGAGGCGCGTAAGTTCAGCGAAGTTGAGCAGTTCTGTAGCCACATGGCGGGTAGTTCGAACACTTGCGTGCATATTTCGCATTTATTTTTAAATACACGCGGAAAATTTTTTTATCATTAATTAGTCTTCATTATTAAAAAACGTTCATCCTTTATGATAACAAAAATCTATATTTGTACAATATACATTCATTTAATATATTGTATTCCTACTGGAAATGGTTCATTGGGCCCTGACTGCTTACCTCGTACAAATTCTTGGAAGAGCCTCACGGTCATAGCAGGCCATACCGACGGAAAACACTAATAGAACCTATCATTGTCGAAATACTGTCAATTCAAATGACTCTGAATGATAACCTGAAGAATAATGGTAAACTAAAAAATCTTATGATTTTTGAAATTGAAAAGACCAATTTTCGACGGAAACATTAACATAACATAAAAAAATGTTCGAAGTTGTAAATCTTTGAAATTTAATTTAATGATGTAATTTTTATCAAAAATACTCATTTCCGGTGTGAAACGCTAAGATAACCTAAAATTGTTGAAAATTGGGAATCTTTATGATGATTTTTGTTTAAAAACGCTGATTTCCGATTTAAAAAAAACCAGCACAACCTACGAGTTTTAAAAATTTTAAGTCTTCTTCGGAACTTTATGATTTCCTCGTGATTTTATATTAAATTTATTATTCTAAAATACTAATTTCCATCAAAAAGCACTAACATAAAACATGTATGATATCTTCAATCACTTATTAGATAATTTGAGAGTTTCAATTTAACCGCACAAGAGTATTAAGAAGTACAAATGTTTCTAAATTCGAAAAAAGTTTCTATGATTTTTCTTATTAAAAGTGATTATTTGTAGATATAATTTTCAAAATTTCAAATTTAAGATAAAAACAACTGCGCGATTTTGTGGAAAAATATTATACAAATAGAAATTGTTTGAAAAATTGCAAAATTAGTTAAATAATACTTGGAAACTTGTTACCTGTCAAATAGAAATAACTCATGTTGAAAAAAATTGAAAAAAATACCGACTTGAGCATGAATTTTCATAAGACTGCTACTTTGAATTTTTTAGGGCATTTTTCGGACATAATACAAGGGGGTTGTGGGAGGGGCGTCGAAATTAAAAGTTATTGGGTGAAAACTAGTCTTTAAACATTCCTTAAGAAGTGGGTAAGCTTTAGTTTATTAAAAGTTAATAACTAGTACTCCTCTTTCCCATTTTATCGAAAGTTGAGCTTTTCCCATTCAAAACCCCACATTAGTTTCAAAAGCCCAAGGCACAAGATAGTATTAACTGATTTGGCTCAAATTTCAAAAGGTATAAATTTAGACCACCCTATTGAAATGTCTTGAAATCTTCTGAAAGCTCATGAAATCCTATGAATTTCTCTGAAACCCCATAAAATTCCTTAAATCCCAGAAATCTCAAATGCTTTCGAAAATTCAAAAAATTTTTAAAATTTGTCAGCATCAATCGAAAATTTTTTAAAACCCCTGAAATCCCATAAATTTGTTTGAAATCATTTGAAATGCCTCATAAATTTTTAAACCTGTTGAAATTACTTGAAATTCTTCGATACCCATTGAAATTTCTTAAAATATTTTGCAATCTTTAGAAATCCACTGAAAACGCTTCAAATTTCTTGAAATTCCTTGAAATCTTTTTAAATCGATCAAAATTCATAGATATTCTGTGAAAGCCTTTGAAATCATTTACAATTTTTCACAGTCTCTAGAAATTATGTAGAATCGCTTGAAATCCTTTTAAATTCCTTTAAATCCCACAACATTCTCTGTAATTTCTTAAATTGGCCTACAATCACGTGAAATATTTTGAAATTTCTTGAAATCTCTTGAAATCACTTAAAATAATGAGAAATCCCTTGAAATATTTCGAGATAATTCGACAACATTCAAATTTCTTTAAAATTTTCAAAATCCAAAGATATTTTCTGAAATTTTTTGAAATTTGGGAATTTTTTTGAAATCTTTGATTTCTTAATATCTGGCGTACACTCAGAATTCGAATGATCAACCCCTTGTTATTAAAGAATTAATGGCACTGAATATATTTTTTTATATAATGAAATTAAGTTTTATTCTCTTATAAAATTAGAAAACTTAAGATCTGTACTTGCAAAAACAATTGAATATTTTCGCCCTCATAGCGATCACAAATTGAATTAACATATGTAAACTAATTGAAAGTTAGCAGCGGATTTCATTTTTAAATTTCAAATGTAATGAATGGAGCAATTTCAAGTCGTTCAATAGCCAATCAGGTTTAGAATAAAATGAGTGCGAGATTTTCGAGATATTTCGTTACACGACTTTTTTAAATAGATAAAAATTAACGTATTCAAAGTGAGAGAATTAAAATGATTTCCCTAAAAATGAGATTTTCTCTAAGGTTTCTTGCTCGCTTAAAATAGAAAAGAATTTTCACTGTGAACAATCTGTTTCTCATAAATTAAAATTTATTGACAAAATTGAAACGTTTGTTCAATCAGTGTTGTGGTGAATTGCTAATAAAACATTAGATTACAATTTTTGGATTTTCTACACAGAGAGTTAAATAAAAAAATTTATATATGGTGATTTTTCTGTTATTGGTATTATGGTTTTCAGTGAAATTGATAAAAATTGAGGAAATGTGATGGATGTGATTGGAAGACCGGTGAAAATATTTTAAAAATTCAATTCAATTAGTAAAAACTGAGATTGGATGCAATGCGGAAAGATTTATTGACAAAATGCAAGATTTATGGGTTTTTCTAAAAAAGAGATTTGATATTAACAAAAAAGTATGTTTTGACTGTAACGATGGAAGAACAAAGAGAATTTGAATGAGACTACCAATAAATTTAAGAAATCTATTTTGAATTTGGTTTAAAAAGATTGCCCTGCACAGATACACAGAACTTTCTGGTGTTTTCCATTTTAGTACAATAATAAAAATTTTATGAGAAAGTAGATTTCATTTCAATTTTAAAGATTTTTCATTTTAATAATAAAATAGAAAAATTGACAAAACAAAATTTAACATTAAATTCTCTATTTTCATTTTCAGGTGATATTTGGATTTAATTAATATATGTTTCATTATAATGTCAGGGCTGGGATTGCTTTATACGATGAATTAATATTAAATTCTCTTTTTTCATTTTCAGGTAATATTTGAATTTAATTAATATAGGTTTCATCATTTAAAACTGTAGTTTTCGTATGAATTACTCCTGATGAGGAGGTCTAAGTTGACTGCGAAACATGTTGGTCCCCAATAGTATAAAAAAGACGGAGGAAAGAAAGAGTGAACGGTTGGTTTGGTTGACTCTTTCTTTTCCTTCCTCTTTTTTTCTTTTTTTTTTGTACATTTATTTTACATTTTTCTCTATCAAGCCGTAAAAGCGGATAGGTTCGAAGTCTATTTTTTATTTATGAACTTTTTGGGTATTTCTTTTTTAGTACACAAAAAATTTTCATAAAAAGATTCTAAATCAATCCACAAAAATACAAAAAAGGTCGATAATTTTATTTTGCTGAAATCATGAATCTGTCATCGTTAAATTATTCATGAGTGTCAAGGCTTGATATACAATGAATTAATATTAAATTCTGTATTTTTATTTTCAGGTAATATTTGACTTTAGTTAATATAGGTTTCATTATTCATTACTGTAGTTTTCCTATAAATTACCCCTGATGAGGAAGTCTAAATTGACAGAGAAACATGTTGGTCCCCAGTAGTATGAAACAGACGAAGAAAAGAAAGAGTGAGAGGTTGGTATGGATCATTCTTTCTGTTTCTCCCTTTTTTGCTTTTTGTTGAACCTTTATTGTACATTTTTCTCTAATGAGCCGTGAAAGCGGGTAGTTTCAAAGCCTATTTTTAATTTGTAAACTTTTTGGGTGTTCCTTTTTTAGTACACAAAAAATTTTCGTAAAAAGGTAAATTTCATTTCGATCTTCAAGAAATGTTGAAAAAGAGATATTAAGCAAAGATTTGTTTGAATCTGCAGGGTTGCCTATGAATATTATTAAGATTTTTTTACCTAAAGTAGTGAAAATTAACTCATCTTACGAAAAGATATCTATTTTTATTTAAATATACAGTATAAAAATTTGAGAAAGTTAGCAATTTTTAGAAATGTGTTATTGTTTTGGATTATTATTACTTTTTTTTTTCTGAAAAATGGAATAATCTAAATAAATTGGTTCTTAGTCCACCCACAAAAATATAACAAAAGTCGATAATTTTCTTTTGCTGAATTTGTCGTCGTTAAATCATTTATCCTGATTTCACAGAAATTGTCAAATTTCAGCGAAAAAGTGTCAGGTCTTGAATTGCTTTATACAATGAATTAATATTAAATTCTCTATTTTTATTTTTAGTTAACATTTCAATTTAAATAATATAGATTACATTATTCATAACTGTAGTTTTTCTATAAATTACCCCTGTTGAGGAAGTTTAAACTGACTACGAAACATGTTGGTCCCCAGTAGTATCAAAAAGACGAAAAAAAAAGAAAGAGTGAGAGGTTGGTATGGTTAAGTCTTCCTTTTTCTCCCTCTTTTTTATTTTTGTTGTACATTCATTGTACATTTTTCTCTAATGAGCCGTAAAAGCGGGTAGTCTCGAAGTCTATTTTTGATTTGTCAATTTTTTGGCTATTTGGATTTTATTAAACAAAAAATTTTCATAAGGTTTCAAAACAAACCAAAAAAAAACATAAAGAAGGTCGGTAATTTTCTTTTGTTGAATTCATAAATTTGGCATCGATAAATCATTCACCCTGATTTCATGAAAATTGTTAAATTTCAGCGAAAAAGTGTCAGGGCTTGAATTGCTTCATACAAAAAATTAATATTAAATTCTCTATTTTCATTTTCAGGTAATATGTCAATTTAATTAATATAGGTTTCATTGTTTATAACTGTAGTTTTTCTATAAATTACCTCTGTTGAGGAAGTCTAAATTCACTACGAAACATCTTGGTCCCCAGTAGTATAAAAACGACGTATAAATGATTAACTCAATTTACGAAAAGATATCTATTTTATTTAAATACAGTATGCAAATTTGAAGAAGTTAGCAATTTTCAGAAATGTATTATTGTTTTGGATTACTATTACTTTTTTCTTTTTCGAAAAATTGAATAATCAGAATAGATTGGTTCTAAATCAACCCACGAAAATATGAAAAGGTGGGTTATTTTCTTTTGCTGAATTCATGAATTTGGCATCGTTTAATCATTCACCCTGATTTTACAAAAAATTTTTTATTTCAGCGAAAGACTATTTGGCCTTAAAAAGCTTTATACAATGAAATAATATTAAATTCTCTGTTTTTATTTTCAGGTAATATTTGAATTTAATTAATATAGGTCTCATTATTTATAACTGTATTTTTCCTATGAATGACCCCTGTTAAGAAAGTCTAAATTGACTACGAAATATGTGAGTCCCCAGTAGTATGAAAAAAACGGGGAAAAGAAAGAGTGAGAGATTGGTACAGTTAAATCTTTCTTTTTGTCCTCTTTTTTGTTTTTGTACATTTTATGTAGATTTTGCTCTAATAAGCCGTAAAAGCTGGTAGTTTTGATGTCTATTTTTTATTCGTCAACTTTTTGGATATTTCGATTTTAGTACACAAAAAATGTTTATGAGAAGGTTTCAAATCACCCAAAAATAAAAAATAAAAAAGGTCGGTGATTTTATTTTGTTGAATTCATGAATTTGGTATTAATAAATCATTCACCCTGATTTCATGAAAATTGTTGAATTTCAGCGAAAAAGTGTCAGGGCTTGAATTGCTTTATACAATGAATTAATATTAAATTCTCTATTTTCATTTTCAGGTAATATTTGAATTTAATTATTATAGGTTTCATCATTCATATCTGCAGTTTTCCTATAAATTACCCATCCTGAGAAAGTCTTAATTGACTACGAAACATGTTGGTCCCCAGTAGCATAAAAAAGACGGAGAAAAGAAAGAGTGAGAGGTTGGTATGGTTGACTCCTCCTTTTTCTCCCTCTTTATTCTTTTTTTTTGTACATTCATTGTACATTTCTCTCTAACGAGTCGTAAAAGCGGGTAGTTTCGAAGTCTATTTTTGATTTGCGAACTTTTTGGGTATTTCTTTTTTAGTACACAAAAAATTTTCATAAAGAGGTTCTGAATCCACCCACAACATATAAAGAGGTCGATAATTTTCTTTTGCTGAATTTGTGAATTTGTCATCGTTAAATCATTAACGAGTGTCAGAGCTTGAATAGCTCTATACAATTAATTAATTTTAAATTCTGTATTTTTATTTTCACGTAATATTTAAATTTGATTACTATAGGTTTCATTACTTACATATAACTGCAGTTTTCTCATAAATTACCCCTGATGTGGAAGTCTAAATTGACAACGAAACATGTTGGTCCCCAGTAGCAAAAAAAGACGGAGAAAAGAAAGAGTGAGAGGTTGGTGTGGTTGATTCTTTCTTTTTCTTCCTCTTTTCTTTTTTTTTTGTACATTTATTGTACATGTTTCTCTTATGAGCCGTGAAAGCGGGTAGTTTCGGTGTCTATTTTTGCATTGTGAACTTTTCAGGTATTTTGTTTTTAGTACACAAGAAATTTTCATGAGCAGGTTCTGAATCAACACACAAAAATATAAAAAAGTCGATAATTTTCTTTTGCTGAATTCATGAATCTGTCATCGTCATATCATTCATGAGTGTCAGGGCTTGAATTGCTTTATACAATGAATTAATATTAAATTCTCTATTTTTATTTGCAGGTAATATTTGAATTTAATTAGTATAGGTTTCATCATTAATAACTATAGTTTCCCTATAAATCACCCCTGATGTGGAAGTCTAAATTGACTACGAAATATGTTGGTCCCCAGTAGTATAAAAAGACAGAGAAAAGGAAGAGTGAGAGGTTGATGTGCTTGGCTCTTCCTTTTTCTCCCTCTTTTTCTTTTTTGTTGTACATTTACTGTTCATTTCTCTCTAATGAGCCGCAAAACCGGTTAGCTTTGAAGTCTATTTTTGATTTGTGATTTGTTTGGGTGTTTTTATAGTAAAGAAAAAATTATCATAATAAGGTAAATTTCATTTTGATCTTTAAGAAATTTTGGAAGGGAGACATTGAGCAAAGACTTGTTCCAATCTGCAAGGTTGCCTAAGAATACTATTAAGATTTTTTTAAATTGAGGTATTAATGATTAACTCAATTTACAAAAGCTATCTACTTTTACTTAAATACAGTATTCAAATTTAAGGAAGTCAATCGTTTTTAGAAACGTGTTATTGTTTTGGATTATCACCTTTTTCTTTTTCGAAAAATGCAATAATCTGAATAGATTGTGATTCACCAAATTTGTGGTTAAATAACCTCAAACGACATCTTCCAGACAATGATTTATTTCAATAATTTTCAAAACATCGATTACGTTTCGAAAACCAACGTTTTTCCTCATCAGATCTGTAGCAAAACCATATTAAACTTTTATATTTAAAAATTATTACAATCGATTCGATAAGAAAAAAAGATTATAAATATTATAGAATGTATACCTCATAACGTTATTTTGTGAGTTAAGATTCAATCGATACAACAACGTAGAAAACAGAAAAACATGTTATTATTATAAATTGAATTTCATTGGTTTCTAGTGTGTGAGTTTCATTATTCTTTAATATGTAAGTTCCTCAGTAAATAGTAGAAAATCTATGAGTAAGACAAGAAATAAAATGATAAATGTGATACCCGTGACATTTTTTAGTTGATGAAAACTATTATTTAAGCTATAATATGTATAATAACATTTTTCGAAACATACAATCATTGTGCGCGTACATGAGTCAGAAATATATAAAGCGAAGTTACATAGAGTTGTTTTTTAATTTCACATACTTTGTCAGTTCGAGTTTTTTTTTAAATTAGCAAACACTACTGTCAATGATGAGCTGAGAAACCTTTTATTTGTTTAGGTTACAATTTTAACAATTTTATTATAAGAAAAACTGAAATGATCTAGATCGGAAATCAAATTCATGCTGTTATATCCCACTCTTTTATCGAAAACCATTTCAGCAAAAGAGCGTTTAAATCCATTAGGTTCAAAATGCAAAGTTTCTACTTCATCCCACTTTATAAAGTTTAAGTCACTTTGATTCATTCGTTAAATGTTGTCTTATAGTCTTATGATATTTTTCATTAAGTCTGGTCTTATTTTTGTTTTCATTGACTCTGATTCGCAGCGGACGTTTTGTTTGGCCAATATAAGCTTTTTCACAACGACAAGATATTCTGTATACAACATAACATTGATACAAAGTATGGAAAAGTGGGGGAAAAAGTGAAAAAGTTTCCAACGTGGAAAAGCTTATATTGGCCAAACAAATTTCCGCTGCGAATCAGAGTAGTCAGATTGTAGTAATTTTTAAAAACCACAGTTTAATATGGTTTATCTACAGATCTGATGAGGAACGCCACCTGGTTCTCGAAACGTAATCGATGTTATGAAAATTATTGAAATAAATCATTGCCTGCAAGATATCGTTTAAGGTTATTTACCCTTGAATTTTGTGAACCATTAATTTCTTCAGACGTTATAATAGAAAATTTCCTTCTTCTATACTAAATACATTGGTTCTGAATCAACCCACAAAAATATAAAGTGTCGATAATTTTCCTTTGCTGAATTCATGAATTTGTCATCGTTAAATCATTCATCCTGATTTTACTAAAGTTGTCAAATTTCAGCGAAAAAGTGCCACGACTTGAATTGCTTTATACAATGACTTTTTTCTGTCAGACAATTAACACGATGAATGGAGTGACGTAATAGCATTATCAAAGCGATATCGAGAGGAAGGGTGACTACCCCCTTCAACATGGCTGGCACACTGACCCTGTTACCTACATATATGCACATATATCGTCACATAAACACACACTCGATACCCCTCCCCCTCAGCTGGCTGGCTACATTACGCACGTATTGGTCCTATCGAAACCGATCAAATAGCGAAGATTCTGAGGCGAACCAACTGGATACATTCCAGATGGAGGCGCCTGTTGCTCTTGCATCGTTCCGATGTTCTCGAATCCTTAAGTTGAAACTACGTGTTTTTACATTTCTCCACTCATCCATCCCGACATTTCTCTCTCATTCTTATTTTTTTCTCTGTGTTTTTCCTTTTTACGTGTGCTTCTCGCCTGTACTCATTACATACCTTGTCCTGAATCTTATATATTACTTTCCTTAATTTAATGCCTCAACAAATCGCCTCAACCTATCGCCTTAACCTATCGCTTCCGGTCATAGAGTTGTTGCATGTTAAAATATTTTTCAAAAATGCAGCCCTCTTTTCACATCAGCACTCGCAAAGATATTGAACAGGGGTCTTTTCGAATTTCGCGCAAAAACATGGACGCCCGCGCATGTGCATGGTTCCGAAAGTAGGCCAGGAGCGGAACTTCGGGTGACGAGTTGTTTACAAATTTCCCATCCGTATTTAAAGTTGTTTATTGTTAAGTAAATTAAAAAATAACTAATAAAGGTAGATAAAGGTATCATACAATATCATAACGTTAACTAATGCACCTCATTAAAAATTGTAACCCCCACTTGTAAATGAAATTCACAATTAGTGTTGACATTTCATTGACAGTTCTGAGGTTAGGTACTTGGATATGAATGCACATAGAAAAACCATAACTTGCTATAATTTACAGTGAACAATAATTTTGATTATTTTCTAACATAATCTTCAATTTCAAATGCTATACTTCAGTGGGGATTTCAAAATCAACTTTTTTTCTGAAAAACATGACAGAAACTTGATCTAAATTTTTGGTTTTTGTTAATTTATTTTTTCTATTGTTTGGTATTCTAGGTTGGAGGTCCCTTAAAATTATCGAACACAATTTTAAGATCCAATTGCTATATTTTAGTGGAGATCTCACAATCAATTTTTTTTTCCAAAAAATTTGACAAAAACTTGATGCAAATTCTTGTTTGTAGTTCATGGATATTTCATTGTTTGGTATTCCAGGTTGAAGGTTCCTTTAAATTACCAAACACAATTTTCAATTTTAATTGCCATATTTCAGTAGGGATTTCAGAATAAACTTTTCTTCTGAAAAATTTGACAGAAACTTGATCTAAATTTTTGTTTGTTGTTGATAAGTTTTTTTTTATTGTTTGGTGTTTTAAGTCGAAGGTTTCTTGAAATTATCGAACACAATTTTCAACTTAATTTACTATATTTTAGTGGGGACTTCAAAATCAATTTTATTTCTGAAAAATTTGACAGAAACTTGATCCAAATTTTTGTTTGTAGTTAATAAACTTTTTTTAATCTTTTGGTATTTTAGGTAAGAGGTCCCTTCAAATCGTCAAACACAATTTTCAATTGTAATTGCTCTATCTTAGTAGGAATCTTAAAATTATTTTTTTTCTGGAAAGTTAGAAAAAACTGGATCCGAATTTCTGTTTGCTGTTCATAAATTTTATTATCATTTGGAATTTTAGGTTGAAGGTCCCTTCGAATTATCCAGTACAATTAGGGGCCTCAAAATAAATTTTTTTTCTGGAAAATTTGACAAAAATTGGATCCAAATTTTTGTTTGTTGTTGATAATTTGTTTAATGTTTGGTATTTCAGGCTAAGGGGCCCCTTTGAGTTATAAAAGACAATTTTTAATTTTAATTGCCAAATTTTAGTGTGGATTTGTTAATCCATTTCTTCCTGAAATCGATACTAAAATATAGCAATCAAAATTGAAAATTGTGTTTGATAATTGTGAGGGACCTGTAAATTTGTTGCTAGCAACACTATATCATCCGCGTATACCAGAAACCGGAATCTATTTTCTCCTTTAACCAATCCCCTTTCTATACTCCTCCTAAATTCCTCTTCCATGTCCGAAATGAATACCGCAAAAAGCAGTGGGCTTAGCGGGCACCCTTGTCTCAGTCCTGATTCTGTCCCAAACTCCTTTGAAACTTCTTTCCCCACACTTACCCTATGCCTTTTTTCTTCCTCACTTTATTGATGAATTTCCACGCTTCTCTGTCCGTTTTAATACTATTAATTTCCTCTTGTATTTTTTTTGTTTTCTTTCTTCTTTTCCCTTGCGTAGTTCCCTATATTCTTTTTTTGGTCGACACATATTTCAACCTATCCTTTTATCCTTTCTTCCAGTCTTTATATGCTTTTCCAACTTCTTCTTCTTTTTTATGTATTCAGAATCCCATAAAATTTGTGTTCAGTTTTCATCCTTTCCCCTTCTAACCTTTATCTTTTACATTCTCCTCGTTTACTTTACTTTTTCTTCCAGGTCATCCCAAACCTCATTTAACTCTACTTTCTCGAATTTGAATTTTGTGTCTTTTCTACATATTCTTTCACTGCTTCCTCTGTCCACCCTTCTCTTTCTATTATTTTCACCTCTGCTCTTCTCCTCTCGTTTCTAATTTTACTTTATAGTCACATCCCTAATGGTTGATGAGTCTCGCCTCTACACTCATTTTCCTTATCTTTTCCCACCCTCCAATGTTCGTAATTACATAATCAATTACTGTTGCCGAATTACATCTTACATACATGAATTCCCCTTCTTCATCTCCTGTTTTGTCATTGTTAAGTACATACCAATATCTTACTCCCACTACTTCTAATAGTTTGTTTCCCTCTTTATTAAGCAAGTGATAATTTGAATTTCTTACATTATATTCCCCGTCCATTCTTAACCTCCTCTTTTTTCCTATTCTTGCATCCCAATCTTCTCCAATTATCAGTATCTCATCCTCTTCTTCTTTTATGCATTTCTCTGTTTCTATCCTTGTATTTTTCATTCCTTTGATGTTATAAATTCTCACAATGCTACACCAGTTTCCTTTTATCTTTGCTTTCCTTTCCTGTACACCCTCACTACCTCCTGCTATTTCCTCTTCTTCTAGCGTCTCTTTCTCTCCTGTGATTATTCCCCCACTAGCTCTACCCTTTCCTTTTTCCCTTTTGGCCCCTTGAAACTCCCACCTGAAACCCTTCGGCAATATACTTTCCATTCTCTCCCAATCCTCTTCTACTACCCATGTTCCCGTTAGACCTACCTCCTCACAATTTTCATACATTTCCAGAATGTGCTGTCTTTCTTTTCAATTCCTGCAACGTACCCAAAAATTATCTTAACTTTCTCCTCCTTTTCTTGGACTGTCCTCCTGTATTTCCTCTATTCTCATTCTTATCTCTACCGCTTCCTTCTTTTTCAACCTCTTCTTTATCCTCTTTGCCTTCTCCCTTACTTTATAAAACGAGTGTCTTTCTTCTCCAGCTCTTCTCTTTCTTCATTTCAACTGCACCATTCCCCTTCTAGGCAGAGTTTTTGGTATTTGACCCTACCTTCTCCTTGTCCCTCTCATTTCTAGCTATTTTTCTTAATGTACGCTGAATTTTCCATTGCAGACAGTTGACAACTACATTATGTAACAAATAACAACTACCCATTGTGCAGCGTTTTAATGCGATTTTCCAGCTTATTTGGATACTTGGGCATTTTGTGTGATAAGGGACATTTCAGTGAGAAGAAAAATTTAATTCCAATTTCCGGACGGCGCTTACAAAAAAGGGTTTCGTAGCCTATTAAGCCGTCACTAAAGTCGTTCAAATCTCCCCTTCCCCGCACTTACTCGCACTTTCCCCTCCTCATTTCCCCACTTATACTATAATTTTCCCCCTCCTCTCATTTTCCCTTACTTCCCTTATTTCCCCTCTTTTTCCTTCCCCTCAGTTCCCCTTACTTTCTCTCTTCCTTCTTCTCATTTTCCATCATTTCGCCTCATTTCTTCTTACCACCCCTCATTTATCCTCAAGTCTCCTCTTTTTCCCTCATTTTCCATCACTTCCCCTAATTTCCCCTCACTTCACCTTATTTTCTCTTATTACCCCTAACGTTTTTCCCCTCGATTCCCCTCATTACCCCTCACTACCCTTTTTCTATACGCTGGACGGACACCCGACCGAGACCATAAAGGGTTTCTGTCGAGGTCTACGAAACTCTAAAAATTAGGAATTTTTTTATTTAGGACTATCAAAATTCGACTAACTCACAATAAAGCCTTGAAATCTACACTTTTGAAACGGAAGCGTTTGAAAAAGCGAAATTTGAATTGAAATATTCGAGATTGAACTATTTTAAAATTATTATTAAAAGACTTACATTTTTTTGCTAATTCATGAATTGAGAATTATAAATTTCAGGCCTCAAAAATTTAACAATTTCAGAAATAAGCATTGAAAACTATAAATTAAAATGATTAAATTTTCTGAATCTAAAATTTATAAATTAAAGAATAAAATGTTTGAAGTTATGATTTTTTGAAATATTTCTAACTTATTTACAAAATTATATTTCGAAAGAGAAAATTAAGATAGGAAAAATATGCCGGATGTGAAAATTAAGATCTGGCGAAATATGCTGGAAGAGAAAATTAAAATTTGGCAAAATATGTTATTCTGCATTATAAGGAACATTTCAGTGATGGAAATTTCTTACACAAAGAAGAAAAATTAATGTCCAATTTCCAGACAAATGCCTGTAACGTCAATCAGTGAAAATTTGAAGATCTTTTTAAAAATTATCCAATACTGAACAATGCTCATTATTATTGTAGGATGATTACCAATAGTACGAAAATAAACTATTAAAAATGGGTAATGTTCTAAATTAAATTGTTTGATGTTTGAAATTTTATTATTTACATCTTGAGCATTTAAAATTGCACAATTTCAATTTGGAAGAGTCTGTGTATTAAAAAATTATTCATTGAAGCTGTCCAAGTTTTAAAATTCTGGCGACAAACATTCAAGTCCTTGCAATTCTAATGCGACATTCCTAATTAGGGGATTGAACATTAAGAGACTTAAAAATTACAATTTTCGAAGCCATGCCCTCAAAGTAAGAAATTTATCAACTTAGGACAATCAAAAGTCGGCAGATTCAAAATAAAGCCTTAGAAGTAAAAAATTTCAATTATGAAGTTTAAAAGTGGAAAATTCTTTCGAACTTTACAAATTTTAGTATAGGTATGAGTTCAAGAGTAAAGGCAGCTCAAAAGCTGATAAACTCCTTTCAGGACGACGACCCCCATCCGAGTATAACTGAGAGAAGCGCTGCTTAACTTCAGTGATCGAACGAGAAGCCTTAAATACTATCGTATGTCCCGGAGGCCACATTACATTATAGTTCCATTATGTACAAATTGTGTTTTCCTTTCCTATATTATTAAAACACTAAAAGAGTTGTCAATAAGAAAATTCCATAGGTTTTCCAGGTTTTCCAAGTTTTGAATCAACCCTCTTATCTAATCACGATTCTCTACATCAAAAGAAAACCACTTTACCCCCTTTTTCGCTCAGGTAAAGAGAATCTTCAAATTGCGAAGTTTTACTCGTATAAAATAGTGAAAGGTCGATTTAATTTGACGTTAAATATAGGCTCATATCTGTGGAAAATTTGAATTATTTCATATAATATAGATTACTCGTTATTCAATATCGGACCGCGAGTTATTAAATAATTGTCATTCATCAAGCTTGTTAACGTAAATTAATTAACGTTCATGATATTCGCGGCATAAAATCACGATCCGGAGTCGAAAGAAATGATCAATTGACTGGTCATTAATTATTGCCGTGATGCGTTTAACCGGTTTAATGAACCGCGAGGTAGTTCACGCCACATGCGAACGCGTTGCCCGTTTATGCATATGTCCTTCCATGCGATCGTGTGTTTATTTCCACAATCAGGCGTCATAATGCTATTATCAGAGGGTGGAATACACGGGGGTGGCTTACCCCAATGGCTCGTCCCCCCACCTGACCTACTGATACACCGACCTCATTATCTGTTCATGATCAACTGCCATCCTCAATCAACAGTTCCGATCTTTAGCTTTAATTCTCCTTTTATAAAAAGATGTTGAGAATTCCGAATTATATGTTATTTGTATTGCTTTCAAAAGCCAACCATTCACTTCATACTCTTTCAGGATTTCCCAAAGTTCAGTTCTATCTACCTTATCGAAAGATTTTTCCAGATCAATAAGTACACAGAACATTCTTTTGTTTACTCTGGAACTTTTTTGAATGATCTGTCTCAAACTAAACATCTAATCCGCAGCTGATCACCCTTTCCCTTGTAGAGTGGAATGATAATCGCATTTCTCCAATCATTTGGAACTTCATGTTTCTCAACACACATATTAATGAATTCCCTTAGGCACACAAACAATTGTCCGTTACTGCTCTCAAGCATTTTAGCGGTGATGCCACCCACACACAAAGGGGCTCGAGTCCAGACGCGGACATTTAAGAATTTTGAAGGTTCCGGTCGGAATCGGAATCTTTTAGCTTGGATCCAAATTTAGGGAACGTCTACTTATTATATTAGGATGATTATTTGAATTTTGTACTCCCTTCTCCCTATTGTGAGGATTTGTAAAAATTTTCTGATTTCACCCCCCCCCCCTTCTTCTGTGATATTCTATAGTTCTACTCAATATATCTACAAAAAATCAATTATTTTTATTGTAAACGAGATTTTAAAAGATTTCAAGGGACATTAAAAGATTGGAAAAATGTTCAGTGATCTGAAAGGATTTTAAAAATTGGAAAAAGTAATCTAGTAAGCATTTAGAGAGAATCTCAATTCTTACAAGAGATTTTACAAGTTTTTAAGGGTCTTCAAGGAGTTTAATTATTTTTCAGAAGATTTTACGGAATTTCAAGGGACACCGAAGGATTTCGACGAATTTTTTAGAGATTTTAAGAATTTCAGAACGATTTCTACGGATTAAAAAAGATTTTAAGGATTTTCAATGGATTTTTAGAGATTTCGAAATATTTTAAATGAAATCACGTGATTTCTAGGGATTCCCGCGGCTTTTCAGGGATTTTAAAGACTTAGGAACGATTTATACAGAATCTTGAAAAATTTTGAGGAATTCAGAAGGATTTTAGAGAAGTTTTCAGATACTTCCAAATAAATCACGTAATGTCAAAAGATGCCGAAGGATTTCGACAGATTTTTAGGGATTTCAAAGAACCCCAGAACGATTTTCGCTGATTGCAAAGGATTTTAAGGGATTCTAAGGGATCTTAAGAGATTTTCAAATATTTTAAGAGAAATTATGGGATTTCTTGGAATTTTAGAAAATTTCAAGAGATTTCGAAGGACCTCAACGAATTTATAGGATTTAAAGAATTTTAGAACCATTTTCCACGGATTACAAAGGATTTTAAGGAGTTCCAAGGGATTTTGAAAAATGTCAAGATATTCAAAGAAATCACGGCAATTCAAAGGATTTTAGAGGATTCCAACGGGCTTTTAGAGATTTTAAGGATTTGAGAACGATTTCCGCAGATTACAAAGGGTTTTAAGGGATTACAAGGGATTTTGAGAGATTTCGAAGTATTTCAACAGAAATCATGGCATTTCAAAGCATTTTAAAGGATTCCGATGGATTTATAGAAATTTCGAGAAATTTAGATCGATGCGCACGACAAAGTATTTTAAACGATTCCAAAGTATTTTAAGAGATTTCGAAATTTTCAAAGGAAATCACGTGATTTCTAAGAATTTGAAAGGACTTCTGCGGATTGTTAGGAATTTTAAAGATTTAAGAACGATTTCCACCGATTACAAGAGGATTTCAAGTGATTCCAAGGGATTTTAAGAGATTTCAATATGTATGAAAAGAAATTACGGGATCCATGCGATTTCAAGGGATTTTAAGGGATTCCAAGGATTTCGAAAGATTTAACGGAATTTCAATGGATTTTCAAATATCATAAAGGATTTTGAGAGATTTCAAAGAATTTCAATGGTCTTAAAAAAATTTTCATGATTTTTCGAATATTTTAATGGATTTCAAGGAATCTGGAAAGATTCCCACGGATTTGAACGATTTCAATGAATTTTGAAAGGATTTCGAAGATTTCAAAAAATCTCATGATACTTCGAAATATTTCACGGAGTTTCAAGGATTTTTACTCAGTTTTGCAGATATTGAAGGATCATAAGGGATTATTATGGGACTTTGAGAGAGGAAATAGGGAAAAAGAGGAGAAGTAACGTAAAGTAAGGGACATGAGGGAAAGTGATGGGAAGTGAGGAAAATTAGGGTACGTGAGGTGAGAGGAAATAATGAGAAGTGAGGCGAAGTAAGTGGAAATGAGGATTAGTATTGATAGGGAGATAAGGAAAAATGATGGGAAGTAAGGGGAGTTGAGGGAGATTGAGGGGGAGTCAGCAGAAATGAGGGAAATGAGGATAAGGGAGGGACATTGAGTGAGGAGAAGGGAGGAGATTTGAGGAAGAGGGAATGCGAGGAGGGTGATGATGGAAGTGAGAATTGGGGAAAGTGAGGAAAAATTAGGGATATGGGGAGAGAGGAAATGGGGAAAAGGAGGGAAAGTAATATGAAGTGAGGGGGAACGAGGGAAAGTGATGGAAATGAGAGTAGAGGAAATAAGGGGAAATGGGGGAAATGAGATTGATGAGGGAAAATGAGGAGGAGAGAAGAAGAAGGAATTGAAGAAGGAGGATGGACGGTATTTCAGAAAGGGGGAATACGATGAGTGGGGTGATGGAAGGTGGAATAAGAGCTAGTTAGATAGAATTAGGGACATGAGGAGAAGGTAAATAGGGGAAAAGAGGAAAAGTAATATGAAGTGAGGGAAAATGAGGGGAGAGGAAATGAGAGGAAGTAAGGAGTAGTGAGAGAAAGTAAGGGGAAATGAGGGTGAGTAAGGGGGCGGATGAGAGAAATTGGGGGGGGAAGAAAATAAGGAGGGAATGGGGGAAAATGAGAGTAAGGAGGGGATATGTGGAGAAGGGACGGTAATTGAGGGGGAGGGTTGTACGGGGAGGATGAGGAGGTGGAGAGGGTATTTGAGCGACTTTACTAAAGACTTAATAGGCTACGAAACCTTTTTTTTGTAGGAGCCTGCCTCCTACTTTCACTAATTTCTTTCTTACGATACAAAAGTATATTTAAGGCCAGGTAAATCCAGTTCTTATCGCAAATGATGGAGAATGTATGTAATTGTGCGTGCGCATGTATGTAATTGTGCGTGCACATGTATGGCATATGTAGATATATACATATATATATATATATATTGAGCTACTGCGTGGCTGATTTATTGTGACGGTGTTCCATTGTCGGTGGTAATTTTATCTCCATCAACCGTTTTTCCAGGAAATCGAAACCGAATGGGAGGTATTAATATCTCATTGTCCGCTTGCGTGTCGCCGACACTTTTCCCGCTTGCGTCGGGACTTTTCATCGATTTATATCCCTCTTTTTTCCCGCAGATTAAAGTGACTGCCCACAGTGACCGCATCGCACTCAAACATACTCACGTATCAAATGTGGCTTCACCTCCCATCAGTTTATAAAACAAGTCAGAAAATTTGACGATGCACAGCGTTCGCAAATTAAAAAGATCATTTTTCAGGATCATTTCAATCCCGCTGAATAACATGCTAGTCGAATAAATCAGTATTTAATTGGTTAAAAGAAAGCAATAAAAAATTCGCTTTCTACTGACTATGAAAAGTGAGAAGATTTTTAAAACTCAACAAATTTTATCTGGAAAGAGATTTGAAACAGAATTGATATTAACCAGTAGTTAGATTCTGTTCTGGCACGATTAATTCATTAGTCTTCTTTATTTACAATGTATCTCAGGGTTTACACATATGGGGTAAAATTTGTCAAGTGACTCCGCCTGAAATTTTTTTTCGCCGATCTTATTCAAACTCTGCCAGATTGTAGTGCTAGTAGACTTCTTCGAATTCTGTAAAGGTGGTACACCTAGTAGAACGGGTTGTCAAGATACAGGGGCCCGAATTTTCGATGATTCACCCCTACCGCTAACTTTCAATTGTACATAACTCCTGACACATTTATCCAATTTTAAATTTTTTATCGGGGTTTTCGAAAGGACATTTAACAAGGTTTAAAATAGAAATAATCACTACGGAATAAAAAAATTATTTCACTTTGATTTTTCATTTTTGAAAACGTTTTTGAGTTCTTGTCCAAATGCGGCATTCTTAATTTTTTTTTAATTAGGCTAGAAAGAAAGTTTGATTTTTTCTCGTGAAAAACATTCCAAAACGGATGCGTGCTATAGTGTCTCAGTGGTTCTAGTACTCGATAAAAATGATTTTTTTGTTTATGTGTAACGAATATTTCATTTTATTCTAACTTTTTGATAGCATAAAGCAGACTTCGTTACAGGCGGAATGGCACTTTTACGCTGCTGCACATGAAAAAAGACCATGTGATGGGATTGGGGGCAATTTGAAAAGAGTTGCCGCACGTGCCAGTCTCCAGGTGTCGTCTCAGAATCAGATTTTGACTGCTGATGCTCTATATCAATGGGCTAAGAAAAACTTGCCTGAAACGGTAATATTTTTCATCTCCAAATAAAATCATGCCGCCACTGCTGAAAAAATTAAAACTCGATTCGATTCTGCAAAAACTGTGCCGGACACACAGAAATATCATTCTTCTGTACCCTCTTCAGAATCGACTCTGATTTTGAAGAAGTACCCGTCATGTCCATAGTATGACATTTTTCCGAAAAGAAAGATCGCAAAAAGATCGCAAAGGGAAGAGCAAAGTGAACCTTAAATTGAATAGAGAATCATTTCTTAAGTAACACTTGAGAGGCAAGGGGACTCACACCAAAAAGCACCCCAAAACGTGAAAGGCAAGGGGACTCACATAGAAAAAGCACCCCGAAATGTTAAGGGCAAGGAGACTGACATCAAAAAGCACCCCAAATTGTTAGAGGCGAAGAGATGGACATCAAAAAGACTCCCCAGAACGTAAGAGGCAAGGGGACTCTTCAGAAACATCCTACAATGGAACCGTATTGGCCTCATACGGCCTCATATAACTCCACCAATACTTTCCATCTCATATTCGTTTTGGGATGTTTTTCACGAGAAAAATTCAAACTTTTTTTCTAGCCCAATCAAAAAAAAGAATAAAAAATGCCGCATTTAGAGAAAAACTCAAAAACGCTTTCAAAAACCACATACCATGCATACATATTTCGCTTCCTTTATATACATTCACATTTTCATGCAAGGGCTTGTGTTTCTATGACGCTTCATATCTCTTTACTTTAGAGTCTCATTCATACATTCGAATCATTCTTGCTTCGGTTTACCTCTGAGTACGCTACCACTCACCTTACCTAAATAAAGTTGCTTCATTCAACGTCCTTCATTCTCTCAACATGACCAATCCATCTCACAGTAAATCCCGGGATGTCGAGCTGTTGCATATCATTCTTTTTATCAATTTCAGATCAAAATGATCCACTTTTGTGAAGCCAAAATTATTTATGTCTGTCGATACATGCAAATCAAAGCCTGAATCTGACCCTGAAAATTAATTTTTTTCTTTCTAAAAGCGATGCTACAGATTTGCCTAGTTCCGATTCCCACTTATCGAAGACTTACAACTTCCTAGGACCAATAGAAAATGTTTTAGAAAAAGTTGAATTTTCAAAAAGTAAATAATTTTTCAACTAAAAAAGATTAATTATCAACCAAGCAGTTGAATTTTCTACTAAAAAGATACATTTTTAACCAAAAATGGAATAGTTAAATTTTCAGTTGAAAAAATTGATTTGCAATACAATACTCAAATTTCAAGCAAAGAAATGAAATTTCAACTAAATTGTTGAATCTTCATCTAACAAAATAAATTTTTAACAAAAGAGTTCAACTTTCAAGCAAGTACTCAAATTTGCAATCAAAGTCATAAATTTTTCACCAAATAATTGGATTTTCAGATAGAAAAGAAAATTTTTCTACAAAAAATGGGATAGTTGTAATGTCAGCTAGAAAAACGAATACAAAAAATAATAATTTTCAACAAAATAGGTCAATGTTCAGTTAAAGAGATGAATTTTCAACTAAAATGATGAAACTTCAACAACAAAAAATGAAATATTTAACGAAGGAGTTCAAATTCAAAACAAGTAGTTGATATTTCAAGCAAGGAATATTTTAATTTTAAATGAAAAATAGCTGAATTCTGAATCCACAACTATATATTTCTCGACAAAAAAGGCATTTTTCAACAAAATAGTTGAATTTTCAACATAATTGTTGAATCCTCAACCAAAACAAATAAATTTTCCTACCAAAAAGATTAATTTTCTAACAAAGAAAGATAAGTTTTTATCTAAAAACGATTAATTCTCAAGAGAAAATATAAAACCTAATATTTCAACCAAAAAAAGATTGTAATTAGAAATGAAAAGCCCTTGAATGCGACACATTAAGACGGTTTTAAACAAAATAGTGGAATTTCCAATCAAAGAGATGAATCTTCATAAAAAAAAATAATTGAATTGTCAACAAAATACATAAATTTTTAAGTTAAACATATGAATTTTCAACATAAAATGAGGTATTTAAATTTTCAGTTGAAAAAATTAATTTGGACCAAAAAAGATCAGTTTTTACAAAAAATATAATAGTTGATATTTCAATTAAGAAATTATATAATTTAACATGAAAAACAGTTGAATTTAACGACAAAAAAACCAATATCAACTAAATAGTTGAATCCTCAACTAAAATAGTTTAATTTTCAACCAATCAGTTGCATTTTTTAACGAAAGGATGGAATTCCTACCAAAAGAGATGAATTTTCAACAAAGAGTTGAGTTTTCAACCAAGAAAGATTTTTCAGTCAAGAAAAAAAAATGTCAAACAAATTGTTGAATTTCCAAGCCAAAAGACAAATTTTCCACTAAACAGTTGAATTTTCGATCTGCGAATATAAATTTTAAACTAAAACTATTACTTAAATTCTCGTTTGAAAAATTTAATTTTCAACCAAAAAAGAAATTAATATTCAAGTCTGGAAATCATTTTTTGTTTCTAAAAGTGCTTCTATAGACTTACATCGTCCCGACTTCCATTTTTGGAAAGCTTACAATTTCCTACGACCAACGAGGAATGTTTTAGAAAATTTTGAATCTCAGAGTGGGAGGAAAATTTTAATTTTCCTATATTGAAATATGAATCCCTATGGCTCTTGCAATTATTTTCTAGCTTCAAAAAATGTTTCTTTAGATTCATGTAGTTCAAGTTGTCGTCGAAACCTAATGATCTTTCGTTTAGAAAAAAATCTGAGAAATTACTTCGAACCCGTTGCATATCTTTTTGATCCAATTTCGAGATCAAATTGATCGACTGTCATTTACTATGCTCAGAAAATTTCTTCCACTTGTATGCACACACTGTAGATATTTGGACTGTACTTCACAGAGAAAACACAAAAACAAAAGATGACGTTTACATCGATTCCAGGTGCAAAATTCACTGCATAAAAAATTAACCTTACCGGAAAAACTTCATATGAAACGGAAAAAATTTCCTGGTTTAAAACTTGCCTGGGTAATCTTTCGTCTGCTTTCGCCTCCATTTTTATTCGAAAATTAGCGAAAGTTGCGACGCCAGCGCTATCTACCGTCATTTGAGTTAATTAAACTGGAGCAAAATGACAATTCCCATCTGGCAGCTACTTTCTTCTAAGTGGCCTAAAATGAGTTCTACTGCGTTTAAAATAGTCTAATCTATTTCATCTCTAATTCACTGGAAATTCTCTAAATATTCCTTTGTCACCTAGCTTACCTATTCCCTGGCCTAATTTGTCGAAAATCCAATATGCGACGGACAAAA
>JAUMHM010000087.1:14259615-14275024 GCA_032362435.1 Melikaiella ostensackeni | reverse complement strand
GACCCACATAAAAAATCACCTCGAAATGTGAAAGGCAAGGAGACTCACATCAAAAAGCACCCCAAATTGATAGAGGCGAAGAGATTAACACCAGAAAACTTTCCAAAACGTGAGAGGCAAGGGGACTCACACCAAAAAACACGTCAAAACGTGAGAGGCAAAGGACTCACACCAAAAAACACCCCAAAACGTGAGAGGCAAGGGGATTCTTCAGAAACTATCTCGAAATGTAACAGGCGAGAAGAACCGTCGATCAAAATCGTTTTTCATTTTATCATTAACTACCGTTTCCCTACAATGGAACCGTATTGAAAATATAAATTCGAAAATGTCTAAACGGCTTCTCAGCGACACAAAAGTGAGAATGAAATAAAATATTTGTTACACGTGAACAGAAAAATCATTTTTATCAAGTATTAGAACCACTGAGACGCTATAGGATGCCTAGTTGCGCTGTGGTTAGATGGCGCGGGGCACCCGCGCTCGTTACGACCTCCTTACAACTCCATTAATACTTTCCATCCCATATTCATTTTAGAATGTTTTTCACGAGAAAAAATTAAGCTTTTTCTCTAGCTTAATAAAAAAAATTAATAAAAAATGCCGTATTTAGAGAAAAACTCAAAAGCGCTTTTGAAAATGAAGAATCAAGGTGAAATAATTTTTTCATTCTATAGTGACGATTTTTGTTGTAAGCCTTGTTGCATGACCTCTCGAAAACCCTGATAGAAAAGTTAAATTGGAGAAGTATATCAGGAGTTGTGTACAATTGAAAGTTAGCAGTAGGGGTGAATCATCGAAAATTTGGGCCCCTGTATCTTGACAACCCGTTGTTCTAGGTGAGGACATATAATTTTTAATTCTTACAAGTTTAACGTGTCGTCGAAGTAACAAGAGAGTTAGAAAAAAAAGGAAGAAACTGAAAGGTTTCAGGAGAAGGCAGAAAAAGGTAGCACGGAAAAAGAAGTATTGAAAGTAGTAAATAGAAAGAGGAAAAAGAAAAGGAAAAGAGTGAGTCAGAATACTGAAATGTTAGAATAAAAAAATATTTTATGGAATTGTTAGAAGCGAAAAAGAAAATAACGAAAGGAGGGAAAGAGGGAAGGGAAGAGGACGAAGGAGAGGATATCACAAGGGAAGGAAATACGAGGATGATAGGGTCATTAAAAGACGGAAAGGAAGCAGGTAAGATTAAATCCTGAATGAAGATTGGGAATATGGGGGAAAGGAATTGAAGAAGTGGGCATGGATATTGTGCAACAGGTATGGAGAGGGGAGGGTTGGCCAGAAATGTGGGAAGAAGGGATAGTGGTACCAATAGTGAAAAAAGGAAAAGGGGAAATGGTTAAAAATTATAGAGGGCTGACGTTAATGCCGACGTTGAATAAGATACATGTGACAATAGTATCAGAGAACTCAAAGAAAGAAATAGAGGGAAAATTGATAATTTCACCGAATCAGGCAGGAATTAGAAAAGATACGGGAGAAAGGGATGAGGAGAAGTAAGGGCAGGAGAAGGAAAAATATATACACTGGCATATGCGGATGATACAGTGATGTTGGTGGAGAATGAGGAAAGAATGGTGGGTTTAATTAAAGGGCTACAAAATTAAATGAAGAGAAAAAAACTGAGGCTTAATACGGATCAAACGAAGGTAATGAGGTTTAGAAAGATGGGAAGGAAAAAGAAAAAAATGGACAGCAAGATCGAAAGGTGAAAAGTTAGAGGAAGGAATGGATTTTAAATATCTTGCTTTTATCATACAACCGAATAGGAAACATGAAGCGCATATTAGGGAAAGGATTAAGCGGTGGTAATAAAACAGATATGAGAAATAAATAAAAGGAGGTTAAGAAGAAATTGGAATAGGCGGAGGCGGAGACGTGAGGAAGAGAATCTTAAGAAGGAGAAGAGAGGGGAGTTAGCGATAAAGTGCCACAAGGAAGTCAAAGAAAGAGGAAAGGGGGCCGTGGAATTAACGTGATGGGAAGAAGAAAAAATAAAGTATTTAAGAGATCGATGGATAGGAGAAGAAGGTAATGTAGACTATGAGAAGTTGAAAAAAGGATGAGAGGAGGAAAAGCAAGAAATAGATAGATGGGGGAGGATAAGGGAATCAAGATACAATAAATTTGATTAAAATAATTTGATTAAAGAAAGAGAAAAAAGAAGGGGAAGGTAGGGGAGTTGGCGAGAAAGTATCACAATAGGTGGAAGAAAAAAAAGGAAAAAGGAGTTAACGCGATAGGGAGAAGAAAAAAGAAAGTATTTTAGAGTTCGATGGATAGTAGAAAAAGGAAATATAGACTACGAGGAATTGAAAAAGAGGTAGAGAAAGGCAAGTAATAGATATATGGGGGATAGAGGAATCAAGATACAATAAATAATACAAGGTCATAATAAGAGAAGGATTTCCTAAAACAGCTGAAAAGAGGATGGGGGGAGAGAGATGGACAAGAATAGCTAGATGGAGACTGAGGAATGAAGAAAAAGAAGCAATATATTGGAAAAAGGAAGAGAAGAGAAAATGCAAAGTATGTGAATGGGTAGAGGTGACGTGAGATCGTGTATGGGATGGTTGTATGAGGAGAAGATGAGGAGAGGATGGCAAGAGAAGGTCAAAATTTAAGGGCAGTTGTGACTGGGATAAGAATGGATTAAGGAGGTAGAATAAGCTAGAGGAGTTAAATGAGAATAATGAGGGAGTGGGGGGGATAATAGAATGCATGAGTGGGAAGGAAAGAAGCCTAAAAAGCAAACTGAATAACAGTCAAACTCACTGATTCGAATTTGGTGAGTATCTCGAATGATAATTTAAATTGAAGAAACGTCTCCTCGATTCTGAAATTTAATTGGGCTTCTGACTGTAATAAAGCTTTCGTGCGAGCTGTGAGACAGACATGTTCGTTAAACCTAGAATGTCCGTTAGGCTGGGAATACAGCGAGCCTTGAAGGTTATTGAGGATGAAGATTGTCCCTTCCCGATAACATAGAATGTACTAAGATACTGCTATTTCGTGGCCAGTAGCATATCTTGATTGAGATCTTGCTCCACTCCCACCTCCAATCTTCTACCTTCCACCCACCCTCGTAAGAACAGAATCAAGGGTCTCCAGAGTTTGCACGTAAGACTCAATTGGCTTAAAGATGATATGATGAACCAACTACATGTAATACTGCATTTTAATATTTTATTCTAAAGAAAGACTTCCTTAAACCATTAAGTCCGGCACACAAGGTGGTACGAAAACATTGTATGATACAAAGTTATAAAGAAGCTCTCGAAAGAATCTTAAATTTCTTAGACTCATCGAGAATTTCCGTTGCTCTCGCTATTGAGTCGATAGTGCTTTCATCAAAACATTTTTCTCTGACTATTAGAAAGGTAGGATAAGTGGTTTTTGAGGAGAAATGTATTGTGATGGACTAGAAACGAACAAAGTGAAGAGGGGTCTATCTCCTTCGCCAGATGGCATGTGGGTGTTTTAGCACGTGGACCTAGAATCAATTTACTAGGTTGAAGCCCTCGTTTAGAGTTCGAACTCGTTAATAGAATGTTTGTAAAAAGCACCTAAGATAACCGTTAGTTCCGGATGATTTGTTATAAATGCTACTTAGGTCCGGTAGCTTTTAATAATACACCTTGAGAGTTTGACCACGTGCTTCATAGACTCTCACGATTTGAATTTTCAAAATTCTCGCGCGGATAATTACGAAGTTATTCAACATAATCAGAGTGTCTAGTTGATCGGGAAATAGGAAAAACCGGGAAATAACTAGGAATTTAAATCACCGGGAAGAAACCGGGAATTTGATTCAGTGACCAGGATTTTCTACTGAATGTACTAATATGAAAATTAAAAGTGGTTTCATTATTTTATTACTCTATTTCTGAGTTGAAACAGTAAATTTCCTGAAAGATTCATAATTGTGAGTTGGGACAGGAAATAAATTGAAGAAATATAAAAAAATTACGTGAAGAATAAGAATCATCCTGACTTGAAACAAGAAATTTTCGAAAAGAATTGCAATTCTATGTTTCAGCATGGAATTTCAGTAAAGAAATATAATTTTAACTTTCAGACAGAAAATTTCCGTAAAGAATTATAATTCTTTCTTTGCGACAGGGAATTTCGGTAGAGAATTATAATTTTTTGAGACAGGCCTGAAAATTTCTGTAAAAAAGTATAATTTTCATTTGAGATTCACTTTAGAGCAGGAAATTTCGTTAAGAATTATAATTTTTACATTGGGACAGAGAATTTTAGTAAATAATTATAATTTTAAATTTGAGATAGGGAATTTTTCTCAATAAATATAATCTTGTCAATTGGAACAGGAAATTTCCGTCAAGAATTATAGTTTTGACTTTGTAATAGGGAATTTCGTAAAGAATTAAAATTTTGACTTTGGGACAGACAATTTCCACAAAGAATTAGAATTTTGACTTTGAGAAAGGAAATTTTTTAAAAGAATTGTCATTCTGAGACAGGCCTGAAAATTTCTGTAAAAAAGTATAATTTTCATTTTAGATTCACTTCAGAACAGGAAATTTCGTTGAGGATCATAATTTTAACATTGGGACAGAGAATCTTAGTAAAGAATTATAATTTCAAATTTGAGATAGGGAATTTTTCTCAAGAAATATAATCTTGTCAATTGGAACAGGAAATTCCCGTCAAGAATTATAGTTTTGACTTTGGAATACGGAATTTCATAAAGAATTATAGTTTTGACTTTGAGACAGACAATTTCCACAAAGAATTAGAGTCTTGACTTTGAGATAGGAAATTTTTTGAAAGCATTGTCATTCTGAGGCAGGCCTGGAAATTTCTGTAAAGAAGTATAATTTTCATTCTAGGTTCACTATAGAACAGGAAATTTCGTTGAGAATTATAATTTTTACATTGGAACAGAGAATTTTAGTAAAGAATTATAATTTCAAGTTTGAGATAGGGAATTTTTCTCAAGAAATATAAACTTGTCAATTGGAACAGGAAATTCCCTTCAAGAATTATCGTTTTGACTTTGGAATACAGAATTTCGTAAAGAATTATAATTTTGACTTTGAGATAGGAAATTTTTTGAAAGAGTTGTCATTCTGAGACAGGCCTGGAAATTTCAGTAAAGGAGTATAATTTTAATTTTAGGTTCACTTTAGAACAGGAAATTTCGTTGAGAATTATAATTTTGACATTGAGACAAAGAATTTTAGTAAAGAATTACAATTTTAAATTTGAGATAGGGAATTTTTCTCAAGAAATATAATCTTGTCAATTGGAACAGGAAATTCCCGTCAAGAATTCAAGTTTTGACTTTGGAATACGGAATTTCGTAAAGAATTATATATTTGACTTTGAGATAGGAAATTTTTTTGAAGAGTTGTCATTCTGAGGCAGGCCTGGAAATTTCTGTAAAGAAGTATAATTTTCATTCTAGGTTCACTTTAGAACATAAATTTCGTTGAGAATTATAATTTTTACATTGGAACAGAGAATTTCATTAAAGAATTATAATTTTTAATTTGAAATAGGGAATTTTTCTCAAGAATTATAATCTTGTCAATTGGAACAGTGAATTCCCGTCAAGAGGTATAGTTTTGACTTTGGAATAGGGAATTTCGTAAAGAATTATAATTTTGATTTTGGGACAGACAATTCCCACAAAGAATCAGAATTTTGACTTTGAGATAGGAAATTTTTTTGAAGAGTTGTCATTCTGAGGCAGGCCTGAAAATTTCTGTAAAAAAGTATAATTTTCATTTTAGATTCACTTTAGAACAGGAAATTTCGTTGAGAATTATAATTTTAACATTGGGACAGAGAATTTTAGTAAATAATTATAATTTTAAATTTGAGATAGGGAATTTTTCTCAATAAATATAATCTTGTCAATTGGAACAGGAAATTCCCGTCAAGAATTATAGTTTTGACTTTAGGATAGGGAATTTTGTGAAGAATTATAATTTTGACTCTGAGATAGGAAATTTTTTTAAAGAGTTGTTATTCTGCGTCAGACCTGGAAATTTCTGTGAAGAATTATAATTTTCATTTTAAGTTCACTGTAGAACAGGAAATTTCGTTAAGAATTATAATTTTTACTTCAAGATAGGGAGTTCCCGTAAAGAAATATAATTTGCCTTAGAACAGAGAATTTTTGAAAAGAATTTTAACTTTACTTCTTTTTTAAGAAAGAAATTTTTATAAAATCTCTGTGCCAAGTCAGAATTCGTCACAATTTGAAACTTCCCTCTTTCAAAATTTTGAGTTAGGAACAGGGAATTTCGTGAATAATTATTTATTTTGTCTTGGAGCAGGTAGTTTTTGACATGGAAAGGAAAATTTTGGAAAATAATTTCAATTCTTATTTAGGGAATATACAAAAACGATACCTGTTCCATACCAGAATTCGTCAGCTTAGGAAAATTACTTGTTCCATATCAGAATTTGTTTGAATTTAAAAACTCCCTTTTTTGAAAATAAAAATATGCCACAATTCGAAACTTCCCTCTTCCAAATTTTAGAAGAAGGAGGTTACTATATTTCTAAACTATAATGGAAAATGTTGTGAGTAAATATAATACTAACTTGGAACATGTAATTTCCGTAAAGAATTATAATTTAGACTTTGTGACAGGAAATTTCCTTAAAGAATTATAATTTCCACTTTGCAACTGGGGATTTCCGTAGAGAATTAAAATTTAGACTTAGGACAAGAAATTTTCACACAGAATTATTATTTGACTTGCAACAGAGAATTTTTGACACGAAACGAGAATTTTTGAAAATGATATTAATGCTGATTCAGAAAAAGGGGATTTGAAAAAAGGTCTCTGTTCAAATTTAGAATTATAATTCTTTTACAAAATTATCTGTCCCAAATTAGAAACGTAAGTCTTATGACCAAAAATTACACGATGTTTCAACTCAGAATTATAATTCTCTTCCAGAATTCCCTATTCCAAATTATAACTCTTTGGAAATAATTTTTTTTAACTATACGCGAAAAAACTGAAGCATTAGAAAAGTTATTTGTTCTGTTTTAGCAGAGATTTTTGGGTACATAAATCCTATGAGTATTCGTAAATATTTTGAAAATTATAAAATGGGATTTTCTTAAGACATTGGCCCTATTTTTTGAAAGCAGGATTTTTTTCACCTTTTTTGGACATGAATTTGGCTTTATAAAAATTTAAGAACGATGTAAGAAGGACTTTCTAAGTACCTTTGACCTGAAAAAGTCATGCTGCAACAGGACAGATTGTGAAGTTTCTTGGTACTTTGCTGCTACTTTAGCCGTTTTTTTGGGGGATATAGGTGAAAAAATTGAAAAGAAGAAACTTATGTAGTTTATATTTCGACTTGTAAGAAGTTTTAGGGTTATGTGGGTTATTAATACTGATTTCTTTCGGATTTCTATGACGGGATCTCAATGGGATTTTTATACTCGGGAAAGAATAATTCGGAAAAATCAAAGTTGTGCTAAATAGTAATTCGCATAAATGAAAGCTGAGGCAAAGGGTAATTCAGAAAATTAAAAATTATATCAAATGGTCATTCTTGCTAGGTAATGTGAAACTTGGGAAAAACTGACATTTTTTGTGAACTATCTTTTAGTATAAGTCAACTACCAAAAATAATTTGCAGCAGTTTCAAACAGTGGATTTTAAGTTTTGAAAAGTATCAACATATCTCCACAAACTTGACAATACCTCAGAATTGACAGAATT
Source organism: Melikaiella ostensackeni (assembly GCA_032362435.1). Lineage (NCBI taxonomy): Eukaryota > Metazoa > Arthropoda > Insecta > Hymenoptera > Cynipidae > Melikaiella > Melikaiella ostensackeni. Next base: position 14,267,294 of record JAUMHM010000087.1, on the reverse strand, counting down.
TTCAAGTATATTCGAAAACAGATATTTAAGAATCCCTAATTAATGCAGAATGAGAAGTCTCAAAAATTCTCAAAATTAAATTTTTCAAAAAATTGGAATATCTTGAAATCGAATACAGATACTTCAAAAACAACGAAATTTCAGAGATGTATAAAAGGAGATATACTCTCAGTCCGCTTTCTGCAGAAATCAACAAATTTTCAAAAATCTCCAAGACTAAAATTTGAAAAAATTTGAAAAATCTCGACAATGGCTACAGATAAGTCAAAAATAACAAAATTTTGGTTTGGTTGAAAAGGGGGATGTTCCCTTAGTCGTCTCTCTAAAATTTTACAAAATTTTTAAAAATTCCCAAAATCAAAATTTCCAAAACCCAGTACTATGCTAATCGTCGCCAAAACTCTCGTGTCGGTATATCACCAGTAATTAATATCAGCAGTGAGCAAGAACAATGCCAACTATTAGCTGTAATGGTAAAAATTTCGAAAAATTTTTAATTCGTTTAATTGAACGTTCCTCAATTGAAAAATGTCTAATACAATGTTCTAAGCAATTGTGTGTGTGTGTGTGTGTGTGTGTGTGTCACACTTTCTTGTGAACACGATAATTTGAAGACAATTGTAGATGAATTAATGGAATTTGGAGGGCTTATTTTCTCAACTAATATCTCAAATCTGACCGAAGGATTTCTAGAAATAATAATTACAATTTTTTTAGCAATTCATTATATTAAAAAAATGGGTTTTTTATATTAAAACTTTTTTCATTCACATAATTTGAAGTTGATGCAAATATATAAAGGATTACTTGCTTTGAAACGAATCGTTTGACCTATAATATTATCAAATTTTATTGAAGAGTAAGGAAGCTATGGTAATTTAAAATATTTAAAAATTTTCGTTTACGGTAAAACTTTTTTTATTAATATAATTCAAAGTTGATATAAGAGTAAAAACGATCCTTGATTCTAGACGAATCGATTGACCTAAATATTAATACTTTTTATCGAAGAATAAAGAAATTAGTGTCATTTATAATAGTTGAAAAATCTGTTTTTCCCATTAAAAATGTTTTCATCGGCATAATCCCGAGGTGATGCAAGAATAGAAAAGACTTCTCGATTTAAGACCATACAATTATTAATAAGAACAATGTGAACATACTTTTGATCGAATTCATTGTTAGTTTATACTACTGGGGACAAACATGTTTCGAAGTATGGCATGGCAGCTTTTTTTAACCAAATTGGAATAGATTTGTTAAATTTATTGATATTCTAATTGAAAGTTTCCTTCTTATCTTTCTTTGTTGAAGTCTAAACATATTTTCTTGTTAAAATGAAATATTTTTTTTTTAAAGAACCATGAAACTTGCATTCTATCAATAATTCTGTCTGTAATGCATCCAATCTAAGTTTTTACTAACTGTATAAATTCATTTAAAACTTCTATACCGGACTCTCAGTAATATGTATCATAAAATCACATTCTACCAAAATTTTTATCAATTACACTGAAAATTATATATCTAATGATAATATAATAATTATTATATATATAATTTCATATAGTTTATGATATATTAATTATTATTATGTAATAATACAACATGATAATGGTATACATAAAATTCAAAAAATTGTAATCCAAAGTTTGGCGAGCACTTCACCGCAACAGTAATTGAATAAAAAGTTTCAATCATGTTTCAAAAATGTTTGTAAATGTTGTTGATTTTCTTTTTCTTTTTGAAGACGGAAGCATAAAACCACTTTCTTGATATAAATTTGTTAAATTATGAAAAAAATGCCTCACTGGGAAGGAAATTCAAAGAAACACAAAGTGCACTGAACGAAAGAAATTCGACGACTGAATCGTCTATATAAACACTTGGACAAACAAAACGGTTTATCATTTTCTCGAGAGAGAATAACCAGTCCCAAACCCTCGTGAAAATCATCTGTTCGAAGAATCCCAATAGATTTTAAGAAACTATACAGAAAGTCTTAGCCGGAAATATCAAGATTCAGAATTAATTCCAAAGAGGCAATAATAAAGTAGTAAAATATTTTAACATTCAAATATGAAATTTAATTTTAATTGTATTCAAATATTATATCTCGAATTATGTACATCCTTCTGGCAACCTTGTTATATTTATAATAAGTACCAGGATGACAGATTTAATTATATTGACAGTATACTTAGGAAAAACAAATGTATAGTTGACTGAAAGTATATTAAATATATTCGAAGTAAAAAATATCTGCGAAAAATCATAAGATTAGAGAAAAATTAAATAAAGTACTCAGTGGTACATAATACGCACATATTGTTAATATGGCACCTCCCTCAGAATACCATTTTTTGTAGGCAACGATGGTATAATTTCATTTATCTTAGTGTATTTAAAACCTATGGCAAACTTATTTTTTTATAAGTACCAGATTAACATTTTAATTAACTGTAAGATTTTGAATTGTATGTAATACCTTATGGCAACCTTATTTTATGATAAGGACTAGGTTAACATTTAATTCAGTTGTGAAATTGATAAAACCTGAAAAAATTATTACAAGATTTATATACACGGATTATGGGAAATAAAGGAAATAGATCATAGTTTTTGAAATAATAACCAGTCCCAAACCCTCGTAAAAATCATTTGTTCGAAGAATGCCAATAGATTTGAAGAAACTATACAGAAAGTCTCAGCTCCAAATATCAAGATTCAGCATTTAATCTAAAAAGACAATAATAAGATAGTTAAATATTTCTACATTCAAATATGAAATTTAATTTTAATTGTTTTTAGTTATTATATCTCAAATCATGTACATCCTTCTGGCAACCTTATTATATTTATAATAAGTAACAAGATGACTTTTCAATTATGTTAACAGATATACTTAGGAAAATCAAACGAATGCTAAACTGAAAGTATATTAAATATATTCGAAATAAAAACATCTGTAAAAAATCATAAGATTAGAGAAAATGTAAATAAAGTACTCAATGGTAAATAATATGCATATCTTGTTAACATGGCATCTTCCTCAGAATACCATTTCCTTCCGGCAACGAAGGTATAATTTCTAACTCCCTTAAATTCGTAAACTATATTTAAGTAAATCAGATATCTTTGGGTAAACTGATTTAATCATTAACACCTCAATTGAAAGAAATCTTAAGTATTCATAGTTAAGTATTTTCAAGCTAAAAAGACGAAATTTCTACAAAATAGTTCAATCCTCAAAAAAAAAACCGGTTAATTTCCAATCAAACAGTTGCATTTTTAAACAAAAGGAATGAATTTTCAATCAAGCAGATTAACTTCTACCAAGAGAACGATTTTTTAACAAAGTACATTAATTTTCAACCGGATAGATAAATTTTCAAATGCGGAAGATAAATTTTCAACAAAAAATGGAATAGATAAATTTTTAATTAGAAAAATTAATTTTTAACCAAAAAGGATGAATTTTCAACTAAGAAGATGAACTTTTTACCAAGAAAGGCGATTTTTTAACAGAATACATGAATTTTCTACTAGGACAAATAAATTTTCAATTAAAAATATATATCTTCAACAAAAAATGGAATAGTTACATTCTCAGTTGAATTAATTACTTTTCAAAAAAAAAAGAATTTTCAACAAAATAGTTTAATTCACAACCAAAGATATGATGTTTCAACTAAAATTATGAATCTATGATAGAAAGAAAAAAGAATTTTTAACCAGAGTTCAACCAAATAGTTGAATTTTCAACCGAAATGATGACTTTGTAAAAAAGAAGATTAATTTTCCACCAAAGAGGACGACTTATCAACAAAGTACATGAATTTTCAACCATATAGTTGAATTTTCCACTAAAACAGATTAACTTCCATCCAAACAGTTACATTTTTAACCAAAAGGGATAAATTATTATTCACATAGTTGAATTTTTAACTAAAAAAGATAAATTTGAAATCCAAAATGAAATAGTTAAAGTTTCGATTAAGAAAATTGATTATCTACCAGAAATGGAACAAGGTTTCAATACAATAATTCAATTTTCAACCAAAGAGTTGAAGTTTCAACTAAAATGATAAATCTTTAAAAAAAAAAAAAATTTCCACAAAAGAAATCAACATTCAATCAAATAGTATAATTTTAAACCCAGAAAGACGATTTTTTTACCAATAAGATAAATTTTCAACCAAGAATGGAACGAATTTTCAACACAATAGTTAAATTTTTGAAGAAAGAGATACATCTTCAAATTGAATTTTTAACAAAGTAGTTCAATTTTCAACCAAGCAGTTGAATATTTGACCAAGAAAGATGACTTTTTAACAAAATATTTGAATTTTGAACAAAATAATTAAATGTTCAACTAAACAGTGGTATTTTCAACTAAGTGAGATAAATTCCGAACTGTTCCGAATCAAAAATATAATAGTAGGCTTTTCAACCAAAAAAAAATTAACTTTCAGCCAAAAATAGTTGGATTTCCTTATTGGCTTCTATTAAGTTAGTTCGCATTTAAGCGAAAAAACAAGAAAAAGTGGCAGTTTCTTGAAAGCAGGGAAAAACAGAAAAATTCTTCAAAAAAGAGAAATAGGGGAGAGGATGTGAAGTTTGAAATATGAAAGTGATTTTTAAGTTTATCAAGTTACTAATAAACTGTACCGTTACAGGGTCATCTTTCGCAAAATTCGCAAACATAGTCAAAATTAATTAAATAATTTTGTTAAATTTATTATTTGATTTTGTTCGTAACGTTACTTCCACTGACCCCCACCCCCGCTCCATGTTACCAGCCGTAGTTTTTAGTAACGTAGTTTATGGATGGCCCCAAAGTACTTAGAGACTATTTCCCAGGAGAGTACTGCTGAAATAGGACTGAAGTACCAAAAAAGTTCAGAATACCTTCTGTTTCAGCAGGACTTTTATAGGAAAAAATGATTAAAGAAGTCGCAATTATTTTTTGTTGTTGAAATTTTTACAATGTCTAATTTATTTTTGTGACAGGAGTAGGGGAAACTAGTACCAGGTGGATAGAAAAAGTTTTGAAGTCATAATATTGATAAATGATAAAGAAATGGAGAAAGTATTACATACCAAACTAAAGCTGGAGCATTTTTATTAAGCCTTTCCCTTCAGTTGTTGGAGGACATTGTGTATAAATTCACGAAGAAATAATCCAAAACTGTTATCCAAAAACGTTTTTTCACTTATACAGTGATTACTTTTCAATATGTTATAAAAATTGTAGGATCTCAAAACTTTGTCGTATTTAACATGCAGTCATGATAGCCGTTGCTACCAACTATAATTGACAAAAAAACTATGAATAATTTCATTTGGTTATACTGGTAATAGGCATGAACTTGCTTATTTGTTTAAAATTTGTTTGGTTGGGTGGTGTCAGTGATGGATAATAAATCGGTACTTGTTACTCGTTACTGAAAGAGTTACGTTTCTTGTAACTTGAAACATAAATCAGTTACTATTTATGCAGTAGCCTGTAACTTTAAGTTCATAACTTTTTCGTAACTTTTATTTGTAGCACCTACCATCTCAAAGTGCAACTCGGTAGAATATTTGCACTGGTTAAAAATGGAAATCGATTAATTATATCCAGTGTTATGTTAAATGTCCAATATTATAATAAAACATGTCTTGCACTTTCTTTTTTCACCATAATTTATTAAATATGTTATTTCAACGTTTCGCCCACAGAACGAAGGGCCTCATCAATATTACAAAAGAGTCCATAAAACAAAATTATATCATCATTATAGTGTAAAAATGCCAAAAATTGAATAGGTTTGTAAGACGCAAGTAAATTTTCAAATACCTTAGATTGTCAATTATTGCATTGTGGGAGAGCTAAGCTTGTATGAACTTAGAAAAATTGTAGTTTATGGATTTGCAAATGATCAGTATATCCACCTATGGCAAGGTAGGTAATTATTTCTTTATAAATTAATTCTTGGGCTAACACATGTATATGTGTATTTTACCTTACCTGCAACTGTAACTGTAATGAGTTACTTTTTCTAAAAAAGTAAGATAACTGTAAAAAGTTACTTCTTTTCTTGAGTAATGTAACTGTGACTAATTATTTAGAAATGAGTTACTTACCCAACACCGGAACCAGTGAAGAAATAATGAAACCAATTTAATTCCTTAAAAAGTAATAATCTGACAGCGGAAAAAATTTTCATGGCCATGTCAAAAACATATTTCTCAATTTTTCAATTCAAAAATATCAAGTAAGTGGTGAGAAGGATAATTATAGAACTTTTTTTTAATATATCTATTCATAAAAAATACTAAAGAACTTTTGCTTTGAAACCCAGTGATTTTTTCCATAATTTAGTCCGTACTGGTATCCACCTCGTACTGGTTTCCCCTACCAGAAAAGTCCTACCTCATTTTTGTTGTTTTAATTTTTACGCTTCGAAATTCATCTTTCAAAAAAGTTCAAAAATAATCCTGCCTTGAAAATTTTTTTGGGACAAATGTACTAGAAAAGTTCCTAAGGCGCAAAAAAAGCAAATTGTAGATCCTGTTTCAGTAGGAATTTTTTGGGATAAAAGTACTGGAATTGTCTCACTTATTTTTCTTTTTAATTCTCATAAATGCACATAGGATTTACATTTCAAAGGTCCTGGTGCAATAGAACTAAAGGATCGAAGAAAATTTCAAATTCGTCCTGTTTGAACAGGATTTTTATGGTATCGTATGAGTACATGTAATAATTAAAAAAAATAGAAATTATCTAGTATGTTTGTCCCCAAAAAAAAAACTGTCCAAGCCCCACACTCAGTACGTAAAGAGCATTCTCACTTCCTCTACGAAAAAAGATTAACACTGTAATTAGTTGTAAAATTGAAAGAATCTGGAAAATTTATTACAATATTTATGTACACAGAACATGGGAAATGAAGGAAATAGGTCACAGTGCCAAGTTCAAATTTTCTGGGTTGATTTAGAACCAATCTATTCAGGTTATTCCATTTTTCGGAAAAGAAAAAGGTAATAATCCAAACCAATAACACGTTTCTAAAAAATTGCTAACTTCAAATTTGTAAAATATATTTACGTAAAATAGATATCTTTTGGTAAATTAAGTTAACCATTAACACCTGAATTGAAAGAAATCTTAAGTATTCTTTTTCTGCTTTAAAAAATAACGTACATTATATGACCAGTAAGTTCGTTGGCATTGAAAAGGACAGTTGGACTATCTGAAAAAGATAAAGAAAAACGACCAGCGGGCAGAAGGAAATCATATTCGTCGCATGTGGCCAATCGTTAAGAAACTTCGCCGTGCGTGAAAGACGCACCGCACGGGGCATAACACCACTGTTTTTAGAATAACGATGCACCTGTAGGGGGGCCTGAAATATAAACCGTATTCGAATATACGTTAGCGTTAAGACCGTGACGAAGATGTCGCAGAGAATTTTTAAAGAGACTTTTAAACCGCAAGGCCTCGGACCTTTGAATAAATGATGGTGGTTGACTTGTATCGACTTCCCGATATTAAGTCGAGGCGATACCAAACCGATCCTGGAGACTACTATCGGCAAGAATATTCGAGTCCTCTGGCTTTGACGTTAACCCTCCGAAAACATACCTATTTTTTCGATCACAGAGAACACTCTGGGTCAAATTGACCCAATACT
>JAUMHM010000087.1:14218698-14259515 GCA_032362435.1 Melikaiella ostensackeni | reverse complement strand
TTTAAACAAAAGTTGTAGGCCTACTCAAAATACACCTTTTATAATTCATAAAGTTTTTCTGAAAAACCAATTTTTTTCGAGAAAAGTAGGAAAATGTGTTGGGGGTGTACTTCGGAAAAGCGCATATCTCCGATTAATTCGAAACTCCTTATACATATGTATTTTGACGCGCTGATCACGAATATGATAGTGAAAATTGACGCAAAATCGATTTTCATGGTGAAAACCATGAAAAACCCATGAAGGTCATGGTCTTTTTTGCGTTTATCTCAGTAAATAATAAAAAATTTCAAAAAAGCTTCAAGCAAAAGTTGTAGATCTACTCAAAATACATCTTGTGAAGAACCAATTTTATTCGAGAAAAGTAGGAAAATATGTTGGGGGTGTACTTCGAAACAGCGCATACCTCCGATTAATTTGAAACTTCGTATAGCCATGTATTTTGACGCGCTTATTACGAATATGATAGTGAAAATTGGCGCAAATTTGATTATCATGGTGAAAATCACGAAAAACCCATGAAAATCTTGGTTTTTTGTGTTTATCTCAGTGAATAATGAAAAATTTTCAAAAAACTTTAAACAAAAGTTGTAGGCCTACTCAAAATACACCTTTTATAATTCATAAAGTTTTTCTGAAAAACCAATTTTTTTTCGAGGAAAGTAGGAAAATATGTTGGGGGTGTACTTCGAAAAAGCGCATACCTCCGATTAATTTGAAACTTCGTATAGCTATGTATTTTGACGCGCTGATTACGAAGATGATAGTGAAAATTGGCGCATATTTGATTATCATGGTGTAAATCACGAAAAACCCATGAAAATCATGGTTTTTTGTGTTTATCTCAGTAAATAATGAAAAATTTCCAAAAAACTTTGAACAAAAGTTGTAGGCCTACTCAAAATACACCTCTTATATATTCAAAAAATTTTCTGAAACACCAATATTTTTCGAGAAAAGTAGGAAAACGTTGTTACAAAGTGTAGGATTGCTTGGAATAAAACTTGTGGCACTTTTCTGAATGGTCACTGAATTAATGTAGGTCACATCCTTACCCCTTTCCAACCCGTTTTGGGGGAAAGGCACCCCTGTGACATTAAATCCATTTTCTCAAAAACTATTAGTCGTAGAGTAAAAATGTATTGTACATAGAATATGTATTTTAAGAAGATCTACAACTTTTATTTGAAACATTTCAGTAAATTTTCATTATTTACTATGATTATCATGGGTTTTTTATGGTTTTCACCATGAAAATGGAATTCGCGCCAATTTTCACTATCATTTTCGTCATCAGCGCATCAGAATACATGAATTTACGGAGTTTCAAATTAATCGGAGGTATGCGCTTTTCGGAAGTATATCCTTATATATAATTTGTCAAGATTCGTCATTTTAGTTGACAATTCACCTTTTTGTTCATTTCTTTATTCAAGATTTTTGTTTGAAAATTCCTTTTTTTAAGATTCGTCATTTTAGTCGACAGTTCATGTCCTTGTTCATCTCTGTAGTCACCATTTTTGTTTAGAAATTGATCTTTTCTAGTTTAAAATGTAACTATTTGGTTCAAAGCTTGTATATTTTGTTAAAAAATTCTTCTGTCTAGTACAAAAATAATCTTGTTTTTAGAAAATTAATCCGTTTTAGTTAAAAATGTAACCGTTTGATTTTGAATTAATCTGTTTTGTTTCAGGATTTAACTATTTTCTTGCAAATTATTATTTTTTGAACTCAACAGTTTTTTATTCAAAATTAAAATTTTTTGTTGAAATGTGAAATATTACATGTTTTGTTGGAACGCATGTTTTTGTCGTTACAACATCAACTGGTTAGTGAAAACTAAAACTATTTTTGTTTTAATGAATTGTTTTTTCGTTGGAAATTTATTATTTTAGTAAAAAAATGCACATTTTCGAGTTAAAAATTAAACTGATTTGTGGAAAATTTATTTTCTTCAGATAAGAATTGTACAATTTATTAGAAAATGAAACTATTTTTTTTTAAATTTACTGTTATCTTGAAAATTTTGTTTGTGTCTGAAAATTTAACTATTAGTTTCAAACTTGAACTATTTCTATGAAAATATAATTATTCGGTATAAAATTGACAATTACATTGTCATAAGCTGTGAAAAGTAATATTTTGGGGTTCGAAATTCAACTTTTCTGAAAATACTTCGTCCTTGTATCTTCAAAATTTAACAGTTTTGTTGAAAATTGATGTATTTTGTGGAAAAATGATCTTTTTTGGTAGAAAATTAATCTTCTTGGTGGGAAATTCCTTTTTTGAAGGAATTCTCATAAAAAGAATTTTTTCTATTATTCCTCTTTTTTGTGAAAAATCATCCTGTTTCCTCTGTTTCGAGAGAATTTTGGGCAACGCTGGTTTTCGGGTGGGATAGAGGGAAGGGGGTTGAGAAAAATCTACGGTCGTGAAGATGGGGGGGCGGCGGGGTTAAAAATAGCCCAATATTGGTATCCTAGCTTATCGAAAAAAAGTAAAAAATTTGAAAAAATAAAACATCAAGTGAAATTTTTTCGTGATTTACAGCTGTGCATTAATTAACAAACAAATTAAATGTTACAGATGAAGGTTTTGCATGTACTGCTACAAAGTTTTTAAATTTTCAGTCGATTAGCAATTATTTTCGGATGCGTGAAAGGTTAAGACTTTTTTTTCATAATTTCTAATTTTCACATTTTTTTCGGAAATAACAAAAGGTACAAAAAAATGTGAAAAACATGAAGCTTAGATTCTTTGAATTTTGAAAACATTAGAAGAATTTTTTCTGGAAAACCCCACATTCCATAATTTTTAAAATATTTTCAAAAAGTTCGTAGAGATATAAAATGTGCATGCATTTCAGGCCAGGTTGATTCTTTACTTTATAAAGACTTTCAAAGATTTCAGATATGTCCAAAAAGTATCTAGAAAATTTTTGAGAACTGTTTTTTTTTTATTTTACAAGATTTTACAGTATTGTAGAAAAAGTTGAGAGAATGTAAAAGATATCTAAGACATTTTGACGCTTGGGAAAAATTGAAAAATATTTGATAAATATTCGAAAAGCTTTCAAAGTCTTAAAATTTTTTTAATCTCTTCAGAATTCCAGAAATTCCTACATACCTATCAAACTGACTCGAAATATTCCTAAAATTGTATTAAAATTTTCTGGATTCATGTTTCACAATTTTGGGCATCTTCTGTAATGTTTCAAAGTATTTTTAAATATTCTATTCAAATTGATTTTTCAAAATAAAGACTCATTTTTAATATTTTCAGAAATCTGAAGAAATTTTTTTAATTATCTTGAAACATTTTGAAATATTTGAAAAATTTCAGAATTTTATTTCTAAATCTTCAAAAATCTAAATTTTTTAAAAGATTTTCCAAATTTTATATCACTTTTTACATTTTTTTAAAACTTTTAAATATCTTTCAAAATAATTCGAATCTCTCCTAAATTTTCGTAAATTTTTTTTTATATTTTTAAATCCTTTTAATTTTTTTCTCAAAATAAATATTGTAAAATAAAAAATCATTCAAAATTGCACAGAAATGTTAAGAAAAATTTTTTATTCGCTTGGAACCTTTCAAAATTCTGAAAGAGCTTCTGAATCAAAACTTGTAAACAACTCCTAACTTTATTTAAGTTTTTTCTGAAATTTTGAAATCATGTAAAATTGAAAAATTTCGCTTGGAAATTTTCTACATTATTTTCGAAATTTTTAAAAATCATTCGAAATCTTTTTCAACATTTTCTTTAAATTAATTTTTTTTAAATCCATTTAAATTTTCCATGCAATCTCAAGTAAAAAAATTCATTTTTTTAAAACCATCAAAACCCTTCAAAAACCTCAAAATCTTATTTCAAAACCTCCAAAAATCTAAATTTTGTTTAAAATTTGTCGGTGCTGCTAATTTCTTGGTTATCAGTAACAACAATTTTATTTATCGCTACCTACTGTCAATAGATTTCTTAAATCGTCATTATGTTATCAATTCTAATTGTTTTTTAAATTTGTCGACGGACTTCGAAAAATATACAATAAAATTCAAATACTCGTAACTTCATGGAAAGACTTTTTTGCTCAGATCGAAAAAATTAGTGTCTCCTAACTTCCTCTACAAAAGCAAAGCGGAAAAAGTTCATACAAATATCTGTCAAATTTCCTTACTTTTCATCAGATTTTCAGGTCTGTAAACTATAGAAAATAATTGTTGGCATATTGCTTTTTGGCTCATTAACGTACAACATTTTGACCTTTAAAATGATCCTCCATTCATTGAGGTACCATTTTTTCTTCACCTACTTTTTTAATGTCAAAGCCAGAGGACTCGAATTTTCTCGCCGATAGTAGTATCGGATCGGGATCGTGTCAGTATCGGAAAGCATTGCTCGACGGCACCACTAGTTCCAATACAGAACAAACAGATTGAGGGAAAAAGATTGACTCTAAAAACACTGTAAGAAGTAGAATTCTTTTTTTCAGGGCATTAAATGTATATCATTTCTTGATGCAAATTGTCGAATGAAAATGATCGAATTTCCTCGCAGATAGTAGTATCGGATCGGGATCGTGTCAGTATCCGAAAGAATCGCTCGACGGCACCACTAGTTCCAATACAGAACGAAGAGGTTGAGGGAAAAAGATTGTCTCTAAAAACACTGTAAAAAGTAGAATTCTTTTTTTCAGGGCATTAAATGTATATTATTTTTTGATGCAAATTTTCGAATGAAAATGATCAAATTTCCTCGCAGATAGTAGTATCGGATCGGGATCGTGTCAGTATCGGAGAGCATCGCTCGACGGCACCACTAGTTCCAATACAGAAGAAAGAGATTGCGGGAAAAAGATTGACTCTTAAAACACTGTAAAAAGTAGAATTCTTTTCTTCAGGGCATTAAATGTATATCATTTTTTGATGCAAATTTTCGAATGAAAACGATCGAATTTTCTCGCAGATAGTAGTATCGGATCGGGATCGTGTCAGTATCGGAAAGAATCGCTCGACGGCACCACTAGTTCCAATACAGAACGAAGAGGTTGAGGGAAAAAGATTGACTCTAAAAACAATGTAAAAAGTAGAATTCTTTTTTTCAGGACATTAAATGTCTGTCATTTTTTTATGCAAATACACATTCAATATATTGTCTAGCAAACTTAACATGCAGCTCTTTACCTCCTGGACACGTTCGTAGTTCGTACAGAGAAATGCGTTGTATAGGCGAGCACGCAGACCCGCGCCATGGAAACATTCGGAGAATTTGCTGGTCGGAACGAGGCGGACAGGATTCGGACGCTATTACCACAGTCATTGTCCGGCGGAAATCATTAAACTAAAATCTAACTACGAAAGCTAATATAGCAAGCCTGGTGCCTGTATTCGGAAAGCTTTCATGCCAACCGCAATTGCCTTCGATTTATGATTCCGGGATTGCGGACATAAAGCTGTAAAAGGACAAATATCTGACAAGTACTTTTAAAAAGAATTTTGAAACTGCTGTCATTTTCAATTGGAAGTTCAAATTTGATACTTGTCGATATAAAACACCAGTATGGATCTAAATAGAATATTAGAACCTTCAGAATGAACCATTAGAATATTAACTGTACAACTAGATCGAAAAGGACCCTAGAATTTGCACATGTCAAATTAAGCAAAATCACTAAGTTTTACAGTGTCTTTAAACTCAATCTTTTTCCCTTAATCTCTTTGTCTTGTATTGGAATAATTTGTGCCGTCGAGCGATACTTTGCGATAATGACACGATCCCGATCCGATACTAGTCTCCAGTATCGGTTTGGTATCGACTAGACTTGGTATCGAGAAGTCGATATATCGGTTCGGGATCGGCTTGGGATCGGCTCGGAAATCCGATACTCCTTTGGCAGATGCGCACTTCAAATTTGTGGACAGGGTATCAAAAAAAAGACAAATTTTTGTCAATCTTTTTGACCAGGAATGTTGAAAGTTGATCTTTGAGCGTCAATAATGGCTCTCTGGTATAAAAATTGCAAAAATGTATCTTTTAATATATTATACAGCATTATTTCTTTGTAAACTGAGTCTAATAGAAGTTGATTCGATAAAAATTACGGCACTGAGCCCGCCTTATTTGAAATAGTGCGGCGATGTTGAAGACCAGTAAAATTAGTACAGACGAAACTTAGGGCGGAGTGAAAATGCTCATATTAGTCGAATCTTTTGAGCTGAGGAAAGAAATTTGTAATTTGCCATCCGAAAAGAGGGAGAAAAAAATTTTGAAATCGGTGAATATCTTCTTTTCGGTTTTTGGATTTGATAATTCAAACTTTTTGAAATTCAAAAAATTTCTGATTGGTTAAAATGTTAGAACGAATTTTTTAATGTTCAGTTTTTACTAGTGAACAATAAAAAAATATAAATTAAAAAATAAAAATAAATTTAGAATTTTCTGTAAATGTGCAAGAAACATGTTTCTTGGATTGTGTTAAATGCACACATTTTGGAAAAAGTTGAATATGCCGAACCTGCAATTTGTTTAGCTCCAACCAAAGAAACATTTTCATTATATTTTTCCGGAAAAAAAATTTTTCATGATTTGGGAATTTCGGGATATTGGGATTTTGAATATGTTGTTTCGACATATTCGACTTTTACAAAAAAAGTGTACCTTTAACTGAATCCAAAAAACATGTTTTTCTGCACATTTTCCAAAAATTCACAAATACCAAAAATTTGAAAAAAAATTTCAAAAAATGCACATTTAGAAAATTTAAAAAAAATTGAGAAATATGTTTTTGACATGGCCATGAAAATAACAGAAAATCTTCTTCTCAATTTATAAGTTTTTATTGGTGTTTACTAGCAAATACTGTACAAACAAAAAGTTTGTCATAATTTTCCAACCAAAAGAAATTATTATTAACCAAAAGAAAATTTTTAAATCCAAAAACCAAACAGAAGATATTGATCAGTTTCAAATATTTTTCCTTACTGTTTTTGGATGCAAGCTCACAAATATTTTATTTCGTCCGACCCCCCCCCCCCTGAAAACGCATCTTTAAATGCAAAAAAAAGTACGAGCTTACCTCTTTTCAAGTTTGTTATTTGTGTTATTAAACCTGTCCGGTTTTTGGATTTGAAAATTTAAAAAGAAAATCCTTTTGGTTAAGAAGTTTTGTCAAATTTTTATGTACAGTTTTTTCTGGTAATCGATAATAAAAAATTATAAATTATGACACACATTTTTTTCTCAGTTCAGAATATTCGGAAAATGTGCAAAAAATATGTTTTTTTTTATTCAATTGTTCGTACACTTTTGTGAAGGAATTTGAATATGTAGAGCATGAAATTTCAATAGCTCGAACCAAAGAAACATGTTATTATTTTTCTCGTACGGAAAAAATTTTTATCATGGTGTTGAAATGTTTTCAAATTGTGACAAAAATCCAAAATCTCTACATGTTGAAATTTTTTTCCAAAAAAGCTAAATGATAGCATGTTTTTTGTGTTGTGGCTAAAGACATTTCAGGTTTGACATGTTCTACTTTTACCAAAACGTGTGCATTCAACTCAAACGAAAAATATGTTTTTTGCACGTTTTCAAAGAATTCTAAATCAGGCAAAACAAATCTTAGATTTGTAACTTTTTATTATTGTTTACTAGTAAAAACTGAAAACAGAAAAAAATCGTCATAAGTTTCTAACTTATAGGCTTTTTTTCATTCTCAAAAGTTTGAATCTTCATATGCAAAAACCGAACAGAAGATACTAACCGTTTTCAATTTTGTTTTCTCTTCTTTCGGATGCCAAACCACAATTTTTTTCCTTACCTCAAGAGACTCGACTAATTTGAGCATTTTCACATAACCCTTGTTTCCCTTACAAGCTCTGTAAGTGTCTAACTCGCTACGAAAAAGTAAATCATACTGTGACTTTCGCCTCTGCACCAAGTATGGATGTGGACCGTTTTATGTCTGAACCAAGTATTTGTAATAAACAACCCTTTTTCTCAGCATAAGCTGATCAATTTTTCCCCGTTGCCGTTCGTTTTTGGGTCTCCAAAATGACGCAGTACCCTGCACGTACCTTCGCGTTGCACACCAACCAATCCATTTATATCTCCGAGTAAAATGATTCTTTCGCCAGGATCGCAAGTACCTATAAAGGTGTCTCTCACATCCCTACCGTCACAGTTAACTGGAGCGTAGCACCCTATAATAAATAGCCTTTTCATTTCCACTTTTATTCTAACCCACAATAATCTAGGAGATACACGTTCATACTTTTTGATGTGCTGTTTTACCCTCTTATTCATAATCAGACCCACTCTTTGGTTAACATATGAATCATTATCTGCTTCTGACCAAAGTTCGAGTCCATATTATATCTTTTTCATCTCATATCCCTTCTTCTTTGTTTCCGGTACACAAAAAATATCTAGTTTTTTCCTTTTCCTCAATTCCTTTACCTCAAGGTCATTTACACCTGTAGCATTCAAAACACCAAATCCCCATTCATCGTCTGAAACTTTTCCGAAGGCATTCCTTTCGTCAACAGAAGTGTGAATCTTATAGAAATATTCTATATTTTTTTTAAGAAAAATCATTAGGTTTCAGAGAATATTCAAACAAAGCAAGTCTAAACAAAGACTTTTTGAAGATAATGAAAAAAACAATTTTCACAGTTGAATACTCATTTTTTTTGCTCAAATACTAATTTATTCAACTGAAAATTTAACAAGCTGAAAATTTATTATTAGAGTGAAAACTTTAACTGCTTGTTGCAATATTTTATTATTTAATTGAAAACTTAGCAATTTGATTGAATATTTTTCAATCTTGACTGGAAAATCTTTTTTGGTTAAAAATTCAACTCTTTTGTCGAAAATTCTTCCTTTTAGTTTTAAAATTCATATCTTCTGGTGGAAATTTCATCTGTTTTGGTTGAAAATTCAACTACTTTGTTGAAAATTCGTTTTGCTTTTTGGTGAATATTAATTTCTTAAACTGAAAATTTAATTATACCATATTTGCTTGAAATTTTATCTTTTTACATGAAAATGCATGTATTTTGTTAAATATTAAACTATTTCATATGTCAACTATGTTTGTTTGAATGTTAATTCTTTAATTATTTTTTTCGAAAAGTCTACTGCATATCATATTTTTGTTCAGGAATTCATCTTTTTTGTTTAAACATTTCACTATTTAGTTGAAAATTTTATTATTTTGTTAGAAAATCATCCCTTCTTGATTAGAATTGAACTGCTTTGGTTGAAGATTTGACTATTTTATTGAAATTTCGACTTTTTTAGGCGAATAAAACAGTTTTTTTTATTTAAAATCAGAATCTTTTATGGTAAAACTACCCACTGTTACATTTTTCGTTGAAAATCCATTTTTTTAGTAGAAAATACGTTTTTTTTGGTTGAAAATTGATATGAATAATTGAAAAAATTTCTTTTTTTTTGTTTAAAATTCATCTATTTATGTAGTTGAAAATTTAACTTTGTTGAAAATTAATTTTTTTAAGTGCAAATTTAACTATTTGATGTTTGGTTGAAAATTTATCCTTTCTACTTCAAGAATCATGTTTTGAAAATTTAATTATTTCGTTAGGAAGTCATCTTTTTTTGGTCGGAAATTAATCTGTTGTAGTTAGAAATTAAACTATTTTGTTTAAAATTTATGTATTTGGTTTGAAATACGTCTTTTTTGGTAGAAAATTAATCTTCTGGGTTTAAATTCATCTTTTTGCTCGAAACTGTAACTATTTTGTTACCAAATTTTTGTTTCGCTTGAAAATGAATTTTTTTAACTGAAAATTGGACTATTTCAGTTAAATATTTATCATTTTAGTTAAAAATTAGTTTTTTTCTTAAAAAATTAATATTTTTAACAGAAAATTCAACTATTTCAGTTAAAAACTCATCATTTTAATTAAAAATTAGTTCTTTTTTGTTGAAAATTAATTCTTATAATGGAAAATTTAACTATTTCATTTTTTGTTGCAAATATATATTTTTTTTAGTTGAAAACTCAATTATTTGGTTGAAAATTCATGTATTTTGTTGATAATTCGACTTTTTTGGTACAAAATATTATTCTCCTTGCTTGAAAATGAATGTGTTTTGGTTTAGGATTGGTTTTAGTTGAGATTCAACTGCTTTTTCGAAAATTCTTCTTTTTTATTTGAATCCAACTATCTATTATTGCTTTAAAATTAAAATATTTTATGGCTGAAATATCAACTATTACATTTTACGATAGAAATTCAATTTTTTTGGTCTTTTTGGATGAAAAATTCAACTATTTTGGCAGAAGCTTCAACTATTTCGTTGAAAATGAACTTCTTTTTCGAAAAATCATATTTGCGAATTGAAAATTCAACTGCTCTGTAGAAAATTCGTTTTATTGGCTCGGAAATTCAACAATTTGGTTAGAACTGTTTTTCTTAATTGAACGAAAACTCTTTCTTAGTTGATTATTTAACTCTTTGTTGAAAATTCGTCTTTTTGATTTAAAAGTTCAAGTCTTCTAGTAGAATTTTCATATTTGTGGGTTATAAATGCAACTGTTTGGTTGAAAATTACTCTGTTTTGGTTCGGGATTGAACTGTTCTGTTGAGAATTCATCTTTTTTGATTGAAAATTCAACTACTTTGTTGAAAGTCCACTCCTTTGTTGAAAATTCATTTTTTCGGTTAAAGATTCATCATTTCAGTTAAGAATTCATCTTTTCAATTGAACATTAAATTTTTTTGTTGAAGATTCGTATTTATTTTGGAAAATTATTTCTTCAACTGAAAATTTACCTATTCTACTTTTTGTGGAAAATAGATCTTTTTTAGTTAAAAATTCGACTGTATGGTTGAAAATCGATCTTCCTCAGAAGAAAATTCAACTATTTGGTTCAAAATTGATGTTTTTTGTTGGAAATTCGAAAGTTTACCTATTCTACTTTTTGTGGAAAATAGATCTTTTTTAGTTGAAAATTCAACTGTATGGTTGAAAATTGATCTTCCTCAGAGGAAAATTCAACTATTTGGTTCAAAATTGATAATCTTTGTTGGAAATTTGTCTTTTTTGGTAGAAAATTGACCTTCTTGGTTAAAAAATCATTTTCTTTGCTGATGAATTATCTACTTGGTTGAAAGTTGAACTAAATCGTCGGTCATGACAGACCTACGACTTTCAATAAAAAGTATAACAACTACCACTCGACAGATATGCATGAAATTGTGAAAAAATTAATAATGCATCCGTGAAAGTGCATTATTTTGATCTGAAGTTGATAATTAGAATGATAAGTAGCGGTTTGATATCTTCGGGTTAACTGTGTTCAATTTCTACAAAAAGATATAAAAAAAGGAACACAATTTTGTTAGAGCGTTTAAATCCACCTCCAGATCAGTTTGATGGCTGTGTGAATCGATGAAAATTATCGGTCAGCAGATAAAAATTGCTGTCAATTGTTACACACAGATGTCAAAATCGGGTGGTGAATACATTTTATTTTTGCGTGGATTAAAACGCTCTGAAACTATCTGAAGTTAGGATAAAAAAAACTCGGAGTTTTCCTATGTTCTTGTTATAAAATTTTGTCAATCTTACAAGGAAAGGCTACTTTAATTTGAGGCTTTTCCATGAACCTTATCATATGACGATCATAAAATAAAGACGATCCGGGTTCGACGATCTTCAAAGTGCAAACCTTGAATTACAAGGTAGGGAACGTACGATGTAGATTAGTTATCTTCTCCAATAAATGATAATTTTAATGCAAGTCTCAAATCGTTTTTTAAGTAGACCAATTAAAACAAAAGAATTGAGTTAGGATTGTATTTGAGGTTTTTAGTGAAGAGTTTTTTCCACTGGACCAGCTGCATCTTTATCATACCACCTGCATCCTACCATCTCATCTCTTTTTATGAACCTTTCTTAAGAGGCCATTTCCACCATCAATTGATTCAACTGAGACCTCGCAAGAAAAAGAAATAATTTTATTTTCCATAGAATATATAGTAGGGCGGAGCGAAGAAATATTTTATTTTTTTCTTAAAATTCGGAGGGGGTCCAAAAGTTGTAGTTTGGTATCCGGATATCTCACAAAAAGTTACAGATCATAAAAATATATCTTTTGTTCGTGCATCCACGATAAGGCTCAACATAATGAATAATAGCGAATTTTTTGTTATTTTGGTACAAAATTGATTTTTTATTTATGAAAAAATTTTTTCAGATTAGTATTCACAACTACGATCATCTTCCAGCAGCAAAAAAAAATCTAGATACATCGTAAATTGTTAATGACGCTGAAAAAAAATAAAAATCACGTTTTTACTTGATTAAATGATATTTTGCTTATTGGTAAGAATATTTTATTGATGGGAAGGGTTCTAAGATTTGAAACTTATATCTTTAATTGACCTGAAAAAGCTACATAGCAACAAACAAATTCTCAGACATCATAAATTGTCATTAAATTTAAATAAATTATATAAAATCACGATTTTTGACTAGTATATGATACTTATATAAGTGATTTATATTCTAGAAAACAGTTGACTTTCAAACCCGAAAAGTTAAACTTCCAACCTGAACAGTTGAATTTGAAAAAAATATATTTTCAAGAGAGAAAGATGAATCTTTAATCAAAAAGATAACTTTCTTTCCATAAAAATTAATTTTCAACAGAAAAGATTATTACAACCAGAAGAGATGAATTTTTAACCAAATAGTTGCATTAAAAAAAAAAATTTCAACCAAGCAGTTGCTCTTGTAACCAAATAATTGAACTTTTAAGCAAAAGAGGTGAATTTTTTAGAAGACTGATGTTGAAATTTCATTTTATTATTTAGTTGAAAACTTATCAATTTGATTGAATTTTTTTCAATCTTGACTGGAAAATATTTTTTGGTTGAAAATTTAACTCTCTTGTCGAAAACTCTTCCTTTTGGTTTTAAAATTCATCTCTTCTGGTAGAAATTTCATCTGTTTTGGTTGAAAATTTAACTACTTTGTTGAAAATTCGTTTATCTTTTTGGTGAATATTAATTTCTTAAACTGAGAATTTAATTATACCATATTTGCTTGAAATTTTATCTTTTTAGCTGAAAATTTTTAATCAAAAAGGTCACTTTCTTACCATAAAAATTAATTTTCAACAAAAAAGATTATTACAACCAGAAGAGATGAATTTTTAACCAAATAGTGGAATTAAAAAAAAAATTAACAAAACAGTTGCTCTTGTAATCAAATAATTGAACTTTTAAGCAAAAGAGATGAATTTTTTAGAAGACTCTTGTTGAAATTTCATTCAAGAAAGATGAATTTTTTACCAGAGAACATGACTTCTTTAACCGAAAAGATGAATTTCCAAAAAAAAAACTAGCCTTTAACCAAATAGTTGCATTTTCAACCTAAGAATGTAAGCTTTTCAACCGAATAGTTTAATCGTAGGAAAATAATGCAATCAAATTGTTGCATTCACAAGCAACTAGTTGAATTTTTAACCAAGAAAACGAATTTCTTATATGATAGTTGAATTTTCAACCTCGAAAATTTGCATTTTCAAAAAGAAAGTTATTTTCAACCAAGGAAGATGAATTTTTCACCAAAAAAAATGACTTTTCTAATCGAAAGGATGCAATTAGACAAAAAATTTTCAGCCAAATGGTTGAATTTTCAAGCCAAGAAGATGAATTTCTTACATTAGAGTTGAATTTTCAACCTCGATAATTTGAATTTTCAAAAAGAATGTTACTTTCAATCAAGGAAGATGAATTTTTCACTAAAATAACATGACTTTTCTAATCGAAAAGATGAATTTAGAAAATAAATAATAATAAAATAAATAAATAATAAATAAATAATTTTAAAAAAAATTTAGAAAAATTTAGAAAAAAAAGTTATCTTCAACTAGGGAAGATGAATTTTTCACCAAAAAACATGACTTTTCTGATGGAAAAGATGAAATTGGAAAACAAAATTTTCAGCCAAATGGTTGAATTTTCAAGCCAAGAAGATGAATTTCTTACATTAGAGTTAAACTTTCAACCTCGATAATTTGAGTTTTCAAAAAGACAGTTACTTTCAACCCAGGAAGATGAATTTTTTACCAAAAACATGACTTTTCTAATCGAAGAGATGAAATTAGAAAACAAAATTTTCAGCCAAATGGTTGAATTTTCAAGCCAACAAGATGAATTTCTTACATGAGAGTTAAATTTTCAATCTCGAGAATTTGAATTTCCAAAAAAAGTTATCTTCAACTAGGGAAGATGAATTTTTCACCAAATACATGACTTTTCTGATGGAAAAGATGAAATTAAACAACAAAATTTTCAGCCAAATGTTTGAATTTTCAAGCCAAGAAGATGAATTTCTTACATGAGAGTTGAATTTCCAACCTCGAAAATTTGCATTTTCAAGAATAAAATTATTTTCAACCAAGGAAGATAAATTTTTCATTAAAAAAATATGACTTTTCTAATCGAGAAGATGAAATTAAAAAACAAAATTTTCCGCCAAATGGTTGAATTTTCAAGCCAAGAAGATAAATTTCTTACATGAGAGTTGAATTTTCAAATAGAAAGTTATTTTCTACCACGGAAGATGAATTTTTCACCAAAAAACATGACTTTTATAATGGAAAAGATGAAATTAGAAAACAAAATTTTCAACCAAAAGTTGAATTTTAAAGCCAAAAAGACGAAGACGATTTTTTTAGAAGATAGTTAAACTTAAAACCTCAAAAATTTGAATTTTCAACAAGGAATTCATTTTTAACCAAGAAAGATGAACTTTTTACCACCAAGAATGACTTTTCTACCCGAAAAGATGAATTTCCAAGAATAAAGACTAGCTTTTAATTGAATAGTTGAATTTTCAAACTAAAAGATGAAGTTTTCAACCACATAGTTTATTTTTAGGAAAAAAAAGCAATCAAACTGTTGCATTTACAAACCACTAGTTGAATTTTTGAGCCAAGAAGACAAATTTCTTACATGAGAGTTGAATTTTCAACCTCGAAAATTTGAATTTTCAAGAAGAAAGTTATTTTCAACCAAGGAAGATGAATTTTTCACCAAAAAACATGACTTTTCTAATCGAAAAGATGAAATTAGAAAACGAAATTTTAAGCCAAATGTTTGAATTTTAAAGACAAAAAAGAGATTTTTTTAGAAGAGAGTTGAATCTTCAACCACAAAAATTTGACTTATAAAAAGGAAATTTATTTTTGACCAAGAAAGATTGACTTTTTACCAAAAAAGATTACTCTTCTACCCGAAAAGATGAATTTCCAAAAAAACTAGCTTTTAACCAAATAGTTGAATTTTCAACCTACAAAGATGAACTTTTCAACCAAATAGTTTAATTGTGAGAAAAAAATGCAAACTGTTGCATTTACAAGCAACTAGTTGAATTTTAAAGCCAAGAAGACGAATTTCTTACATGAGAGTTGAATTTCCAACCTCGAAAATTTGAATTTTCGAAAAGAAAGTTATTTCCAACCAAGGAAGGTGATTTTTTTACCAAAGAAGATGACTCTTATACTCGAAAAGATGAGTTTTTCAAAAAAAAATTTTCAACCAAATATTTGAATACCCAACTTACAAAGATGAAATTTTTAACCAAATAGTTGGATTGTAAGAGAAAATATTCCATCGAACAGTTGCATTTACAACCAAATGGTTGAATTTTCAAGCGAGAGGAAGAATTTTTCAGAAGATGATTTTTCAGGCTGGAAAGTGGAATTATGAAGAAAAAACATGTTTTTAACAAAGAAAGATGAATTTTGACCAAAAAAATGACTTTTCTATCCGAAAAGATGAATTTTCAACGAAAAAAATTAACCAAATAGTTGAATTAAAAAAAAATCGTTAATCAAACATTTGCATTTACAATCAAGTAATTGAATTTTCAAGCTGAATAATAGACTTGCCTGAAAAAATATATTTTTAACCGAGAAAGATGGATTTTCAACCAAAAAAGATTTTTTTTTGTCTTAAAAACTCATCTCTTTTGTTGAAATTTCGTCTTTTTTCGTTGAGAATTCATCTTTTATGAAAAAAAAATTATCAATTTTGGTTGAAAATCCATCCTCCTTGGTTAAAAATATATATTTTTTAGGCAAGTCCATTTTTCATAATTTTAAGTAATTTAATCAAATTTAATGACATTTCACGATGCCTAAGAGTTGTAGGTGTAAGTGCAAAGTTTCAAAATCCTCCATTCTTAAAAAAAAATCGTTACCAATAAGAAAAGTATCATTTAATCAAGTAAAAACATGATTTTTCTCCTTTTTTAAGATTGATGACAATTTACGATGCATATGGATTTTTTTTATTGCTTCATAGTTTCCGAAATATAATTATAGTTGTAAATACTAATTTTAATAATACTTTTCATCTATTAAAAGAATGGTTTCGTACAAAAATAACAAGAAAATTCGCTATTATACGTTATTTTGAGCTTTATCCCTGTGCAGAAATTTCCCCGTCTTTCCTTACTTGAAGTTGTGTTCTGATGAGGTATTTTCTCCAATTACTTGGAAATTCACCGTCCACGGCACATATACGAGTATTCATAAATTTGCTCAGCCAAACAAGTAAATATCCGCCACCGCTCTCAAGTAATTGAGCGGTGACACCATCCACACCAGCAGCCTTACCATTCTTTAATCACGGATATACTGTGGTCGATAACGATTCTTCTTCCGCCACCTGCAACGAGATTGTCTAACGTATTTTCTTTAGTGTCACAGTTGACATGCTCCATAGCTTGACCTCTATAGAAATTCTTGAAAAAATCACTCATACAGTCTTTTACTTTGTCCGAATCCCATATACAATTTCACCATCAGTATTCTTAATTCCGAGTAACTCGGTGATAATACTTTCTTTCCTAAACTTCCTAGTCTATTTCCGAAACAATTTCTTATTTACCTCAAAATCATTTTTTATTTTTTTTATCTTCCGCTTTGATTTTATCCTTGCTATCTTTGACTATCCTCTTGGCTTTTCTGATTTTATCCCTATAATCATTTTCTAATCTAACCCTTTTCTCATCGCTGAGACCTATAATATTAAACTTTCTGGAGTACGCTTGCTTTTTTTCGTTGACAGCCAGGCGGATTTCATCATTCCACCAAACATCTCCAGTCTTTCTCCCTACAGCCGCAGTTCCGCACACTTTATTCGCATTTTTGAAAATGCTATGCCGTAGTGATATCCATGCACCCTTCATTTTTTTATTGTCTAATTTTGTCTCCCAGTCTTCTTTAAGGTGTACTAAACATTCATTCAGCTCTGTTGTAACTCGCGCCTCCTTCGACTTATTATTAAGTCTTCTTCTCCTCCATCATTGACCTATGTTCATTTTTGAAACTAAGGGGTAGTGATCCCTTCCGCGCTTAGAACCTCTCATAACCCTTGTATCCCTTACAAGCCCTCTCAGTCTTTCATCCGCTACAACAAAGTCAATCATACTGTGGCTTTCGCCTTTGCACCAAGTATACACGTGGATCATCTTATGTTTGATTGAAGTATTTGTAATAAACAATCCTTTTTTCAAGCTAAGGCTTATCAATTTATCCCCATTAAAATTCGCTCTTGGGTCTCCGAAGTGACCCAGTACCCTGTCAGTACCGTCGCGATGCACAGCAGCCCAGTTATTCATATCTTCGAGTAAAATGATTCTTTCGCCAGGATCGCAAGTACCTATAATATCATTTGAAATGTCCCAGAATGTCTTTTTTACATCCCTACTGTCACCATCAACTGGAGCGTAGCACCCTTTAATGAATGGCCTTTTGATTCCCACTTTTATTCTAACTCATAATAATCTAGGAGATATACATTCATACTTTTTGACGTGCTGTTTTACTTTCTCATTCATAATCGGACCGACTCCTTGGCTACCATATGATTCATTATCTATTCTTGACCAAAGTTCGAGTCCATTCTCTATCTTTCTTACAGTATGAACATAGGTGTCAGTCAAAATCCCTATTCATACAATCGAAATAAATGTAAGAAGTAGAGAAATTACAAAGGAACGATTTATTTTTGACCACGCATAATCTTATGTGGAAGTACTATACACAAAAATAGTGATTCTGCACAAATGAACTTCACACAGCAAAAATCTGTAAATTCGCTTGATATCTTAAAAATCGCTTTAAACATTAAAATCCGTAAAAATCCTTTGGAGTCACTTAAAATTCCTTGTTACCTTTGAAAATATTTTTGAATCCATTAAAATCTTTGAAATTCTGTTAAAATCCGTAGAAATTCCTTGATATCTTTTGAACCTTTTTGAATTCCTTTAAAATCTTTGAAATATTTTTAATCTGTAGAGCTTACCTAATATCTCTTGACAAATGAATGAATTAAAACTCACTTAAGTTTTCTAAAAATCCCTTGAAATTTGTAAAATCCCCTGAAATCTTTTAAATACTTGGAGGTCTCATAAAATCCCTTAAAATTTGTGAAACTCCTTGAAATTTCTTGCATTCTTTGGAAATGCAACAAAAATCTTTCCCGTCATTTCTTTGTATTTGCCGGTCATTAAAATTATGAAATTCAATTTCTTAGAGCTGAAAATTCTTCAATTTGAAGTAATCAAAACTAAATTACAAATCAAATCAGTCAAAGTGTAACTTTTCTAAACTCGAAACATTTAAAATAAAAAATTTCCTCTTCTAATTTAAAAAAAAGTTGAAGACAAAAATTTCATTTTTTCCATCTCAATAAAAATATTAAAAGTAACAAATTTTTCTCATCCAGCTAAGAAAAAATACATTCCTTTCATTTTAAGTCAATAAAAATGTTAAAAATGAAAAAGGTCATCCTTCTAATAAATAAATAGAAATAAAAAACTTTCTCTTCCAATTCAGAAAAAATGGAAAACCATAATTTCCTCTCTTCTAGCTGAATAAAATTCGTTCAAAATGACATTTTAAATATCAAAAGTCTTCATAAATTAAACTATTTTAAACATCGTTCAAAACTGATACTTTTTTAATTACAATTGTCGAAACAAAACTTTTCTAATACTGGAATCTTCAAAAATTGAACTACTCTACTTTAAATCATTTAAAATTAATAATTATCAAAACTAAACAATTTCTGTTACAAATCAAAAATCCGCAAAGTGGAACAATTGAAATGGTAACATTGAAAATTGAAAATTAGGCACTCGGAAGTTTTAACAGTTCGCAATTATTGGACAAGCCATTAAATTTTTGTAGTCTCAATTTGAACTGGTTCAATTTCGAACAATTTCAAAGCATACAATTTTAAAAGCTTTTATTTTCAATCATTTGATTCTGAAAACTTCGTATAAAGTCGTCCATTCTAAATGAACAATAAAATATTTCTGATGTCAAAAAAAATAATTTTTTGAAGTATTTTATCAAAACTTGTTCAATTTGAAACGTTTTCTATTTGTTAATGTTTTCTATTTATGAATCTACGAATTTGAAATTGTTTGGAAGTATTGGCTTCGGAAAAGTACAATTTTATGCCTATTTCATATAAACGGTACGTGAATGATATTTTAGATGTTGTTCCTACTCATAAAATTTATGATTTTATAAATACTTTTAATAGTATAAAAAATTCCATACAGGTCACATTTGAACTTGAACATCATAATTCGATAAATTACCTTAATTTACAGACTATAAAAACACCTGAAGGTGATTTAATTACCAATTGGTATAAAAAACCTTCCGTGGTCTGGTAGATGTCTTAATTTTAATTCTCATCATTTGTTTTGTCAAAAGGTTGATCTAATCAAAGGATTAACTGATAGATGCATAAAGTTGGGTGACATACATTTAGAAAAGAAAAGTTGGATCAGTTGAAAATTACATCAGTTTAGAATAATAATCCGCTCCCTTTGATTAAAAGTATTATTAGAGAAAGAATTCATGAAATCTACAATTATTCCAGTAGGAAGAATAACTAGATTGGCACTCACAAAAAATCAGATCTAAAAGTCACGTTACCTTATATCCAAGGACTTTTTGAACGGTTGAGATCTTTAAAAAAATTCAATACAAATGTTTATATTCTAATAATAAAAACACTCTTAGTAGATCTTCACTTAACAAAAAGGATAATGATAATATTGAAAATTTAGCTGGAATTGTATATTTTATAAAATGTAAGTATTGTGAAAATGTTTGTGTTGCTGAAACAGGCAGATGACTAAAAATTAGAGTTGCTGAACACAAAAGAGATTGTAGAGTTGGTAATTTGAATACATGTTTATCAGAACATTGTTGAAATTTAAACGATTACTTTGATTTTAATTTCAATAATATTAAAATTTTAGCTACAGAAAAAAATACTTAGAAAAGACTCATTATTGAATCCATTTTTATAAACGAGCATCATAATACTTCTATTAATCTACAGACAGAAATCTTGAATGCAAACAAAATTTATCAAAGTATTATCACATAATCTTTAACTAAATAAAATCCAGTTGCTTTGGCGCACTTTCCTCATCTGTGGTTTCTTTAGATTTCGTTTTTATATCCTTATATATAAAACCGCCTTATTGTATTTCATTTTTCTGCTTAGTCATATGTTTGTCGTCGTCCCAAAACATCATAAAGTGACATTTTCGTTTGTTATTCAAATATGTAGTCTCATATTAAAAGAAGCCTCTTCAATTTTCATGAGGCTTTTTTCTACGGACTTTATTTTACATAACTGGTTTATAAAATTGGAGTCTTACTTTAATAATCTTATCAAAATTTGATATAATCGTTGACATGTATTGAATCTAATAGTAAAAAGTTTTTATTCTTTCAATAATGTTTAGTCGATGTATTTATGTAGTTTCAATTTCAATTCTCTCAAAATATACAGCATGCTTATTTTATGTTATATATTATTTTGTTATCATATTCATTCAGGTTCTTTGAAAAAGGCTCGCAGTGTTACGTCGAAACGTTAGAATTAATAAACGAATTTTCAAAGTAGTTTCGTTTTGTATTTTACTTGAAGACTGTGAGACCTAAAAAATGAATTTCTAGTGGTTCAAAATAAAATGCTTTCATTATGATTAATGACAGACGTCAATTTAAACGTTTTTATTACAATTTTGGGAAAATCAACGTGTAGTGACACTGGGAACTTAGTCTAGATGACGTAAACTAATGAAGAATTGAAATTTCTATAACCTTCTCTTATATATTCGTACATTAAATTGCAAATAACTTTGAAAGTCTCAAATAAATAAAAGCACACGATAATTACGAAAAATGCAAATATCAAATACGGGCGGAGAAGATAATTTAATAGTTGTTCTGCGAAAATTTTGGAACTTGCATTTGGTCAACTGGATGGAAGGTTAACGTACCTTCGATGTTTCTGAGGGTGTTTTTGGCCAGTATATTTTAATAATTGTTCTTTTTTATGCCGTGATATTAATAACATGCATTTCTGCTGTTTTTGGCCTTAGACATACGATGACTCCAATTTTCAATCTTCATACAGAGACATCTGATCAACTGATATCTGTTGTATGGACACTCGCAGTGAAATTTTTGAAACTTATTTTTCGTCTCGCACGAAATTTGTTTTGAAAATTTTTCTTCATCATGAGTGTCAATACAACAGATATCTGTTGATCAGACCTCCTCTGTATGGAGTTTAAAAATTAGAGTCATCGTATGTCTAAGGGCAAAAACCGTAGAAACGCATGCAATAGATAATTAATTTAGTTGATAAAAAATCTCGAAATTTTTCTTAAGTAGATATATAATTAAATTTTAAAGACATATTTATATACACTTGATATTTTATTATTGTTATCATGTCATTTAAATAGAAATTATGATTAGAAATATCAATTAATGTTTTGCTAGTAAGTATTATCTAAAGAAATTGACGATATGTGAATATTATTGTTGAATTTTATTCAATAACAAAATAAGTTGCACATAGTTTAGAACGTTTCTTTAATTCAGGACGAGGCCAAACTTACAATTCAGTTACTCTCAAAATTCTGAGGCATATTTTTCTGAAGCGCTTATAAGAAATTAAACATTCTTTCTTATTTTTATTTTTAGTTGTTAGGAAATAAAGCAGTAGGTCAAAGCAAGATATATTTGACATTTTTTGGATTCAGTAGACTAGAATTTGGAACAAAATGTTAAATTCATAGTAGTTAACACGACAATTTTGGAGTTGAAAATTAAATTTAAGAGAAAGTTGAACTAATCTAAATTACTGAATTATTTTTCGATTTTCAATTTGAAATTATTAATCCTTAAACTTCAAATAAATTTTTATTTTAATTGTTCAACTTATAAGCTCAATCAAATTTTTTCATTTCAAACGTTTCCAAGTTTAGTTTCTCCAGAATCAAGAATTTTCCAGTGATCAATTGTCTATAAAAGTTTTTCGCAAATTTGAGTTCTTTTAAATTAGAATAACCTCAAAAATTTGCTCTTAATGAAACTTTAAAATATAAATAAATATTTAGATATTTATCAAGTTTACCGAATTCCGCAGAACTCGGCGCAATGTATCTATTTTGTCACCAATCCTCAGATCGACATTTCCATTAATATCATGACCTTTTTGTAACAGATTAATTTCCGTGTCCTCCACCGATGCTTTGTCATTGGGAAAATTCTTCTGAGCCAATATTAAAAAATAATTTGATATATTAGCTAAACTAATCAAAAATTCTTCTTAAAATTACTTCAAGTCTTCAAAATTTCGTAATTTACTGCTGAAAATGTTTGAAATTTGATAATCTGAATGATAATATGAAAACTAAGAAGACCTCACTAAAAAGACTAAAAGAGAGTTAATTTTCTTTAATTTTGAAGTCCTGCTAGGCGTTGTATGCTAAGCATGTATTTTCTCTGACAAAAGGCGCTCAAAAGATGGCCGAGCGTCTTCGACCAGAATTAAGCTAACATGACGCACCCTGATGGGTTGCCTTAAGCGAGATGCAATACAATCGCACTGTTTTAATTTTTAAACAAAATAGAAACAGTTTTATTGAAAAATAACTTCGGGAGAAAAATGAGAATAATATTTAGAATGCGCATGTAAAAAATCGTGATAAGCGCGGGTGCCCCGCGCCAATTAGCCACTGCACAACGAGGCGTGCTATAGTGTCTCAGTGGTTTTAATACTCGATGAAAATGATTTTTTTGTTTATATGTAACAAATATTCCATTTCATTCTGACTTTTATGAAGATGAGAAACGGTTGAGATATTTTCTAAATTATATCTTCAATACGGTTCCATTGTAGGAAAACGGTAGTTAATAATAAAATAAGAAACGATTCTGGTGGATGGTTTTTCTCGCCTGTTACATTTCGAGATGATTTCTGAAGAGTCCCCTTGCCTCTCACGTTTTGGAGTGGTTTTTGGTGTGAGTCCCCTTGCCTCTCACGTTTTGGGGTGTTTTTTTGTGTTAATCTCTTCGCCTCCAACACTTTGGGGTGCTTTTTGATGTGAGTCTCCTTGCCTTTCACATTTCGGGGTACTTCTTCTATGTGAGTCCCCTTGCCTCTCACGTTTTGGGGTGATTTTTGGTATGAGTCCCCTTGCCTTTCACGTTTCGAAGTATTTTTTTTAGTGTTAATCTCTTCGCCTCTAACAATTTGGGGTGCTTTTTGATGTGAGTTTCCTTGCCTTTCACATTTCGGGGTACTTTTTCTATGTGAGTCTCCTCGCCTCTCACGTTTTTGGGTGGTTTTTGATGCGAATCCCCTTGCTTCTCACGTTTTGGGGAGCTTTTTGGTGTTAACCTCTTCGCCTCTAACAATTTGGAGTGATTTTTTATGTGAGTCTCCTTGCCTTTCACATTTCGGGGTGCTTTTTTTATGTGAGTCCCCTTGCCTCACACGCATTGGGGTGCTTTTTGGTGTAAGTTTCCTCTGTGTGCCCGGCATTGTGTTTGCAGAATCGAATCGCGTTTTGAGGTTTTCAGCAGTGTCGGCATGATTTTCTTTGGAGATGAAAAATATTACCGTTTCAGGCAAGTTTTTCTTAGCCCATTGATATAGAGCATCTACAGTCAAAATCTGATTCTGAGAGGACGCCTGGAGACTAGCACGTGAGGCAAGTCTTCTCAAGTTGCCCCCAATTCCATCACATGGTCCTTTTCCATGTGCAGTCACCTGAAAATGCCATTCCGTCTGAATACTAAAGTCTGCTTCATGATGCAGCAGATTTGCAAAATTGTACTTGTTTTTAAAACGTTGTGTTGCACCATCGGTAGAAAAAATCATTTTTTTTTGTGTGAAATTTTCATTCAGGTATTTCGTTATAGCTTTCTGAAATTCGTAAACAGATATTGTGTCGTGATTTAGGTTGTCAGATAAAAGAGCTAGACTGTGATGTTTCAATTCATTATCGTCTTTGTAATAGATGACAGTTGTGAAGATCGTAACCTGATAACTGTTCCAATGAATTGACTGTGCGGCATTTTGCGCTACGAATGCAAAGTTTTCAGCAAAATCGCATAGGTTGCGAAATTTTCCTTCTTTTAAGATATTCTTCAGATCTTTAAAGAAGACTGCTGCTCAGATATGGAAGAATAAGACTTCAATTCAAATAGACGCTCGACAGGTTTTACTGCAAAATCTTCTGCATCAGTAATCTCAGTACGTAATGTGCTCCTATCAGTTTGTTGCTAACGCTGATATTCTGTCCTATCAATAGAGTGATCTGCAAAAGCCGATTTCAAAAAATCTTTGAGAGCATCTGTACTGGGACATGATTTGCATTCATCAAGGTAGCATTCTGGACTAGGACTGCTGCATATGATTTTTTTGATAACGTCTTGATGTGTTACAACAGAAGACTCAGTATCACTGGTGACTTCTTTAATTTTTACGGCATCATGCATTAGATTAAGGTTTTCGTGGTTAACACACACACAAACATTATGAGTTCCACTGGCTCCAGCGAGTACGCATTGACGAGGTCTGAGTTGGGAGAATTTTAAAAAACTTATTTTAATTTGAGTGTACTGATTTTTGAAATTCCTGTATAATTTCGAAAGATTGCACAGAATTAACTTTTTTTAAATGTGCTCGCTGGAGCCATCATCTTTTTTAATTGAGACAAAATCTTTTTTTCCGGGCATCATACGACTATTTTCGTCATCAAGGTAAAAATCTTTAACCAAACTCTTTGTTTCACGGGCTAAAGGTCTAACTTTTTTTTGGATAAGGAGATGTTAAAATACCGTTTTCTGCTACCAGTTGTTTCGCTTTTCAAGTCTGTCGTTCAGAGGCCCCAAATTCTTCAACCTATCTCCTGCGACCCCAAGACTTTGGTGCAAGTGTCAAAAGTAACACTTATTCCGAATAACTGGAAGAGTTTTTGCATTTGGAGAAAAACACGAAAACGTTTTTAAACGCGGAAAATCAAAGTTTAATAATTTTTTCATTTTATAGTGATCATTTTTATTATAAACTCGTTAAATGAACTTTCTAGAACCCTCATAAGAAGTTAAATTGGATAACTGTATCAGAAGTTATGTGCAATTGAATGTTAGTGGTCGGGGTGAATCATCGAAAATTCGGGCCCCTGTATCTTGACAACCCGTTGTACTAGGTGAGCCCCCTTTATAGAAGTTAAAGAGGTCCACTATCACTACAATCTGGCGGAGTCTGAATAAGATCGGCAACAACAAAATTTTAGGCGGGGACACTTGGCAAATTTTACCCCCAATATTGATTTTGAAGTGAAGCTCACCATTTACTTGAATTACTACTTTCAATATTTGCTTGAATTGAGTTCATTCTTCGTATCGTTCAAAATGAACGATTTGTCATTCAGTCTTGCATCAGAACATGTTGACTCCAATTTCAGATTTAAAATAAATTATATTTTTTTCTGTGCATAGCTTTGTATTAGTTTTCGTAACAGACTTTGCGTTTCAGGAATGCCAAACTTAAGCTGGATTGAGAAAGTAAATTGTCACGAAAGTCTGAGTCCGAAGCAGGTGGACCGACTCTGTTGGTGACAGCTTCTATTAACAATCCTACGACCAACTAGTAACTTCATACTTGCACACCAGCAAACAGAATTATTTATACAGTAACAGCATAACGAAAACGTCAGTGTTTTCCCATTCATTGCGTCGTAGTGTGTAATTTTCTGACACACATGACGCGCTCATGTGTGCAGTACGTTTGTACTGAGCTTTTTTAGATATATGAAATTATATTTTCTTCCTCTCTTCAGCCGAGTGTTTCATCCTCTCTTCCTCTCTTTTTTGATTCCGTTTTCCGTTTCTTGATGCTACTATGATCCTCTGAGTTTAACTTGCTTGTCTTTCGGAAACGGATTGCAGACAAATGGTTCCGTTTTGCTCTGCCTCTGAAGAATTAAATAAAAGCATTTAAACATCGCATTGTTTCTGATGTCTCATTTTCCATTCCAGAGCTGTTATTTAAATCTGACTCTATCCTGAATGAGGCTATGCGATGCTTTTCTAACATTTCATCTATTTTCTTAGAGTCGAAAGAGGAAAATAGATTTGTAGAAAAAAAGAGAATACGAAATTTGGATAAGGGAGACCAGCACAAGGTGGATAGAAAAACTTTTGAAGACGTAATATTGATAACTGATGAACAAATTGAGGAAACCCCAA
Organism: Melikaiella ostensackeni; assembly: GCA_032362435.1. Lineage (NCBI taxonomy): Eukaryota > Metazoa > Arthropoda > Insecta > Hymenoptera > Cynipidae > Melikaiella > Melikaiella ostensackeni. Next base: position 14,232,873 of record JAUMHM010000087.1, on the reverse strand, counting down.
TTGAAAAAGGAAATTGAGGCAAAATTATGAACAAAGTGGGGAAAGTATTACATGCCAAATTAAGGATGGCAATTCCCTCACATGAATTGAACATCTTGCGATCAAAAGGAGATACGCGTGGATTCAGCCTGAGAAGTAATATCCTGAAAGTCAATTTTAAAAATCCTTCGAACTTTCATTTTGAGGACTGACACATGAAGAGAATTTTAATGAGCATCTTTTTTCCTAATGCTCCTGTTGTTCCTGTTGTTAATTATACTTCCTGAGTTCCCAAAAAATTTTATGTCCTTTTTCTTGTTTAAGACTTGAAAATTATTTGTAACATTTTTCTTCACAGGAGGATTCAATAGATTTGGAAGATCTCTCTGGGATTATAATATCTTTAACATCGTCTTTCTTAGTTTAAGACTTTGTGATATATTCTTTTCCATAATATAATAACAAATAATGCTATGAACTTTTTCATTAAAAAATAAAAATAATTCTTTGCTTTATTTATACTATATTTCAGAAGAGAACTACAAACGGTTGCTATTCTTTGTTTTGGTATCGGACTTGATTTTCATATCGCCCGCTGCAACACGTCCGTAGCCAAGAAGGCACATGCATAGAGCAAAGTTAAGATTGATGCTTGCAATTTAAAACATTCATCATTTTTTAAACATTAATCCGATTGAGCTAAAACTTTTCAGAAAACTTCTTTGAACCTCAATCGACAACTTTCTCCCAGGAAATTTACTGTTGCTCAAAATTTGCGCGATAATGAAGCGCTTGAAGGTTGACATTCATAATTTTTGCAAAGACTCAAAAAAAATTAAAGACTTTTATTATTTATTTGATCGCGTGAGGTTCAATTATATAAGCCATTCATTTTGTATTTCATACTCTTTTAGCACGTTGCAATTTTTATTCAGATGGGTCTCTTCTGATATGAAGTGAATATTCACATTTTAAGCCTTTCCAATCAGTTGTCGAAGAACACTGTAAATAAATTCATGAAACGATAATCAAAACTATTATTCAACAATATTTTTTTATTCATACAGTGATTGTATTTCAGTATATTATTAAAATTGTACGAGCTCTAAACTGTGTCGTGTTTAACATGCAACCATAGCAGTCATTGCTACCAACTATCATACTCGTACCGAATGACACTCCTCATAAAAACACGTGAAATGTATTTTAGATGAAAATTGAGAGAATGTGTCATTGGACAAAGCCAAAAGTTTGATGAATCAAAGGAAAGAGTGGAAGAATAGTAAAAGCAATTGAATTCCTGAAAAAATGATAATCTGTCAGCGGCCAAAACTTTCATCTCATGTTAAAACCCCATTTTTAAAATTTTTTATTTAAAATATATCAATTAGGAGGTGAAAAAACTTACTGTAAAACTCGTTCCCAATATTACTACTAATAAAAAAATACTGCAGAATTTTTGCTTTGAGACACAGTCACTTTTTCGCATTAATCAGTTCGTACTGGTTCCTCCTTGTAAATTTAGAGGATTAAGGAGGGTCTTGCGTGGCTAAGTAGTTTAATTTCGGAAACTGAATTCAAAATACATTATAAAGGAATATGAGATACGTTTTCTGTGAAAATTTCAGAACCTCTAGTCGAATTAATTTATGAGAAATTCAATTTTTAAAATGATGATTTTGGTATGTGCCCTTAAAGAGTATGATTTTTGCCATCTCATTTTTTGATTTTTAATTACTTCAAAATCCAGTTTGGAAAATTAAAAATTTGAAGTACTTCTGCCTTAGAATTTCCTCTTTAATTGGGTGAAGTTCAATTAATAGATACTCGTACAATTAAGGAAGCTATTTTAATCAAAAGACGTTGAAAATAACTCTTATCGTTTATCATCGATGAAATGACGGTTTTTGATATACTAGCCTGAAAAAAATTGTTTTATTCTTAGCTGTGAAAAAAAATTCCTCTTTAGCTCCGCTGGGATTTGAACTCAGGTCTTTAGATTACCCGCCTGGTGCTCACCCACTAAGCTACGGAGGTTTCGGTTTTAGACATAACATAAAAAAAAATCAATAACTCTTATCTCCATGACAACCCACTACGAAAATAAGTAAAATAAGAAATCTTTTACACCCGACAAATTGAAAACCTTGGCCTTGCACATTATGTATGGTATTCAATATGGTCTTCATTTTGAGACATCAAAAAATACTTCAATTTAGAATATACTTTTTCAATAAATTATTGAATTATGTATACTTCAATATTTTTCAACGCAATGTTTTACAGGAACGATGTTCGAGAATTTTCGGCTATCAATAGTATCATTTTATAGTTTATTCTTTCAAAAATTCGTACCTTTATTGTGTATAAGGAATACTAAAATGACTTGTACGTAAATTATGAAAAATTATCGATATCCAATGATATAATGTTTATTATTCATTCGTTATTAGAACACGGAACTGCAGCAGTCAATATGGAAGTCTGGAAGGTTCATCAAAATTGATAAATAAAATGCGGAGATTGAAAAGAAAGATTTAATCTTTCATGACAATTGATTATTTGCATCAAAACAAGTGAAAGGAGATTATTATTTAACTGTATCTACACACACACACTTAAATCCTCGTATCTCTTATACTGGAAACGCGACCATCTTGAAGATTGGTATAAATACCACAGGTTCTGGAAAAAGAAATCAGAGTAAGCGAATTTGTCGAGTTGCAACGGTGAGTAACTAATTTCCATTTTGATATTTCCATAAAAATATTTTTTCATTTGATTTTCATTTATGAGTTATTTTGAATAAAATAAATATCCCAAGCAGTTTTCTCGAAGGATGTAAAAAATTGCAATAAGTGATTTTTTAAAAATTGGGAATGATAATTTTTGGCTGTTTCAACAGAGGAATATCTTTTTATTATGGGAAATTTTTTTTTTTTTGAAAGACTACATTTATAAATATTTTTACATCGCAATTTTTTACAATTTTTTAATAGAGTAAAATTGGTATTACTCTTTCATTCCGGCGGATAAGGTAACCAATTATGCATTTTGTATCACAAATGGATGCATTTTTTAATATATATTTGGCACCCCAAGGAATGTTTTTAGGGTGGGAGGCAATCGAGATAATAGACTTAACCTAGGCACTATTTTATAAGTTAAGTGATCTCATGTTATACTTGCCATAAACAAAAGTGGTAAATATGAATCTTTATTCAATGTAAGCGTATATTTATTAACTAAATCAATGTCAGAGAACTGAAATAAGGTAGTAATAATAGCAAATTTTCATGATTTATATGAAAAAAAAACTATTATCAAATTTTCGTGGAAAAACAAAAAAAAATCATGAATGAATTAAAAACATTGCAGCAACTTTTTTTGAATCATTCATCTATCATAATATTGTAAAAGAAATCTGCCCGCTGCATGGGCATAATCTCATTTTTTGTTAATGTTATTTTATGATTAAAACAAAGACCATGCGTCTTATTAAAAAATTCTCACAAGAAAATTTGTAGATTTTTTTGTGATAAACAATTTTACCTATTAATATTTTTCTCATTTTTCACATAGTTTGACCGGAAAATCGATTTTTTTTATTTTTCATAACATGCGAATGCCTCCCATCTTTGAAACGATTTTTGAGGGTTCATATATCTAGCAAAATAATAAAATTACTTGTAACACGATTTGCATAATTCACTTTAAAAAATGGTCACTATCCGCCAGAATATTTCTAAAATTAAATTTCAGAATCAAATGTGCGCTGTGTTTCATATTATTGCTATTATAAATATTGTTATTTATACTACAAAAATCACAGAGTATCTTCTAATAATCGAACTGAAATTTCGTTTATTGAAAAATGTAAATGTTTACAACATAATCTCTTGGAAACCCTGGCCACAACCCAATTTAAAGAATTACTTTAAAGTATACAATCTGTATCATATTAAATAGATAGTTTATCAGTGAGAAAATAAATACGTAGATATAAAGAATTAATTTTTCTGTAACTTTCGTTCGTCCGTTATTATAATTCAATTGTTATGATGGCATTTTTCAATTTTTTCCAGATTGTAAAAATACGAAGTGAAGATGTCGAAGATTATCTTTGTCCTTTGCATAACCGTCTTGGTTGCAAATTTTGTTTTGGCATACCCTCAAGATTATGACGAAATGTTGGCTCAAGAGGTTGAGGAACTTCTCGACTATCAAAGAAATTCATTGACCAACAACATGTTCCTTAGTAATTTTGCAGATGCTGAAGACGATTCTAATGACGATCAGCACCAGAAATGTCGACGTCCTCTGCAGAGAGTTAGTTTTTAATTCTAAATATTAACTGTATATCCCCGCTCAAAGGTTAGGTGCATTGATATTTTTGAAAAGTTTTTAATGGATGTCATACCTTTAGTACAATTTCTAAAAAAAAATCTTTATTATATTAACTTTATACGTGTATAAGTCTACCTCAAATAATTAGACAAATTTTAGAAACTCTATCAAAAACGTGACATCAATTGAAATTTTTTTAAAATCTCCATGTACGTAAACTTTCTGAGGGAAGTGAATATTATAAACAGTTTTGAAATCAACTGTTTTGCACTAATATGCTAAAAAAAATTAATGAACATGATACTAGATTCTTTATATTGTTTTATTATATTAAATCGAGAGAAATTTTTCATTTCTTAAATTATGCTTAAAATAATATTCGTTCTTAAATTTTTTAACGTCTAATTTGAAGTTTGTTACTAAAAAATATATGTATGTTTCAGTGCTGTGAAGACAAGCAGTGCTGTAAAAAACTCAGATGCGGCAAACTCTTGGGGCGCTGCCTTCCTAAAATATGTCCATCGAAGCCTACAAAGAAACCTCCAACCATGTAAACCAAAATTATGAATAATTTTTCGTTTCATTCATGTCGCAGAGCAAGTAAATGAATGTGAAATTATATGCAAATAAATAGTGAGCATTTTAGCAAAATTATTTTACAAGTTCATTAATTTCCCTACTCCTAGTTAAACATTTTTTTACTAGATACTCGTAGAGCTAGACTTATGAGTTTGTAAATCGTTATTACACAAATATTTTTTTTGCAATATGAGCAAATTTCCTTCTTAATAATAAGGACTTTCTTCCAAGCAACATACTCAACCTAGTTATACATCTATTCATTCTCATGCAAAGATGAAAAAAACAGTTTTTACATTCTCATCATTCATGGTGGAAGATATTAGATTCATGTGAACATGGACCTATCTAGTTCCCATCAATTCCCGACGTTTAAGATCCCCAAGGTCAGAAAAAATGGTTTCATGAAAATGTCTGTCTATCTGTCTGTCTGTAGTATGGCAATGCGATAACTTTTGAAGGAATTTTCCTATCAAAATTTCCTTTCATACACTTTTTTGTGGTCCAAAAAGATAGGTCAAGTTCGTTAGCCAACTTTCTACTGGCAATATTTATGGTTTTAGTCATGAAAAATAAAACTGCGAAAACTTAAAATTCAACTTTTCCACGGAACCATGCCAGGTACAATAAACAGAAACAGATAACAGAAAAATAAACAGATAAATAAATAGAAAGAGGTCAAAAAACCGTAATTATTAGTTTCGGGCAGATCTACAAAATAAGTTCCAACCGTTTTTCAATAGGGACAATGATTTTTGTTGTAAGCTTGAAAAATGCCATGAGAGAATAAAAAATTCAAATTTATAGCTGAACAACGCAAAGTAAGATGTAAAGTTTTGCAGCAAAGTTTCTTACAAAGACCCAAAAAATTTCTTCTAACCATTTTTTAATAGCACCTATAGTTTGGCGAGAAAATTTCAATTTTTTCATTCTCATCATTTATGATGGAAGATATTTACCAACCACGCGCTTGTCGCGTCAGCCAACACTTGTCAACTATGGTGAGCCCTGTCCTAGATTATTATGGGTTAGAATAAAAGTAAAAATCAGAAGGCAATTTATTATAGCATGCTAAGCTCCAGTTGACGTTGGTAGTACTGAAGTGAAATATATCATCTAGGACTCGTTAAATAATATTTATAGGTACTTGTGATCCTGGGGAAAGAATTATTCTATTAGAAGATATGAATGGCTGATGATATGATTAACGTAAATTTAAACCTATCCAGTTCTCATCAGTTCTCGACGTTTTATGGCCCCTTAAGTCAGAAAGAATGTTTTTCTACGAAAATGTCTGTCCATCTGTTCGCAGTCCGACAACGCGATAACTTTCGAAAGAATTTCCCCACCAAAAACTTCCTTTCGTATACTTTTTTGTGGTTCGATAGCCATCTTTGTACATCTAATATTTATGGTATAAGCCATGGAAAATTAAACTGAGAAAACTAAAAATTCTACTTTCCCACGAAACCACGCTAGATACGATAGTCAGGAAACCGAAATTATTAGTGTCAGGAAGATCTACAAAATTACGTTCTACCGTTTTTTAATAAGAACAATAGTTTTTGTTTTAAACTTAGAAAATGTGATGAGAAAATACAAAATTCAAATTTATAGCTAAACAACGCAAAGTACAATGCCAAGTGCCCTATGGCCGATGGGTTGTCGAATATTCCATCCGATTCATTCATTTGAACTCTGCATTCTTTTCAGTTCTGTGAATTCTTTCAAATTCATTCGAAATATTTCTAATTTATTTGAATTCCGTTAAATTTTTATAATTCTTTGAATCCTTAAAAACTCCCTTAAATTCGTTGAAATCTTTGGAATTAACCTTGAAGCTGAAATGCTTGAAAGCGGTGGTGGATATTTGTTTGTGTGGGTGAGCGTATTTATGAATATGTGTGCTGTGAATGGTAAAGTTCCAAATGATTGGAGAAAGGTGATTATCATTTCACTATACAAGGAAAAGGGTGATAAGGGTGGCTGTACTAATTACAGAGCGATTAGCCTCTTAATTACCGAGAGCAAAATATTTACCAAAATATTTATTAGTAAGGTCATGGGAATAATAAAAGAAACGATCTGGAAAGTCTAATGTGGATTTATGCCAGGGAGATCATGTGCGGATTAGATGCTTAGATTGAGACACTTTATTGAAAAAATGTTGAGAATAAACAAAAAAGTTTTCTGTGCATTTGTTGATCTGAAAAAAGCTTTCGATAAGGTGGATAGAACTGAACTTTGTGAAGTCCTGAAAGAGTATGGGATGAAAGTTGGCTTCTAAAATCAATAAAAGCAATACATAATGGTAGTAAAGCGAGTAAAAGAGTACATGGACAACTGAGCGATTGCACGGAGGAAAATGGAAGGTTAGTGTCAACATCTAGATGGTCAGACTGACTATATTTGACAGTCAACTTTAGGACAGCTTTCTAGATGGTCAAAGTGACTTTCCCTTAAAAGTTGAAACAAGAGGTTCAAATTGACCATCTCAGAGATTTGGCTTGATCATTTCAGTTGGTCGACTTGATTATCCCATATCTTCTATATTCATTGTCCTTCTATCTATATTATACATATGTTTGAGATCTCAGTCTCTCTCTCATAATAGATTAGAAATTGTAAAATTGAGTGGAACTGGCAAAAACTGAAAATGTATGTAAAATTCATGAAATGTGAAAACATTCTTTATTATTTGTAAGAGCGAGGTGCATGAGAAGTGATTCAATATGCACAAAAAGTGCACTTTGACAATATGTTGTTTTGAGCACGAGAGGCTAAGAACACGACGTAACTTCACTGAATTGTAACATTTAAAACACTGGAGTAGGTCCAGAGACTGATATAAATATTAATCACACATCTCGCTACTCTTACTTCTGTATCATCAATGAAGGATGAAATTTTTAGCACATTTTCAGTTAAGAACAACTCGGTGAGAGCAAATGAATTGCTGACCGTCGAGTGACGCTTTTGTGCTTAATCCTTTGGAAGCATCAAATTTGACGTTAAATACAAAAGAAAAAACTTAATCCAATTTCCACCATGTTCTCTCTTATGCACTTCTCTCTCCACGCATGTTCGAAATATCGGCAAGCAGTTGAAATTGATTAAGAATCTGTTTAAGTTTAATAGACAGCAAGCATGACCCTGAATGACTGAACGACATTCACTCACTCCGAGAATGGCCTTTTAATTTTCACACGCATGATTGACACGCAAAAATTGACTCTCCGCAACAGTCCATCTGATCATCCGCGGATGGTCGAAACGAGTGAAAACATGATGATCGTATTGACCATCTCGGAAGGATAATTATTATCCTAATAGTGAGTCTGAACCTCTGGAAATAGTCAAGCTGAACATAAAATGAGAGTCCCTCTATGTCAAAAAAAAATTTCGAAATGGCCCTACAACCATCTGGAAGATCCGACTAACTCTCTACAATTTTACTCTCTAACTTAGACCTACAATTTTTCTCCGTGTGGTTTAATATTAAACAAGGCGTTGTGCAAGGCTGCTTTATGTCCTCCTGGATGTTCAACATATGCATGGTCAAATGTCTGATAATAGCTTTCTTATTTGAAGAAGATGTTGATCTTGGGACAGTGAAAGAACGTGGACTGGCGTTTGCAGATGACAAGATTTTTACGGTAGAATCAGTCGATGATTTGCAGAGAATGATGAGCAGGCTGGATACCAGCATAAAAAGTATGGGTCTCAAGATTAACGTGAATGAAACAAAAATTATTGTGTTTGAAAGAAGGGGTGAGAAAACAGTATGAAACATTACTTTAAACAAAGGAAAGTTAGAACAAACTGATGATTTCGTGTATCTTGGAAGTTTATTTACTGCTAACAGAAATATATATGCAGAGATATCCAGACGTATGAACGAGAGTAGAAAGATTATTGGCAGTGTGAGAGCTGTCACCAGAAGTGAAAATGTAACGAATGAAACTAAAATTGCATTATGTAATTTTGTGCTTGCACCCACTGTGCTGTATCATAGCGAGAACTGAATGTATCAAAAAAAGGATAGGAATAAAGTGAGCGTGACTGGTGTGCAATTCCTGCGGAAAATATGCGGTGAAACGCTAATGGACAAAGTCAGTAATGAGTGAGTTCTCGAAGTATGTGATGTAGAAGAAACATTGACCAACAAGCATGAAAGAAGTTTGCTGAGATGGTCATGTTGAGAGAATGAATAAAGAACGTTTAGGGAAGCAAGTGTATTCACGTAAGGTGAATGGTAGCTTACCCAGAGGTAGACCAAAGAACGAATGGTTGGAATGGGTGAATGAGACTCTAAAGAGAAAAGGTATGAAAAGTCGTAGAAACATGAGAGCTTGCATGAAAAGATGTATGGATATAAAAGAAGCAAAAGATGTATGCAAAGTTAGGGATGTATGGAAGACGATTACTTATAAAATGAAGGTTAATGCCTGAAACTAAAGATTTTTGATACTTACGGGCCCTCGTGAAGAGCTCTGCTTAGTGGATGTGGTCGGGTAAAGAGTATGGATATTTCTATGGGTTTATGAGTCAGTTTAAGTGCTTATGTGTGAATCGTGATATATGACGGCTCTGTGAAACTCTTCAGTTGGGGTGATTGCTAGAGGGATTGATCAGCGACCCGTGTCAGAGCGGTATTGTGAAAAGAGTGTGTTATTTGAATGAGCAACAAGCAAATCTAGATTGATCTAAAACCTATGCCCTCTCCTACACATCCCTTACTTACCCTTACCGTATAAATTCCTTGATCCCTGGTAGTATAACGAAGCTGAGACCAAACGAGTTCAGCTTACCACGAAATGGACTTGGCTTGATGTTATAGTAATAACAATGATAATAATAATAATAATAATAAATACTATTATCATTTTATAATTTATTCTTTATAATTGCGTATATTTATTATATATAATGCATAAGAAAATCGCCAGTACGTGAATCATAAAAAATCATCGACATGCAATGATGTGATGTTTTTATTTATATTTTCTGGTCGTTGTCAGAACCCGGAACTGCAGCAGTTAACATGAAAGTCTAAAAGGTTCATAAAAATTGATAAATAAAATGGAGAGATTGAAAAGTAAGATTTGATTCATCATAATGATTGATTATTTGCATCAAAGCACATGAATGAAGATTATTATTTAACTGTATACACACAAATAAATTTTCATATCTCTTATATCGGAAACTGCAACCATCTTAAAAATTGGTATAAATACCACAGGTTCAGGGAAAAGTAATCAGAGCAAGCGAATTCGTCAAGTTGTAACGGTGAGTAACTAATTTTCATTGAAATATGTAAATAAATATGCATTTTTTATTAATTTTTATTCATGCACCAGTATGCTCATATAAAATGAATATTCATAATTATTGCAGTGTTCTCGATAGATGTAAAAAATGTCAAAAAGTAATTAATATAAAGTTCGGAAAGATCATGATCGAATGTTTTAACAGAGAAATGACTCTATAATCTCGGAAAAATTAAAGCCTTATTTGAAAGAGTTTATTCATTTGGACATCTCTCTACATTACAGTTTTGTACAATTTTTTAAGAGAATAAAATTTGTACTACTCTTTTGGAAATTAAATTTCAGAAACAAATATGTATCTGTTTTATATAATCGATTTTATAAATTATTTACCTCACTAAAATCACAGAGAATCTATTAATAATCAAACTAAAATTTCATTTATTGAAAAAGTTAAATGTTTACAATGTAATCATAAATTTTAAAAATGAAATCTTTCTGTAACCTTTGATCATCCGTAATTACAATTCTATTTTTATGATTAAATTTCACAATTTTTCCAGACTGTAAAAGTACGAAGAGAAGATGTCGAAAATTATTATTTTTCTTTGCGTAACCGTCATGGCTGCCAATCTTGTTTTGGCATACCCTCAAGATGATGAAGAAGTATTGGCTCAAGAGGTTCAGGAACTTCTCGACTATCAAAGAAATTCATTGGCCGAGATATTCCTCAATAATTTTGCAGATGTTGAAAACAATTCTAATGATGATCTGAACCAGAAATGTCGTCGTCCTCTGGAGCGGGTTAGTTTTTTATTCTAAATATTAACTGCATATCCCCGCTAAACGTTTAGGTACATTAATATTTTTCAAAAAATTTTTATGTGTCGTACATTTAATATAATTCTTAAAAGATGTGTACAAATCTACCTCAAATGACCCACATTTGAGTTATTTTTGATCATCCTATAGGGAAATATCTATAAAGAAACTGTATCTTTCCCATTGAAGATCGGTTGCTGTCTTTATAAACGCTTATCATATTTAATGAATCGTATGCAAATCGTATACAAATCTCAATGCACGTAAACTCTCAGCAGGAACTGTATATTATAAACAGTTTTGAAATCATCTGTTTTTTTACTAATAAGCTTCAAAATTTAATGCATATAATACTAGATCCTTTATATAATTTTATTATATTAAATCAAGCAACATTTTTGGTTTCACAAAAAAAAATTTGTTGATTGAAATTATATGTATGTTTCAGTGTTGTAAGAGCAAGCCGTGCTGTTCGAAACTAAGATGCAGCAAACTCTTGGCGCGTTGTCTTCCCAAAATATGTCCATCGAAGCCTACAAAGAAACCTTCAACCATGTAAACCAAAATTATAAACAATTTTTCAGCTCATTTCTTTGACGAAATACGTATATAAATGTGAAATGATATGCAAATAAATAGTCGGCATTTTAGCAAAATTATTTTCCAGCTTCTTTTATTTCCCTACTACTCTCGACTGAATAGAGCTAGCCTGCTAAACTTGTGAACCGAGCGTAAATCGTGAAAATAATTTATAAATTATGTTTAACAAAGATATTTCACACTCGTTTTCAAAACAATTGTACTTTTTTTAAAAATTTGGTACAGGCTTGAGAATAATATTTAATACTCAATTTTTAGTTGCTATTCAATTTACATCACATGAATCATATCTTCTGTGTACATAATTTATTAAAACATTTCGCATGTTCAAAATGACAGCGATGCGATGACAACTGGGTAATAATCATTCAAAAATATGATTGAAGATTGATGATATTTCAACATCAGCCGAAGAACCATAAATTTATTATATTCAGTTCCAATAACTTTCTAACAATATATTTACAAATTCCGCAAGAAGCAGAATAAGATCTCGACTTCTTTCAGAAATTTCCTCTTAATTTTTAAGAAACAGGATTCAATTTTCTAGAACTGAGTTATGTTTACAATCAGAGACTTTGAATTCAGTGCAAAGTAGTGTATGATGAATTTTCTTTGTACACTTCGTAGAAAAGTCATAAATACGTAACTTATACCTGCGGAAAATATTCGTTTTAATTAAAGAGTGATGCACTAATTAGTACTTTCATTTGTCCGACCCTTGCAAATAAATAAGAACTTGGCTCTCGTCTAATAAGAATTCCGCTTCTTTCTTAAACTTTATTAGCCTTGGTGCTTAAGCATCTTAATAGGCAAAAAACATGAAAGAAATAATAATTTTGAATTGTCAGCTCAGTCCAAAAGTGGACTAAAGTGTAAATCGTACTTCTCCTAATATTTTGTTTGGCAATCTTAGCAAATTCTGTTCCTAATAATAAGGATCTTCTTTCAAGTAATCTTTTCTGAAAGAATACCAAACAACATCATTTCAATAGATGAGGGGGTTTGAAAACTAAACTTCAAAAAATAATTTTTCAATTGTAATGCTCGTAAATGAAATTCAAATTAACGCAATTTTATCTGCAACACGAGAAAAACGACAAATATAAGTATCAGTTCGAGAGTGAAGGCAGCAGAAAAATGCATCCCATCTAAAGTCGGGACCAAATGTCGAGGCCCCTCACTTCTTTTGATTGCAACTCGCACAAAAAAAATCTCTGAAATGTTTTTAAAAAGCGTCTGAATGCCTAAAGTCTTCCAAATCAAGTCAACCAAGTATTCAAGAATCCACTTTGACCAGTTCCCAGAAGGAGGGCGACCTTTGGAAAAATCTGAAAAAATTCAAAGATATTCTCCGAACATTCCTGAATGCAATGCATTTTTGAAAATGCTGAAATATGCAATTGTATACTTTTTACAGTGATTTATTTACAAAAATTCCATCTTGAGAACGAATGAAGATAGAACGCCGTTAAATGACTCCAAATGTGCAGTTTTGTAATGCGAGTGCAGTGCAATAATTAAATTTATGGTAAATTCATTCTCACGTAAGAGATATCATTTTTAATATTTCTGTCTTTAATCAGTGTGGGCGTGTGACCAGCACAGCGGGACAAGTGGCAGCAAACAAAAGTACTCTTTCTATGACAATAGTAGTTCCAGAAGCAAGCGAAATGCCCGGCACAGATGTGACTGAACGAAGCAGGGCCGTCTCAACGTCTTCAAAATACATTTACAGAGCGGGTCCTATGAAAATCGAAACCCAATTGCGAATACTAACCCAATTAAGAATATTTTCGATAGAAAATAATTAAGAAAAAAAAATTTCCCCATGAATCTGAAAAAAATGTTCTTATTCTCTTTAAAATGTTTTCGAATATTTCATTTTTCTCAATTCTATCTTTTGAAATGCATTAGTCAAAATGAAAAGTCATTTCAATTTCTGTAGAAATCTTGGGAAAATTTTTTCATTCTCTTCAAACCTATAAAAATCCTCAAAAAGCATGCAAAGTTTATTTCAAAATCTGAAACAATATATAATTTGCTTGAAACGTTTTAAAATATTTTCAAACTGTGAATAATTTTTCATTTGTTTTCAAAACTTCTAAATATCTCTCAAAATGATTCGAATCGTTACTAATTTTTTTTCAAATCCTGCAAAATAAAAAAAGTGACTCTCAATTTTTAACATTCTTTTTCGACAATTTGGAAAATGTTTTCAAATGTTTCATTTTTTCAATTCTACTTGTTGAAATGCATTAGGTAAAATAAAAAGTCATTTCAATTTCCATAGGAATGTTAGCAAAATTTTTGTATTCTCTTTAAACCTATCAAAATTCTTAAAAAGCATGCAAATTTTATTTCGAAATCTGAAAAAATATATAATTTGCTTCAAACGTATTGAAATATTTTCAAACTGTAAATGATTTTTTAAGTGTTTTCAGAACTTCAAAATATCTTATAAAATGATTCGAATTGTTCCTAAAGTTTTTTAAAAAATCCTCCAAAATACGAAAAGTGCCTTTAAATTTTCTAGATTATTTTTCGACAATATGGAAAATCTTTTCATATGTTT
>JAUMHM010000087.1:14198912-14218598 GCA_032362435.1 Melikaiella ostensackeni | reverse complement strand
GAAAAGTGCCTTTAAATTTTTTAGATTATTTTTCGACAATTTGGAAAATCTTTTCAAATGTTTGATTTATTTTCATTCTTATCTTAAACTGCTTTAAATGTCTAAAGTTACAAGTGGAGGGAGAATTTTAATTGGTTTGAAGAAAATAAAAAAATTTTCCTAACATTTCTACGGAAACTGAAATGACTTTTTATTTTGATTAATGCATTTCAAAAGATAAAATTGAAAAAAAATGAAGCATTCGAAAACATTTTAAAGAGAATAAGAACATTTTTTGCAGATTCATGGGGAAATTTATTTATTTTTCAAATTTTTTTCTATCGAAAATATTCTTAATTGGGTTAGTATTCGCAATTGAGTTTCGATTTTCATAGGACCCGCTCTGTAAATTTATCTTGAAGTTGTTGAGGCGGACCTGCTTCGTTCAGTCACATCTGTGCCGGGCATTTCGCTTGCTTCTGGAATTACTATTGTCATAGAAAGGGTACTTTTGTTTGTTGCCACTTGTCCCGCTGTGCTGGTCACACGCCCACACTGATTAAAAAAAGAAATATCCAAAATGATATCTCTTGCGTCAGAATGAATTTATCATAAATTTAATTATTACATTGCACTCGCATGACAAAATTGCACATTTGGAGTCATTAAACGGCTTCCTATCTTCATTCGTTCTCAAGATGAAGTTTTTGTAAATAGATCACCGTAAAAAGTACACAATTGCATATTTTAGCATTTTTAAAAATGCATTACATTTAGGAATGTTCGGAGAATATCTGTGAATTTTTTCAGATTTTTGCAAATATCGCCCTCCCTCTGGGAACAGGTCAAAGTGGATCCTTGGAAAAGGAGGCCGAAAAACCCTGTTTTTTGGGACGTTTTGCCCTCTAACTAATGAAAAAAAATTTTGAGAATAAAAGTGGACACATCGTTGAATTCGAAAGACTTTAGGCTTTCAGACGCTTTCTAAAGACATTTTAGAGATTTTTTCTTGTGCGAGTTGCAATCAAAAGAAGTGAGGGGCCTCGACATTTGGCCCCGACTTTAGGACAACGGCCCTGCTCCGAGTATAACTTACTCTACACTTTCTGTAAAAGGACCCTGCACTAAATGTACAGAAAATGGCTCTTTGTCAAAATGTCTAATCATAATTTTTTTTTGTAATATTGAACCTGCAGATCAATGATTCGAAATGGAATTATCAAAAAAGTGGACAGTTCTCACACAAAAAACTACTAAACTTCCAATTTTTACATGTATTTTATTACAAAAATCTGTCTATTATTGAAATGTTATCTTTCTCAAACAATTTTTGTCAGATTTGGCTATGTGTCTCAGATTTCTTAACCTGGGCCCACAAAAACAAAACTTTTGTACCCATGAACTTGACAGATTCACGACTTGCTGTATACAAGATGTTTCGGGGTTGTTTAAACATCCCCTAAACAGTCAAGCAAGAAAATCGACATTTCCTGACAACCAAAATCACAGGAGAATTTTTGATTATGCCAATGATGTCAGAAATCAATTCATAATAATCGATATACTAGCAGGAAATTTTGTTGAAGTGCTATTTGTGATTTTCTAGGAAATTTCGGATCACATTCTTCACGGACAACCAGGTTTTCCTCTTTCACTGCTCAAGTATTCGTCGAATTCTGAGTCTTGCATAATCTCAAGAATTTGAGGCCATATGAAAACCAGTTCTAATAGAATAGCAATGACTCTAAAGTCTGAATAGATTGGCCAACAATGTACGTGGTAATTTATTTTCGGAAGAAGCATTTTCATAACATCGTAGCACTCTTTCAAATGTAAAACATAGACAACAGGTATGCAAGGAAACTTATTGCCATCATGCAGCTTTCATCAATTTATTCACGCCGTTATAATAAATAAGACCGTCTTCGTCGGAAAAAAATGTGGCCAGATATTTTTCGCGATCGCGGTAGGAAATTCTCACATTATTGTTCAATAAATTCTTTTCCTCAAATCAAGATCCCAACAGTTTAGCCTTATCTTTTGATAGATTAGGATCTCTTATGAGATTGCTCAATTCAGCTTGATCGAATAAAATCGGCATTTATTTCGAAAGTTTCGATTCTGGTTCTTCCCCTTCAGAATCAAGCCGCTTATTTTCGATTACACCCAAGCTATCTTCTGCTTTAGGCACACTTAAAAAAACTGGCTCGACCGCGGATGGGACATCAGCATAAACAATCGGTTGCTTATTCCTTGCATAAAAGCCCGTTGTGAGTGTGGTATTACAGAAATAACAATCCACATAATGATTTTTGCGGTTCATTCCAAATCATTGATGTACAAAAATTCAGATTAGGATGATTTTCTCGACTTGCAGGCCTCAGTTCAATAGCACAAGTAGAACAGCAATATTGAAGTTCCCACGACTGATTCACATTTTCCAAAATTCTACCGAAGTATCACCGATATCCTGTTTTAATCGCGTCGGTAAGTGGTTGTCTTTAAATTGCTGGTGTATAAAGACCACAAACGAAACATTAAAATTGGGATTATTTTCACACCTATGCGACATTTTCTTAGATGTACAAACATTATATTTTTCGGCTCAAAGCGAAAAACACAAATGTGTTTACCTTATATCTAATGAATTAAACCAAAGAACACAAACATACATATGGTAGAAACCCGACAAAGGAAGGAGAAGTAAACCTATTCACTAAGATTGAATATGAGTTTCACCGAAGAGATTTACCGAAGATCGATTCAATAAAATTTAAAAACACATAACAATGTGAGTGATTGTCTTATGTTTTAGAACTGTATGAAATTCATAAACAAGAAACAATGTGATTGATCGCCTTATGTTTTGGAACTGTATGAAATTCATAAACAAGTAACAATGTGATTGATCGTCTTATGTTTTAGAACTGCATGAAATTCAGAAAAAAATGACAAAATGAGTGGTCGTCTTACGTTTTAGAACTGTATGAAATTCATAAACAAGTAGCAATGTGATTGATAGTCTTATGTTTCACAACTGTATAAATTTCAGAAACGAATAAAATGTGATCGATCGTCTTATGTTTCACAACTCTATGAAATTCAGAAACGAATGAAATGTGAGTGATCGTCTTATGTTCCATAATTGAACATCTGACGCCAAGAACAGTATTAAGTACAAGTTTTTGGAAATCGAAAAGAAGGGTGCACATTTTAAAAAATATATCAGAAATGGATAATCCGAGTTCAAATTTTTTTCCATATAATTAAACTTCATGAAAGAGAAGACAAACCGTCTTATAGTTTATGCCAAGAACGTGAAAATATCTTGAATTGCAGTGCATTGAAATTTGAGTAAATTTTTCGCACATTTTTTTTAGTTTTTTGAGAATAGCTTACGGACCATTATAGATATCGATAAAGTAAGATGATATTCGCATCCTGCGTGGAAAAACGCATCGACATGACCTTCGTTGAGGGCCAAAAAAACATTCTTTGCCCTTTAAAAAAATGTTCAAACAATTTTTTATTGAAAAATTTAATTGAAAATATCTATAAAACTCGACCTGATAGCGAAAAACGGAAGCCAGATTTGTGTTCAGCATTGGAAAGTACTTCTAAAATGATATGTCACATTCAGTGAGGACATTTGTCATTTTTGTTGACCAGTGACAATCGTTGAATCCATTTCGAGTATTGCTTTAACATCTCTTAAAAATTCAAGCAACGTTATCGACATTTTCTAAAAAACCAAATTTCCCATGATTCTGGTTGATAATAAATTTCGATTACCTTGCTTGAATAGTTAAGGAATATTAAGGCAGTCCTTAAAATAAGCTCAACA
This sequence comes from Melikaiella ostensackeni, assembly GCA_032362435.1. Lineage (NCBI taxonomy): Eukaryota > Metazoa > Arthropoda > Insecta > Hymenoptera > Cynipidae > Melikaiella > Melikaiella ostensackeni. The sequence goes on along the minus strand of JAUMHM010000087.1, from coordinate 14,214,775 downwards.
AGTTTTCCAGCTAGGATATGTTTTTCTTGTTCATTGTGGTTCAATTTCCGATCCCAATAGTGTAATAAAAAAATCTCTCAAGATTTTGCTTTTTATGAAATGTCTTTTTCCTCACTTGAATCTTCAATAGATTACAAAACAACCCTTAAAAAATTAAACCAATTATTCTGTAAGGATATATTTCTATTGTTTATTGTGAATTAATTTCCGATCGCAATAGTATAATCAAAAAATCTTCCATTTGTTTTCGGATGTTAGGAAACGTCGATTTCCTTGCTTGAATATTTAAGGAAGGATATAATAACCCTCATAATAAATTCAATTACTTTTTCTACTAGGATATGTTTATTTTGATCATTGTGAATTCACTTTCGCTTTTAGTAGTTCAATCAAGAAATCTCCTGTGATTTTGCTCTTTACCAAATGTAAATTTCCTTGCTTGAATTTTTAAGGGATGTTAAAACAACTCTTAACATAAATTCCACAAATTCGTTGATCCCTGGTAGTATAAGGAGGCTAGAACCAAACGAGTTGCGCGAACACCAAAATGTATTTGGCTTGATGGTATAATAATGATAATAATAATAATAATAATAATAATAATAAATAGTATTGTTTTATAGTTTGTTCTTCTATAATTGCGTATCTTTATTACGTATAATGCATAATAAAATTACCAGTGCGTGAATCATGAAAAATTATCGACATCCAATGAGACAGTGTTTCCGATTCTTTGGTCGTTATCAAAACCTGCAACTGCAGCAGTTGATATAGAAGTCTAAAAAGTTTATAAGAATTGATAAATGAAATCCAGAGATTGAAAAGTAAGATTCGATTCATGATGACGATTGATTATTTGAATCAACATACATGAATAAAGATTAATATTTAACTGTGTTCACATACACAATTAAATTCCCATATCTTTCATATCGGAAACTGCGATCATCCTGAAAATTGGTATAAATACCACAGGTACAGGAAAAAGAAATCAGAGCAAGCGAATTCGTCGAATTTTAACTGTGAGTAACTTTTTTACCTTTTAATATGTTCATAAACATGTATTTTTATTTAATTTTTATTCATGCATCATTTTGTTTGGATAAAATAAATATTCATAGTTATTGCAGTATTCTCGGTGGATGATAAAAATTGCAAAAAGTATTTAATTTGAAGTACGGAAAGATCAGGATTAAATATTTCAACGGAGAAATGTATCTTTATTCTGGGAAAAATTTAAGCCTTATTTAAAAGAGTATATTCATTCAAGCATTTTTCTACATCACAATTTTTTACAACTTTTTCATATAATAAAATCTGCATCACATTTTTTTTTTAAATTGAATTTGAAAAACAAATAGGTAGCTGCGCTCTATACCACCAATGTTATAAATTATTTATCCCACTAAAATCGCAGAGAATCTTCTTATAATCAAACTAAATTTTCGTCTATTGAAAAAGTTCAATATTTACAATGTAATCTTTCAGAAACCTTTGCTACAAACCTATTGAAATGATTACTTCAAATCAAACAATCATTATTATATTCAATAAATAGTTTATTAGAGGTAAATTGAAAAAAATAAATACACAAATTTCAAAAAATCAATTTTTGTGTAACCTCCATTCGTCCGTGATTATACCATAATTCTATTTTTATGATAAATATTTACAATTTTTTCCAGATTGTAAAAGTACGAAGTGAAGATGTCGAAGATTATTTTTGTTTTTTGCGTAACTGTCTTGGTTGCCAATCTGGTTTTGGCATACCCTCAAGATGACGAAGAAGTTTTGGCTCAAGAGGTTCAGGAACTTCTGGACTATCAAAGAAATTCATTGACCAACAAGATGTTCCTCAATAATTTTACAGATGCTGAAGATAATTCTAATGATAATCTCCACCACAAATGTCGTCGTCCTCTGGAGAGGGTTAGTTATTTATTCTGAATATTGTCTGAGTATCCCCGCTAAGACCTTAGATACATTGATATTTTTCCAAAATTTCTAATGGGTGTCGTATCTTTAATACAATTTCTAAAAGATTTTTTAAAAATTTTCTTAAAATGTGTACAAATCTACCTCAAATGACCCCTTTTTGAGTTATTTTCGATCATTCTGTAGAGATATATCTATAAAAAACTGTGTCTTTCCCCTTGAAGATCGGTTGCTGTCTTTATGAAAGTTGATCGAATTTAATAAATCGTATACGAATCGGAAGCAAATCGCAGATTTGTATCCTTTTTAAGACAAAATAGTTACTACTTTTTGAGAAATTGTATCAAAGATGTGGCGACCGTTTGAGATTTTTGAAATATCTCAATGTACGCAAACTTTTAGGGGGAAGTGTATATTATAAACAGTTTTGAAATTATCTGTTTTGTTCTAATTAGTTTGAAAAATTAATGCTTATTATACTAGATTCTTCATATTATTTTATTATATTAAATTAAGCAAAATTTTTCGTTTCTTAAATAAGATATAAACTATTATTCATTCTTGAATTTGAATTACACATCATTTAAAGCTTGTTGATTAAAATTATATGTATGTTTCAGTGCTGTAAGGCCAAGCCGTGCTGTTCGAAACTAAGATGCAGCAAACTCTTGGCGCGTTGTCTTCCCAAAATTTGTCAGTCAAAACCTGCACAGGATCCTCCAACCATTTAAACCAAAATTATAAATAATTTTTTGGTTCATTTATTTCATAGAATACATAAATAAATTCGAAATGATATACAAATAGTCATCATTTGAGCAAAATTATTTCCTAAGTTCTTTTATTTCCCTACTTCTAATTAAACACTTTCTCACTAAACGGAGCTAGTCTGCTAAACTTGTAAACCGATTGTAAATCGTAGAAATAATTAATAAATTATATTTAGTGAAGATGTTTCACATTCGTTTGTAAGCCAATAGTCCCCTTTTTAAAAAATTGATAGAGATTTGTAAATAATATTTAATATTCAATTTTTAGTTACAATTCAATTTACATGATATGAAACATATCTCCAATGCACATGACTTGCTTTATCATTTCACAAGTTAAAAAACACAGCAATGCGATAATGACCAGGTAGTCATGATTTAAAAATGTAATTAGAGATTGATGATATTTCAATATCAATATATTCACAAATTCCGCAAAAAGCAGAATGAGATCTCGACTTCTTTCAGAAATTTCCTTTTAATTTTTGAGAAAGAGGATTCAATTTTCTGAAACTGAGCAATCTTTACATTCGAAGACTTTGAATTCGGTGTAAATTAATCTATGAGAAATGTCCATTGTACAATTCATAGAAAAATCATGAATACGTGACTTATGCCTCAGGAAAATATTCGTATTAATTAAAGCCCGGTGCACTAATTAATACTTTAATTTCTCCGATCCTTGAAAACAAATGAGAACTAGGCTCTTGTCTAACGAAAATTCCGCTCCTTTTTTACTATTCATTAGCCTCGATGTTTAAAAATCTAAATAGAAAAAAAAATATGAAAAAAAAGAATTTTGTATTATCAGTCTTGTCTAAAAATGGACTGGAGTGTAAATCGTACTTCTCTTAATATTTTTTTGGCAATCTTAGCAAATTCTATTCCTTATAATAAGGATCTCCTTTCAAGTAATCTTTTCTATAAGGCGGCTTAAAAATTAAACTTTAAAAATAATTTTTCAATTTCAATGTTCGAAAATAAAATTCGAATTAATGCAATTTCATCTGCAGCACGAACAGAAACTACAAATATAAGTATTACTTCGAGGGTGAAGGTAGCAGAAAAACGCATCTCATCTAGTACAACGGCCCCGCTCCGAGTGACACTTACTCTGCATGTTTCTTCAAAAGAACCCTGCACCAAATGTACAGAAAATGTCTTTTTGTCAAAATGTCTGATTATATATTTTTTTTTTGTAATGCCGAACCTGCAGATCAATAACTTGAAATAAAATTATAAAAGAGTAGATAGTTTTTGCTCAAAAATTCACCAGCTTCCAATTTTTACAGGCCGTATCATTTCTAGTCAAAAGATCGATAGGCCGTGCTTTGGCAGTCTCTATGCATACGAAACATCGAGATCATTCAGCTTTTAATGAAAAAAATCGTTTATCATTCGAATGTTACCTTTTTCAAAAGATTTTTGCTAGATTCGGCTGATAGATTCAAGACTTGCTGTATACAGGATGTGTAGGGATTGTTTAAAGATCCCCTAAACATTCAAGCTAGGAAATGCACATATCCCGACGACCGAAATCACGGAAGAAAATTAGATTATATCAATGGTGTCGGAAATTAATTCACAATAAACGATATCCCAGAAGAAAAATTTGTTGAATTTATTTTAAAGGTTGTTTCAATATCCCTTACAGATTCAAGCAAGGTGATCGACATGTTCTAACAACCAAAATCATGGGAGATTTTTTGATCATACTATTGAAGTCGAAAATCATTTCACAATAAGCAAGAAAAACATATCCCTAGCAGGAAAATTCGTTGAATTTACTATAAGAGATTGTTTTAACATCCCTTAGAGATTCAAGCAAGGAAATCCACATTTTCTAGAAAACAAAAAAACGGGTGATTTTTTGATTATACTATTGGGGTAAAAAATCACTTTAAAGTAAATGTGAGAAACATACCCAAGCAGGGAAAGTTGATTACCTTGCTTGTATACTTAAGGAATGCTGAGGCAGCCCTCAAAATAAGCTCAACGACTTTTCCTGCTAGAATATGTTTTTCTTGCTTGTGATTCATTTTCCGATTCCAATAGAATATTCAAAAAATTTCTAGTGATTTTGCTTTTTAAGGAATGTCAATTTTCTTGCTTGAATTTCAAGGGTAGTTAAAGCAACCCTTAAAGTAAATAAAACAACTTTCCCTGCTGAGATATGTTGTTCTTGTTTATTATGATTTAAATTCCAGTCCTGATAGTATAATCATAAAGTCTCCCGTGATTTTGCTCTTCAGGAAATTTCGATTTCACTGTTTAAATCTTTAAGGGAGGCTGAAATAACCTTCTGAATAAATTCAACGAATTTTTCTGCTGGATATTTTTTTCTTGTTTATTGTCAACTATTTTCCGACTCCAATAGTTTAATAAAAAGTTCTCTCGTGATTTTGGTGTGAGGAAATGTCGATTTCCTCGTTTAAATGTTTAGGGAGTGTGCAAACAATCTCTAAACATCCTGTATACAGCAAATCGTGAATCTGTCAAATTCATGGGTACAAAACTTTTATTTTAGTAGGTTCGATCTACAAAATCTGAGTCATATAGCCAGATCTGACAAAAAGTTTTTGAGAATGATAACATTTCATTGATAGACGAATTTTTCTGCTAAAATACGTGTAAGAATTGGAAGTTCAGTAATTTCTCGAACAAAAACGGTTACTTTTTTTCATAATTTTCTTTCGAATAATTGATCTGCAGGTTCAAAATAACAAAAAAAAATTTAATCAGACATTTTGACAAAAGCTATTTTCTGTATGTACATTTGTTGCGGGGTCGTTTGATGCCATTCAGTATATATTTGACTACAATCGATAGCGATGATCGAGGAATAAATTTTCTAAGATAAAAACCGCTAAATATACAAAAAAAAATCATCACTATGAAAAATTCTCAAAACAGATCTAGAAAAAATTCAAGAGAATTCAAGATAATGCTCGTGAATTTTTTTTAATTCTCATGATCCAAGTTTCATACATGTGTCTAAATTTATATTCTTTTGACTCAGAACGGATATCTCGGCATGAATCTGAGACGAATTTCCGACACCAACTCAAGCTATGATTGAATCGAAAAAATCCGACTCGATTCAGCGCGTGAGTCATGAGTCGATTTTTTGACACTTACTCAAGTTGCGATCGAATCGAAAAAGTCTGATTCGACTCAGAGCGTGAGTCATGAGTCGAAATTTCGACATCGACTCAGTTCGTGATTGAATCGAAAAAATCCGACTCGACTCAGCGCGGGAGTCATGAGTGGAATTTTTGACACCGACTCAAGCTGTGATCAAATCTAAAAAATCCGATTTGACTTAGTGCGAAAGTCATGAGTCAAATTTTCGACACCGACTAAAGGTGTGATCGAATCGAAAGAGTCCGATTCGACTCAAAGCGTGAGTCATGGGTCGAAATTTCGACATCGACTCAATCTGCGATTGAATCGAAAAAATCCGATTTGACTCAGCGCGGGTGTCATGAGTGGAACTTTTGACACCGACTTAAGCTGTGATCAATTCTAAAAAATCCGATTCGACTCAGTGCATAAGTCATGAGTCGAATTTTCGACACCAACTCAAGCTGTGATTGAATCGGCAAAATCCGACTCGACTCAGCGCGTGAATCATAGATCGACTTTTTGACACTGACTCAAGCTGTGATCAAATCTAAAAAATCCGACTCGACTCAGCGTGCAAGTCATGAGTTGAATTTTCAACACCGACTCAAGCTGTGGTCGAATCGAAAAAGTCTGATTCGACTCAGAGCGTGAGTCATGAGTAGAAATTTCGACATCGAGTCAATCTGCGATTGAATCGAAAAAATCCGATTTGACATAGCGCGTTAGTCATGAGTCGAATGTTTTACACCGACTCAAGCTGTCAAGCTGTAATCGAATCTACGAAATCCGATTCGACTTAGCGCACAAGTCATGAGTCCAATTTTCGACACCGTGAAAAATTCAATCACCAGCTGTGATTGAATCAAATAAAATCCGACTTGACTCAGCGCGTGAGTCATAAGTTGATTTTTTGACATTAACTCAAAAGCTGTGGTCGAATCTAAGAAATCCGACTGGACTCAGCGCATGAGTCATGAGTTGAATTCCTAACACCGACTCAAGCTGTGATCGAATCGAAAATTCTGATTCGACTCAGAGCGTGAGTCATGAGTCAAAATTTTGACATCGACTCAATCTGCAATTGATTTGAAAAAATCCAATTCGACTCAGCGCGTGAGACATGAGTCAAATTTTTGACACCGACTTAAACTGTGAACGAATCTAAAAAATTCGATTCGACTTAGCGCATAAGTCATGAGTCGAAATTTTGACACCGACTCAAGCTGTGATTAAATCTAAGAAATCCGGTGCGACTTAGCGCATAAGTCATGAGTTGAATTTTCGACACCGACTCAAGCTGCGATCGAATCGAAAAAGTCTGATTCGACTCAGATCGTGAGTCATGAGTCGAAATTTCGACATCGACTCAATCTGCGATTGAATCGAAACAATCCATTTTGACAAAGTGCGTTAATCATAAGTCGAATTTTTGACACCGACTCAAGCTGTCAAGCTGTGATCGAATCTAAGAAATCCGATTCGACTTAGCGCATAAGTCATGAGTCCAACTTACGACACCGACTCAAGCTGTGATTGAATCGAAAAATCCGACTGGGCTCAGCGCATGAGTCATGAGTTGAATTCCTAACACCGACTCAAGCTGTGATCGAATCGAAAAAGCCTGATTCGACTCAGAGCGTGAGTCATGAGTCGAAATTTTGACATCGACTCAATCTGCGATTGATTCGAAAAAATCCAATTAGACTCAGCGCATGAGTCATGAGTCGAATTTTCGACACCGACTCAAGCTGTGATCGAATCGATAAAATCCGACTCAACTCAGCGCGTGAGTCATAGGTCGACTTTTTGACACTGACTCAAGCTGTGATAAAATCTAAAAAATTCGACTCGGCTCAGCGCACAAGTCATGAGTTGAATTTCCGACACCGACTTAAGCTGTGATTGAATCAAAAAAGTCTGATTCGACTCAGAGCGTGAGTCATGAGTAGAAATTTCAACATCGACTCAATCTGCGATTGAATCGAAAAAATCCGATTTGACATAGCGCGTTAATCATGAGTCGAATTTTTGACACCGCTGGATTTTGTTGTATCTTGTGTCATTTTTCCAAAAATTTAAAATTTGAAATTTAATTCTTCTTTCACGATTAAACAAGAACTATATTTCTCATCAAAGAAATAGCCTCAAGCTACTTTGTAGATCTTTTTGAAATGAGCAATATTGTTCATTAACATTTTTTCGTATCACATATAGTTTGGCTGGAAAGAGGAATTTTTTATTTTCAATCAGATTTCTCATGATTTAAACAAAAAATAAGCTTTTCATAAATTCCAAGATTGAATCGAAAGAGTCCGATTCGACTCAGAGCGTGAGTCATGAGTCGAATTTCACGAACTGACTTTTTGGCATCGAGACAATGACATAACCTCCAAATGAAAAACGCTTCATAAAAGCAAAAAAATATAACGGAAATCAATTTGAGTGCATTTTGAGAAAGGCAGCAGTATATTTCTTCTAAAAAGTAAGTTTTCAGCCAAAATTATTGTTCTCACAATAGTTATTTGACATTTGCGTTTCTTAAAGCTCTTTATATCATATCCTAATTCGTATTAAATTTGAATAAAAAGTGGCTCTTTTTTTTCTTTAAAATATTCTGTACAATTCTACTCGTTGCATTCTGTTTAAAATAATTTGTATACTAAACAAATTCTAAATAGTATAGTTGCATGATCTACAACAATACAATTGTTCAATAATATATTATCTGCTCTTGAGATTCGTGGATAAAGGATGTGATTTCAATACTTCATCTCTATGCAAATTGAAAAAATAAATTAATAGTATTTTAAAAATTACAATGACCTTGAGTTGTTGAATCGCGGCTATCCGCTTCTATCAATGACTGTTCTTAAAAACATAGAGCTTTTATAAAAAAATGAAAAATTAAGACTCCATAAAAATTGGTTTCTCTATGATCAAAATTGTTATTTTCAATAACAAGTTTCTTATGAAAAATTAATGAATAAATTCAATTTTAATACATAGATGCGTAAAATTAATGACTCACGCTCTGAGTCAAATCGGATTTTTTAGATTCAATCTCAGCTTGAGTCGGTGTCGAAAATTCGGATCATGATTCACGCGCTAAGTCGAATTGTAATTTTTCAATTCAATCACAGCTTGAGTCGGTGTCGGAATTTCGCCTCATGACTCACGCTCTGAGTCTAATCGGACTCTTTCGATTCAATCACAGTTAGAGTCGGTGTCGAAAATTCGACTCATGACTTATGCGCTAAGTCAAATCGAATTTTTTAGATTCGATCACAGCTTGAGTCAGTGTGGAAAAATCGACTTATGACTCACGCGCTAAGTCGAGTCGGATTTTTTCGATTCAATCACAGCTTGAGTCGGTGCCGAAAATTTGACTCATGACTCATGCGCTAAGTCGAATCGGATTTCTTAGATTCGATCACAGCTTGAATCGGTGTCGAAAATCCGACTCATGACTCACGCGCTGAATCGAATCGGATTTTTTTTTACTCAGTTCTGAGCTAAGTTGAATCGTATTATAGTAAATTTAATTCGACTCATGCACATCACTCATTAATATGTTTTGAACTCGCCTCGAATTTTTTTCAATTTCCTTGAATTTTTTTAAAATTTTTCAATTCTTTGAATACTTCGCATCATTTGAATTCTTTGAATTCTTTTGAATCCTTTGTATTCTTTTGAATTCTTTGTATAATTCCTGAAATCAGCTTTCAAATCAAATCAGCTAAAATGAGCTCTTCATAAAAAAGAATAGTTCTGAGCAAATTTGTAGACCGTTTTTAGATGAACAATTTTGTTTCTCAACATTTTTTTCGTAACTCGATATGATTTTCCTGGAAAATGGAATTTGTAATTCTCAATAATATTTTTCACGATTAAAAAAGACTGTGCGTCTCAAAAAAAATTGTTCTAAGAAAATTTGTAGATTTTTTGGAGGTGAACAATTGAGCTTATCAACAATTTTATATAAATACATATACATACGAATGAAAGACGAGTAAGCTCGATCACGGTTCCATTGAAATCACTTCAACCCAAGGGTGCGAACATCAAGAATATTTTTCTTGATTTTGTATCTGGGATGTCTCGCAACTATTTTCTGATATGAAATGAAATCTTCACCAGAGCTGTTTTTGAAAAAATTTCATTCCTAATTTCAAAAATTCGAAATTTCCACTTTTTCTCGAAAAAAAAGTGAGCTATGGAAAAAAAGTAAGAGAAAAATTTTTCCTCGGAAATATTGCAACAAGAAAATCTACTTAATAATTTGTGGTCTCACTTTTGTTGAAATTTTCCACAGGAACAATTTTGCGCTCTCAACATTTTTTCATATCTCGCTTCATTTTCGAGGAAAACTAGAAATTTGGATTTCTTGAAATTAAAGATGGATTTTTTCATAAGCGGCTCTGGCTAAGACATTGTTTTTATTAGAAAATAGTTTCATCTTATTCACATCGTAATAATTTATGACTACTCAAATGTAAAAAAATGGTGACATTTGAATCCATAATCTTATGCACAAGTTTTTCGAATCGATTTCATAAAAAACTGAAATTAAAAAAAACATTCCTTTAATTTTAGCGTTCTGAATAAAAGGAAATAATTTTTGATGAAATAAGCCTATTATTGAAAAAATATTGGTTATTTCTTTTGAATTAACTTTCACTGTAAAGAACCTGCCCATTAGAGTGATTAAATTTTTTTTTCGAAACGCATCCTAGTTTAAGTTGTACCTTTCTAGTCAAGAAATTAGAAAAAAAAGTTTAAATTCGGATACGATTTAAAGTCCTCATATTGGAATTTAATCTTTTTTATTGATTTTTTTTAAATTTCTCAATGTCTATAAAATACAGGTATAACATTTCCATACCCATAGAATTATTCTCTTTTATATTACCATCATGTTATTGCAAAAAAGCCTCATTGGACATTAGCTTGGCAACTCAATAGATTTTAAGCATCCTATAAAGAAAAATTTTCAACTCTTGATTCTTGTATAACACTTTTTTTGCGTCGATTTGTGGCTGTGGAGCAAATCTGGATCCACCACTATTCACCCGGGACAAAGCAGCAGTCAAAGCAGTAGGCACTGCCTGGCAAGAGTGCGCCAAAGAAGGCAAAAACTATTTGTCAGCTAGAAGGGTCATTGACACAGTATTTTGGTATTCCCAAGAAATAATCCTTATTGATTATTTGGAAAGGGGTGAAACTATAACACGAATGTACTATGCATTATTATTGGACCATTTGAAGGCCGAGCTATTAGAAAAGGGCCACGATTAGTGCACAAGAATGTGCTATTCCATCGCGACGACGCACAGGCTCACGCCTCCGCAATCGCAGTGGTAAAAATACACAATCTGGGCTTCGAATTGATTCCTCGTTCACCCTACTCTCCAGACTTGGCTTCGTGAGACTTCATTCTGCTCTCCAACTTAAAGACCTGGCTCGGTAGGAAGAGATTTTCGTCCAATGAAGAAGTAATCGATGCCGCAAGTGCATATTTTGCAGACCTCGAGAAATGTTACTTTTCTGGGGGGATGAAAACATTGGATTCACGCTGGACAAAATATGTAGCCGTTGAAGAAGACTATGTTGAGAAATGAAGACAAATTTATCAAAAACAATAATTTTTACTTGCTGTTTTATTAAATTCATCAAACGAGCCTCGTATGTAAGGGGTTACTATAGTTACATGAGGAAAAAATGCTTAAAGCAGTCTTTCCAATTTGCAAAACATTTCCGATTTTTTTTTGGCATAAAAAACATAAGATATCAAAATTAAGGTTCCATATTATCTACGGGCTTGAAAAACTAGTATGAGATTCGGAAAAAAATTTCAAAAATTTGCAACCAAATTATAAAACTTTTTCAATTTTTTCCTTCAAGTCATTCATAAAAACTTACTTTTTCGTTCTTCTTCACCACAAAAAACTTGACCAAAAAAAATTCTCCATAATATTTTAAAATATAGATCAATCTTTCTGAATTTTCAGATTCAAAAACCGGACGGAGGACTGACCGATCTAAAATTTTTGTTCCTGTTTCCTTTCGGTGCCAAACCAAAACTTCTATAGCTTAGCTCAAATGATATTTTTTCAGTTACGTTGGTCCAAATGTACTGAGATATGCTTTGATACCACTGTGATTGGCTTTATTTATGGGGAATGTGTAGGCTTTTAATTCTTTAATTTTAGAATATTGAGACACTTTTTTTCACGATTAAAAATTATTGAATCTCAAGAAGATTTAGGTTAAGGTTGTTGGAAGAGATTTTTTAAAATTTTATATTTAACAACAAAGTTAAGATTATTTTTTAATTTCGCAGAATTGCAATTTTTTAAGATTTCAGAATTTAGCAGAAATATCTAGCAATAAATTTCAGTACATGGCAAGGGAGAAAAAATTGTTTATAATAATATAAATAGATTGATGAGCAAAAGAAACTAACTTCTTCACCGACGATCAGCAATGAATAGTGGTTTAAACTTTTTTTTGATTAACTAAAATGATATTTCATATCTGTCATTATCATTATTATTTATAATAACAGTTTTAGCTCATCATTGTGTGAAAACTAAATTTTCCCATTAAAAAACGGTCACAAAAAACATTATTGTTCTAAAAGAAACCATTCAAAATTGCCCATTTACAATATATCATTGCAAAGAGCCATTAGCAAGATAGTTTTACTCAATTCCAGAACAAGACTTGCATCTATACATTGAAGAACAATAAAACTGTATTGACTAACTGAATCATCGGAAAGACTTTCTTAGTTGATTCCATAAAAAATGAGGGAATTTCGGAAAAGTTGCTTCAGCTAATCCACATTATGAAAAAGAAGTCTTTCACCAAAAACTTTAAAGTTTGTTTTTGGACACTTTTCGGTATCTCTAAGCCCACTGTGCATCTGAGTAGAGAATTATTTTTAAAAATTTTTAGGCTTCAGGTGCCATTAGACACATAGATCACATCAGATCGGTGGAATTAGGTTACACGCTTATCGGCTCCCCCCGTGTGTTCGTAGACTACATACATCCTCGCTGATGGGATAGGAAGGCAGAAAGGACTGGCTCTGGGGAGTCGATGCCATCGAGTGGGTCGATCTATGGAAGCTGAATGCTCGCAAATCAACCACCCTGGTGTAAGTATGTGTACGCATGTGTGCAAACACCAGTGTGTAAGAATTTCAATGTGTGCGTTTCCTCTCGTCCAGCCAGGCTCAATCGCCCTCTACACAGTCCCACTCCATGTATGGACATAAATATTAGTCTGGCTCTAGCGATAAGATTTGCAAGACGTGAAAATTCATTTTCAAGCATTCAATAGTGTCACTATTGAATTGATTTTCCAATTTTCACGAATGAGATACATTATTCATATATAGCTCCAGATGCATGTTTTGGTCTTACAGGGAGAAGTCGCGAGATGCGGGACGCCGATTAGACTGGGGCTTCACAGGATAAAAGTGCAGCAAAATCCATGAGATACGTGTTTTTTCCTTCGATCCAATGAGCCTTAGTTTCCGAGATATCGGGGTTTGAGTATTTACGTTTGAGTGCTTGACTCGTCACTGTCGGGCGCGGACCGCTCGACTCGCCACAGTCGGGCGCGAACGACGCGACTCTCCACTGTCAGGCGCGGACAGCGCTCAAGCATGAATACTCAAACATCGATATCTCGGAAAGTAAGACACATTGGATTAAAAGAAAAAATACGTGTCTAATGGATTTTGATGTACTTTCACCCTATGAAGCTCCAGTCTGATTGGCGTCCCACATCTCGCGATATCTCCTTGTTAGTGTTAAGCTGATACTGAGTGATGGATTTAATTAGAAACTCGGTGAAAATTTGTTTAATTTGCCCTTAATTGGTTAAATAGAGAACTTTTATTAGGCTTATAGAGAAACAATTCTAAATCCTGAAGTCGGTAAATAAGGGAAGATTCGTGTAATTGAATTTTCATAATTACTTGCTCCGCTATTGTAAATTTTTTATTAGTTTCTAGTATACCACTGCTTTTCAAAGTTATAATTATGTGTAATGTTATCACATGAGACTTACGGAGAAGTTGAACTTATTAAAATTCCATGCTCCTTATTTAATGACGAGAAAACTTTAGACTGTGATCAATATGATGGATATTTAGGATATGATTTTTTTCTGTATTTTAGTTATTGTTTTACAAAATAACTGGAACAATTTCGTGTAACATTTTTATCTAATTCGTCTATTTTTCTAACATGCTATTTACTTAAAACCCTACTTTCATGTTATTTTCAGGTAAAGTGATTTATCTTTTTTCTATTATACACGTTTAATTCTTCAAACACCATAAACTAACGAAAGTTTTGTTTACTAATCAACACCTACCTTATCTCTCGTTTTTCTGTTAATTTCCCTCACTCTCTCTATCAATCCTATCTTTATTCCTCTCTTCCCCACTACTTCTCATAACTTTTTTCTATCTACCGATTGTGACACTGCTTTCAAATCAACAAGAAGGCACGTACTTTTCGTCCTTTTTCCCCAACTCCTTCCCTACCACGTGCTGAAGAATATAAACATTATCTATTGTCCCTTTTGCCTCTACTGCCTTCTTAAGCCTCCCTGTTAACACTGTCGCTTTTATTTTGTACGCTGTGTTCAATAACGTGATTCCCCTGTAATTTCCTACTTTCTTTTTTCTTCTTTCTTAAGAATTGGTGTAATCCACCCTTCCTTCCACTCCTAAGGAAATCTCTCACCTTTGCATGCCCTTTTCACTACTTCTTTTACCTTCCTTCTGGTTTTCCCGCTACTGTCAATCCACGCTTCGTTACCTAACCCGTCACTGCCTCCTGCTTTGCTCTTCTTAAATCTTTTAATCGGAACTTTTATCTACTCATCCTGCAACTCCTTCTCGTGTTCTTCTAATTCACTCCTCTACCAATTATCTGTTAATTTTCCACTCGAGCCTTGAAATTTTTTTTTAAATGTTCCGCTCATTCACTCTTGCTAATATTACCTCCTATTCCTTCTTTCTTCTTCCTCAATTAATAATAAACTTCTACGACTCCCCTTCTGCTCTAATTCTACTTATTTCCTCCTCTAATACCTTTTTTTCCCTCTTTTTGTTTACATAACTCTCTATATTCCTTTCTGACTCTGACATAATCTTTCCATTCCCTTGTTCCCCTCTTCCAATGTTCACACCATTTTTTAACCTGCCTTTTCTTTTTCTTGCATTCATTGTCCAACCAAACTATTGTCCACTTTTTATCTTCTTTCGTTCTTTTTCTGAATTTCTTTGTGAATGTAGTGTTCTTGACCTTTTCTTTTAACTCTTCCCATACTTCACTTGACACTTTCTTCTCCACTCTAACTTTTCCTTTTTCTCTATATAACACAGCTCCACAAAAAAAAAGTTATCAGCCCCAGTAACCAGAATAGGCTTACCCTACGTTTTCAAGGTCGCTGAATCCGAATCCGGAGTCTTTGTGATTCTATGATGCCTCGCTTCGTCCCTAACCTCAAAGAGAACGTGGAGAATTGGTAATTTTATGTAAGACATGCATTTTTTCAATGCAAAGGGATCACATCCTATGTTTTCGAGGTCGCTTAGTAAAATTCCGAAGTCGTTGTGGTTTTATGGCGTCACACTTCGTCTCTCACCTCAAAAAAACGTGGCGAATTAGTAATTTTATGTAAAACATGTATTTTTTTAATACCAAGTGGTTGTATCCTATGTTTTCTAGGTTTCTGAGTTCGAATTCACAACAAGTTCCTCTTAATTCACGCCCTTCTTGAGTATCGCACTCTTTTATCTTCGAAAGATCGACATAATGGATTCCGCTTCCTTTTAATTCCTTTCTGTGTATGTTTTCTCTTTAATGTCCAACAAAAGTCTGCCATCATGTTTATATCCCACCTCCCTGGTTAGCGACGTTCCATCTTTTTAATATCTTGATGGAATCTTTCTCCATGTTCTTCACTGTAATCACCCAAATTCATTGGAAAATAGTCAATATGGGAATT
>JAUMHM010000087.1:14156387-14198812 GCA_032362435.1 Melikaiella ostensackeni | reverse complement strand
ATATATATATATATATATATATATATATATATATATATATATATAATCCACTGAATTGAGTAGAATCAATTGAAGATAGCTGAATTCAAGTGAATTCAAAAGCATTCCGGTTACAAAAAAAAATTCAAGAGAATACCAAAGAACTTGAAAGAATTAAAAAGAATTTAAGGGTATTAGACGAAATTCATACGCATTCAAGATAAATCTTAAAGAATTCGAGGTAAGTTAAGGAAATATCAAAGGAATTTAAAATAATTCAAGAAAATTCAGAAATAGCTACAAACTTCAATTTAATAGATTCCATGAAACTCATACGAATCCAAGATGAATTCTAAATGATTCAGGGTGAATTTAAAATAATTCAAGTGAATTCTACAAAGTTTTTTAAATTTAAGAAACTAAATTCAAAATAAATAAAAATTTGAATTCTTCTTTAACCCCCAATTTGATTTTATTTAATTTGTTCTTGAATTCTTGTTTTTTTCATTTCCAAGAATTTCTTAGTTAAATTTATGTCCAAATTTGGTCTTTGGATTCTGAGTTTTTTTTTAATTTCCAAGAATTACGTAGTAAAATTTTGAAAATCCAAAAATTCCTATTGAATTCAGACGAATTGGAGTGAATGAAAATGTGAACAAGTTCACAAGATTTCAAGTGAATTCAAAAGATTTTAAGGCAAAATAAAAAAATTCAAGAGAATACCAAAGAACTTAAAAGAATTAAAAAGAATTCAAGGGGATTAGACGAAATTCATACGAATTCAAGATAAATTTTAAAGAATTCGAGGTAAGTTAAGGAAATATCAAAGGAATTCAAAAGAATTCAAGAAAATGCAGAAATAGGTATTAACTTCAATTAAATAGATTCGATGAAACTCATACGATTCCAAGATGAATTCTAAATGATTCAAGTGAATTCTACAAAGTTTTTTAAATTTAAGAATCTAAATTCAAAATAAATAAACATTTAAATTCTTCTTTAACCCCCAATTTGATTTTATTTAATTTGTTCTTGGATTCTTGTTTTTCGATTCGATGAAATTCATACGAATTCAAGATAATTTAAAAATGAATCGGAGTGAATTTAAAATGAAGCGAGTGAATGCTACAAAACTGTCTAAATTTAAGAAATTAAATTCAGAATAAATAAAATTTTAAGTTCTTCTTTAACAACCAATATTCAAGTTTTATTTTATTTCATTTGCTCGTTGGATTCGTGGTTTTATAATTTTCAATAATTTCGTAGTATAATTTTTAAAATCCATAAAAATCCATTGAATTCAGTGAATCTCGAGAGAATTCCAAAGAATTCAGGATGAATTACGAAGAATTCAAGAAAATTCAAAAGTAGGTATAGACCTAAATCCAATAGTGGTTAGCCCTTGGGTTCTCTGTTTTAATTTAATGAAAAAAAGTATCTAAAGTGATATTTTCATTTTAAAAAGTAGCTACAGTGACTTTATTTTTAAAAAGTACCTAAAAAGTGATTTCAAAACAAATATTTTTTTGCCATGTGGTATAAATATTTTTAATATATTCATCATGGAGAAAATTCTCCATATATTGTAGAAGAAATCCTGTGCATATTATTCCAGAAAAAAATGTTCAGTACCCATTTCAGACCATTAATTGTAATGAAATTCCAAATTTTCGTATTCTAAGACCGATAATATCTTCAAAAATGTTTTTTTCTTGTTTCATTGCACTTAGGGCTTATTCCTCAATAAATAAAAAATAGTTTCTATGGGTGTAAGAATTTTTTAGCCTTAAATCAGTATTTTTTTAAAACCGAAAATAAAAAACTTCATTTTTAGACCTAAAACGGTCACAACACTATCCCTTTCCAATGCTTCCTGGGGTCTGGAAGAAACCCTTGTGACTAATCACAGAAATAATTTAAGTGACACCCGTATACCTTTGCAGTGTATGCTTCATTTTTGAAAAATCTCATTTTTCTCGTAAAATAATAATTTTAGATAAAAATTGTATTCAACATAAGAGATTTATTTTTTCATGTGCTACAACTTCTGTTTGGATGTTTTTTTCGCTCAGATCAACGATTTTCAAAATAGAAGCGCAAAACCATTTAAAAACCTGTTATTTGGGGTTTTGACTTTGAAAATTAAATTTGCGGGTATTTTCACTGTCATATCAGTAATCAGCGTCTCTTAAAATTAGGTATTTCTTGTAGTTTTAAAAAATTTATTACGTCTACCTGCAAAGAATAATTTGATATTAAAAAATATCAAAATAACTTTTCTAACATAAATAATGTAGTGGAGAACTCGTCTGCAAAGAAAGAGTTCAAAAATGGGATTTCACGTATATTTTGCTTTTTTTCGCGTTTCTAGGAAGTTTAGTTGTCAATATACCTACGCGAACAGAAAAGATTTTCTACCAATAGAAATGAATTTTCAACACAAATAGACGAATTTAGAAAAAAATTAACTTTTAACGGACAGTTGTATTAAAAACCAAGTAGTTAAATTTTCAACCCAAAAAGGCGAATTTTCAACCAAGAAGAATGACTTCTTTACCATGAAATATGAATTTTTAATCCAAAAAGACGCATTTTTAATAAAACACTTGAACTTTCGACAAAAAAAGATGACTTTAATAAAATAGTTAAACTTTCAACAAAATAAGTACATTTTTAACAAAATATTTTAATTTTTCACTTAATAGTTGAAATTTCAGCCTAAAAAGATTAATTTTTAACCAAGAAGATTAATTTTCTACCAAAAGACGAATTTTCAATCAAATAGTTGAATTTTTAACTAAAAAACAGTAGTTTTAAAGAAAAATGAAACAGTTAAATTTTAAGTTTAAGACATTACTATTCAACAAAAAAAACCGACTTTTGAACCAGTTACATTTAACGAAAAAAGATGAATTTTTAATAACATAGATGAATCCTCCACTAAATAGATGAATTCTCAACAAACAAGATTAATTTTCTACTCAAAAAGACAAATTTTCAAAAAAATACATGAATTTTTCACTAAATAGTTGAATTTTCAACTTAAAAAGGATAAAATTTCAAACAAAAATTGAATCGTTAGATTTTCAGATGAAAAATTAATATTTATTCAAATAAAAATCGAATTTTCAACAAAAGAGTTAAATTTGTATGCAAAGAGGTCATCAAAATATCAATTTTGAACAATGTAGTTCTACTTTCAACAAAGTAGTTAAATTTTCAACAAAATTGTAGAATTTTGAAGCCAAGGATACGAATTATCTACAAAACAGTTTAATTTTCAAGCTGAAAATATGAATTTTCAATAAAAAATTTAAGTATCAACCAAAAACTGCAATTTTCTTCCAAATTGTTAAATTTGTAAGCCAAAAAGAAAAATTTTCTACAAAACAGTTGAATTTCCAGCTAAAAAAATGAATCTTCAACAAAATATGTAATAGTAAATATTTGAACCAAACAAAATTTTAATTTAAAATCACAGTTAAATTCAACCAAAAAAGACGAACTTTCAACAAAATAGTTAAATCTTCGACCAAAACAGATGAATTTTCAACCTAACAGGTACATTTTCAACTAGAAAATATCAATTTTTAATTGAAAATATTAATTTTCAACCAAAAATGAAATAGTTACTCTATCTGTTAGAAAAATTGATTTTTAACCAAAAAAAAAAAGAATTTTCAACAAAATAGTTCAATTTTCAATCAAAGAAAATTAACTTTCAACTAAAATGATGAATCTTCAGAACAAAAAAATTAATTTTTAACAAAACTGTTCAACATTCAATCAAATAGATGAATTTTCAACTTATAAAGGATAAATTTTTAACCAAAAATCTAATCGTTCGATTTTCAGATAAAAAATTATTATTTAACCAAATAAAAAGTATTTTCTCAACAAAAAAATTAAATTTTCAACCAAAGAGGTAAATTGTCAAAAAATAAATTTTCAACAATGTAGTTCTACTTCCAAAAAAGTAGTTAAATTTTCAACCAAAAAAATGAATTTTCTGCCAAAAAGATTAGTGTTCTCCCGAAAAAGACGAATTTTCAACAAACCATATTAATTTTCAACAAAATTGTAGAGTTTTGAAGCCAAAAA
Source organism: Melikaiella ostensackeni (assembly GCA_032362435.1). Lineage (NCBI taxonomy): Eukaryota > Metazoa > Arthropoda > Insecta > Hymenoptera > Cynipidae > Melikaiella > Melikaiella ostensackeni. The sequence goes on along the minus strand of JAUMHM010000087.1, from coordinate 14,194,732 downwards.
GACAAATGATCTACAAAACAGTTTAATTTTTAAGCCGAAAATATGAATTTTCAACAAAAAATTTAATTCACAACAAAAATTGTTCAATATTCAAATAGATGAATTTTCAAATTATAAAGGATAAATTTTCAGGTAAAAAATTAATATTCAACCAAGTAAAAGCGAATTTTCAACAAAAGAGTTGAATTTTTAACCAAAGAGGTGAATCTTCAAAAAATGAATTCTTAACAATGTAGTTCCGCTTCCAACAAAGTAGTTAAATTTTCAAAAAAAGAAATGAATTTTCTACCAAGAAGATTAGTGTTCTCCCGAGAAGAAAAGAATTTTCAACAAACCACATTAATTTTCAACACAATTGTAGAATTTTGAGGCCAAAAAGATCAATTTTCTACAAAACAGTTGAATTTCCAGCCAAAAAAATGAATTCTCAACGAAACATTTGATAATTAATATTTGAACCAAACAAAATTCTAATTTCAAATCAAACACAGTTAAATTCAACCAAAAAAGACGAATTTTCAACAAAATAGTTAAATCAATTTTCAACCAGAAATAAAATAGTTACTCTTCTAGTTAGAAAAATGGATTTTTAACCAAAACAGAAACGAATTTTCAACAAAATAGTGAAATTTTTAATCAAAGAGATGAAGTTTCAACTAAAATGATGAATGTTTAAAACAAAACAAAAATTATTCTCAACAAAAGTATTCAAAATTCAATCAAATAGTTGAATTTTTAACTAAGGAAGATAAATTTCCAACCAAAAATGAAATGAATTTTTAACACACTAAATAAAATTTCAACCAAAGAGATGAATGTTCAGCCAAAAAGATGAATTTTTAACAAACTAGTTTAACTTTAAACCAAGTGATTGAAGTTTTGGGAAAAATGACTTTTTAACAAAATAGTTGCGTTTTCAACAAAATAATCAAATTTTCAGCTGAACGGTTCAAATTTAAGCGAAAAACGAGAAAAAAGGGGAAAATGAGATGTTTTTTGAAAGATGAAAGTGATTTTCAAACTAATCAAGTTATTATTGAACTTTACCGTTGCAGGGCCATCTTTCACAAAATTCTCAAACTTTGTGAAAATGTATAATCAGGAAACATACTAAACGTTATCTAAGTTCGTATCATTACTCCCACTGACCCCCTCTCACCCCACTACCAACCGTAATCTTTTGCGAGACCCCCCCTCCCCCCCGAATTGATAACGTATTTTAAGGACGGCTCCTAATCTCTACCTAATTTCTGTTTCAGTTGACTCTAACTTCTCTCTGCAGAGGCGTCAATAATATTTCTGAAGACACAAGAAGAAACTTCGAAAGCTGGTTGCAGCAGCAGCATTTAGCTCTTGGGATGAATCATTTGATTCCACCCTCAAATCATCAAACCCAAAGTCCTCAAACTGATGGAACAGGTCCAATGGGGCCCACAAGTCACATAGGCCCCCCACATCTCCATCCATTTTCCCATAAAACTCGGATGAGAACTAGTTTCGACCCAGAACTCGAACTTCCTAGACTGCAACGTTGGTTTAGTGAAAATCAGCATCCCACTCGTCCACAAATTACACTTTATGTCAACGAGTTGAACTCTTTGGAATCGAGACGAGGAAGAAAACCACTAGATGTTCACAATGTAGTTTATTGGTTCAAAAACGCTAGAGCTGCTCAGAAAAGGGCTGAAACGAGGGGTATCAATGGTTACAGTCCATCTGGTCTTAGTCCAAGAGGGGCTAGTATGATCAGTGAAGATTGCTCTGATGATGAAGAAGATTCCAGACAACAGGTAAGAAAAATTCGTAATACAAAGAACTCTTGATTTAACGCCGGTTATGTTTTCGACTTTGTGGATTACTAATTCGCACTCAGAAAGTTGATATCTCAGACAGAGAAGTAGTTACGACTACCTGAACAAGTCTTCATTGGAACTAAACTTTTTGAATGTTTTTCGACTAAAATCGAATCATTCCAGGTATAACAGGGTTTCACGAATAAAGATCGACATCTAGGGTTACAATATACGTTTTCAAAGTAGAGCTCGTTTATTCGTTCTGAAGATGATCATTTTTGAAACAATCAACTGCATACACAGTGACCTTATAATTGTCACATCGAATTCCAGGTCGCTCTTCTCGACCTTGAGAGATACAGTATGCACAACGAAATCGTCTACTTTTACCATCAGGAATTAACTCAGGATACTGTGTTGTAGCACGGTTTGGTCGTACTCTTGGCCTATACTCAGGTTGTTCACCATATTTGTCGAAGAATTTTCTTGCCAGTCGTGATTTATAATCATACAGAGAGCAGCTGTTGCCAGTATTCAATTTATAAATGGCGTAAGAATTGTAAATAGTGATGTCAAAAAGATGGAAGAACAGTTACTTGTATCATTTCACAGATTTTCTGGTACACTCAGTAAAATTATTCTGCATGTCTGTTTGGTCAACAGCACCCATATCTGCTGTCCAACGGAGAAACCTAATAAGTGATATTTGCCATAGTGACTATTCTCAGGCATACCTGCATGGGAAAATAACCTCTATGGCAAATGTCGTTTACTAGGTTTTTCCATTGTACAGCATATATGTTGATTATAATCAATTACACAAATCGGTTTCTGTATTGGATGGCCATGTTGATCTCGCTTATTCGTATCAATGGTCTTCGCACGATGTACAGTCGACAACATGTAGACTTCTTTTCGATTTTTCCATTTGAGTGCCAATAATTTGCCAGTGTGGTATAATTCGAGTTGAGTGAGTCACCAAGCGATGTGAGAAATGCGGCATACCTCTTCTATTTTTAAGTACAGTACCTACAGCACTTGTACCTCGACGCTGAAGTTCATTGATAAGTTGTGGACTTCTATATCACTTATCGATGTAGAGAGTATGCCCTTTGTTGAAAAATTTGCTCATTCACTTTAAAACAACGCTACCAAATCTGTATTACGACCATCGTAGATCAGAAAGTCGAGCATATACGACCGAAGCTAAAAGTTTCAAGTTTTGGTGAATGATGAAGTACTTTTTGCCCTAAAGATGTATATCAACAATGCTCGACTTACTAATTTTTTTGATTTCTTACCAGCATCAAAACCAAAATTTGTTGAAAATTGTCACAATTCAAAGCACTATAAAAAGCTTCTAATCACTGGTTTTGCAGTCAGTTTTTGACGTTTTAGAAATCATTTCTAGCCTTACATAAATCAATAATTAGGCACTCTCTAACTACCATGGTTTCTTTAAAAATGGTTTAGGACTCCTAGATCCCACCCCAGAGTCAAAGGATTAATTAACTGTATTTTGTACAAATGTAGATTTTTATTATCATAAATGATGAACCTTTTATAATGATGAAAACTAATTATAAAAAGAGGATTTTCCGCGTGTATTTATTTAAATGCGAAATATGCATGCGAGTGTTCGAACTGTCCGCTTTGTGGCTACGGAACTGCTTAACTCCGTCGAGCTCACAGCGCCTCTCCCTTGACTCCTCGGACCTCCTCATCACCGATGGTCGCCGGCAGCAATTCTAGGAAGGCGGTATATCGAGAACCATTACATCGAGAGTTGAGTGTATTAGATATTCAGAAATTTTTAAAAGTCTAAAAAATTACAAATGAAGCAGAGAATGAAGGGAAGGCTAAAGAAGAACATGTGCCAAAATCGGACATAAAAAATAAAAAACAGTGACACCTAAGTAAATAAATAAGGGGCCGTTCAAAAACTATGTCACGCTATTTTGAACAATTTTTCCAGCCCTCCCCTCTTTTCCAAAAATTTTGTATGCAATATTTTCCTTTTTTATTCATCATTTATCAATATTATGACTTCAAAATTTTTTCTTTTCACCTCGTACTGGTTTCCCCTCTTTTTTAAATAAAGTCACTAATTTTCATTTTTTCAAGCATTTCAAAAAGTTGTTATTTACATTTATATTTCCCATGTGTGGTGTCACATTATGCGTGAAGTCCTCCCCCACCCTTTTGTCACAAATCGTCACAAAACCTGTTACCCCACCCCCCTCAGGCAGTGTGACGTAGTTTTTGTACGGCGCCACAGCAGCCAAAATTTTTTGACTTTGACAGGTTTTTAAGGTTACTTATTTCGATTTTGATGTCAAAAGTTTCAAATTCTAAATGGCGGATCCAATATGATGGCCAAAAATTTTTCGATTTTCGACTTTGACGTCAAAAGTTACAAATTTAAAATGGCGGACCCAATGTGGTGGCTAAAATAACTTTTTTTTAAAGATTCGCCCGAGAACTTGGTACAAGGGGGCTTATAAGATCGTTAATTTCGATTTTGACGTCAAAAGCTACAAATTCAAAATTAAGGATCCAATATGGCGGTCAAAATTTTTCAGTTTTCACAGAGATACCTCAAACTTGGTACAAGGGGGTACTTGAGGTCGCTAATTTAGACTTTGACGGCAAAAGTTACAAATTCAAAATGGCGGATCCAATATGGAGGCTAAAATTAATTTTTTAGAATAGATTTGCCTCGAACTTGGTACAAGGAGGTTCTTGTCGACGATTCTTATTTTGACGTCAAAAGCTACAAATTCAAGATTAAGGATCCAATATGGCGGCCAAAATTTTAATTTTTTCACATATTTGTCTAAAACTTGGTTTTTAATTTCGATTTTGATAACGAAAGCTCCAAATTCAAAATGGTGGATAAAACTTGGTCTTTAATTTCGATTTTGATAACGAAAGCTCCAAATTCAAAATGGTGGATCCAATATGACAACCAAAATTTTTAAATTTTCACAGAATTGCCTGAAATTTGGTACGAGGAGGTTCTTGTCGATGATTTTGATTTTGACGTCAAAAGTTAAAATTCAAAATCACGGATCCAATATGGCGGCCAAAATGAATTTTTTCACATATTTGCCTAAAACTTGGTACAAGGGGGCTTATCAGGTCGTTAATTTCAATTTTGACGTTAAAAGCTATAAATTCAAAATGGCGGATCCAATATGGCAGCTAAGATTTGAAAATTTTTACAGATTTTCCTTAAACTTGGTACAAGGGAGTTCATAAAATCAATAATTCCGATTTTGACTTCAAAAGTTACAAATTCAAAATTACGGATCCAATGTAGCAACCAAAATTTTGAAATTCCTACATATTGTCCTAAAACTTGATACAAGAGGGTTTATAAGTTCGTTAATTTCGATTTTGACGTTGAGGCTATAAATTCAAAATAGCGGATTCAATATTTCGACTTTGAGTTCAAAAGTTACAAATTAAAAATAGCGAGATATGGAAAAAAATTGAAGAGAGAAAAATATTTCATAGGAAAAATTGCAACAAACAACCCCTCAATAATTTTCAGGTTCACTTCGTTTTTTTTTTATAAACTTGGTTTTTCGATTTTGAGAGGTAAAATTTCGTTTTTCGCTTTTTTATACTGTTTTATCGGCTAATGATAAAAAAATTTTAGTCTCAAAAAATATATGGACATGGGTACATTCGTAGCTTTTGTACTTAAGATAATCAGATCGAGAAAAAGAAATAACAAAGGAAGAAATTTATTAAGGTATCAAAAAACCAAGTTTTTCAAATAAACGAAGTGAGATTAAGAATATAATATTTGTCAAAAACGGCTACGGCGAAGATTTCTTCATGAGAAAATAGTTGCAAGACATCCTAGATACAAAATTAAGAAAAATATTCTTGATTTGAAGATATTTGTACGGAACCGTGCGGATCATCTAATGCAAGCCGCGATCCTTGCACCGTGTATGTGCGCGCTTAATTTCATTTGCTAATATCTTCGTCTTGTGTCAAAAGTGGCAGACTGTGGCTAATAATCTGATTATTAACATCATAATGAACCTTTTAGAATCATAAAACATTGGACACGAGATGGAACCTCGGAAAATCTTTGATTCAAAAAGTTGTAATTTGTTGTCAATCTTTCAAATGCATGAGTGTAAAGTGAGAAAATAAACCAAGCTATCATTAGTATTTCTTATTTGCACTGTATTAATTTATGACCACTGAAATGAGAAAAAAATTGTAACCTTCGAATTCATAATCTCATGAACAAGTTTTTTGAACCGATTTCTTAAAAAACTGAAATAAAAAAAAACATTTTCTTAACTCGAAACATTCTAAGATAAAGGGTACTTGTTAAGAGATCATGAAATTCGGAAAAGTTGCACCAACTCATAAACATTATGAAAAATAAGTCTTTCACTGAAAACTCTGAAAATAGTTTTTGGCCACTTTTCAGTGTCTCACAGCCCACTGTAGGCCCTAAAACATTATAATTAACCATTGAATTTTCCTCTCATTTCTTGTTTCAGTCAGCATCCCCTTCACCATATGCTCCAAGCAGTCCTTCCGTGGCGCCATTGTCCCTGACAACTCGACCGGAGGATCAGCAACCATCTTTGACACCATCTTCTGTAAAACAGGAAGATGGAAGAGCATCTTCTGGTTCTGAGGATGATGAAGCTAGTCCAACAGGTCCACTTCCACCAGGATTTCCTTTATTACCAAGTCCTATGTTTAGCCAAGGTGTCATGTATATGTCCCATTATCTGACTCCGCGTGGGCCTCCAGGATGTCCAACGAATTTGCTCGATGAGAGGAGAAAACGGAACAGGACGTTTATCGATCCCGTCACGGAAGTTCCGAAACTCGAGACGTGGTTCACGCACAATACTCATCCCAGCCATGCGGTAATTTCACTTCTATTAATTATTATTGACAGCTAGATTATTCCCTTCGTTCGAGATTTCATCAATTTTAATGAAGACTTGCCACGGTCCCAAGTAAAAATACTTCGACTTGATTCCAACTCGATTAAGTATTGAGTTCGACTTCAAGACGGTGATGTCTGGCTGCGTCTCAAAAATATGCAAGAACAGACGACGATTTATGTATTTCCGCCAAACACATTAAGATTTTAAAAATTGAAGGCGCTCTCGAAAATATTTGTTCCTTTTGAAGAAAAAATGATGTAGTATAAATTTGAACTAAAACAAAAAATACCTATTGCTCCCTCATTATTGTTCCAGAACGTGAGATATGAATTTAAAATCTTCAATGTTATATTTTATATCTTAATATATGGCTTTGAACAATAGTAGCCTTCTTTTGTTATATTAAAGATAATTTAAAGTATAAATTAAAATTTAAAAGGATATTATCGCATAATAAGCGTTGTTCAACGTACATTATGATTCTGCCTCCTCCATTAATTGCCTTTTCTTGAATGCAGCTATGAGTTTATTGTTGTCAGCGTTCGGGAAACGCTTCCTATGATTTTCCAGCACTTGCAGGAGGAATTGTTTCTGTTCTTCTTTCTGCGTCATGGAAGTGTTGAAAGTTGTTGCAAGAGCAACCCCTCTTTCCGCACAATTATTTATGCATCTTAGAGCTTGAACAACTTTCTTAGCTTCCTGATAAGAAATGAGGTTCTCTCAGTTCTGAACGTCTTCTTTTATGAAAGAGGTGTCGATTTTTAATACTTTTAACATGCAATGAGAAGCAGGCCCAATTAATGACTGCAATGATTTTTTGCTGTCATTATCCTTTCCTTCATATTTGATAGAGCGACCGTATTCTTGATCAGAAAATTTCTCCAGCTGTGAAACCATGTCATGCTTTGTCTCAGTAGGCACTAGGTCCGAAAAACGACTGAGAGTTACCAATTCTTGACCTAAGTACCACAAGTGACCTTAAATTGCCTTTAATGCGGCTTCGGAAATAGATGTAAAAGTATTCTTATAGGAAGTCAATGTTTTAATAAATGAGAGATCATTCACAGGAGCATTGCAAACAATAGGACATTGAATCCATGGCTTAACGTATAATAACGCTACAAATAATACAAATTCCGCGCATTGCTTTCTCTCGCATTGAGTGAGATGAAATTGATTTCCAAAAAGATTGATTTTCAGGACATATATCACTTTGCACATCCATCTTGCATGATAAAAGGCACCTGGAGTTCGAAACCGTGGACCATCCGGTGTATTAAATCGATTTTCGCCTAAAAACATCAGTGTTAAACCCAAAAGTTTCTTGTAATCATCTCTCAAAATAAATTATTGTTTGAATCTTCAAATACTTTTGAAGCAAATGCAATGGTTTCAATCTTTAAGTTTTTTAAACTTTCGGAAGGGCGATCATCATTCCAAGGCGTACAGGTTTTTTGATCAATCTGAGGCCAAGCTTCACGAAAACGTTTAAATAAGGCAATATTTGGACCATCAGATGCTCCAAACGCAGCTCTAAATCCATCCTCACAGACAACTTCAAACGCATGATGTCGACATGCGGACCACAGCAGAAGTTTACCCAGTTTGTTTTGCAATAAAGCACAAGACCCATTTGTAGATCCTGTATTTGCTACTGTAGTATCGAAGCAAACTCCTACGGTCTTCTCAGCAAGTTTCCAATTACGTAGAGTAGTAAATGTTGCTAACGCAACTTTTTTACCTGTACCTTTATCTATTTTTGAAACTCCTAACAGATTTTCTGTTTCTTTCCCCAATAACAAAATAGCTAAATGTTCTTCTTTAGCAGGGCCCCAGAAATTTCAGGAAGCAATTTGCCATCTATATGAACAGCAAGTTGTTCCGGGAATGCAGTAGTTTCTTTTATTTCTGCAGCTTCTTGAGCACGTTGAGATTCTCTCATTCTCTTAACACTACTTCGAGACAATATACGTCGCTTTTCTATCACTAATGTTAGCACGATCTTACGTCGAGGCTATTATTTTTAGTGACTATGTCCGAAACACTCATTTTTTCACGCTTTTTAGAGGGTTCTGATGTTGAGTATTTTTTTGTTTTCACTTTTTCTTACTAAATCATCACTCAAGTTAGATATAACTAACTTTTTCTCTAATCTTTGATCTGTCAAAAATAGTCTGTTGCTTTCTATTTTTATTTGTTTGAAAACGTCGTAGTGAGCAATGTCGAAAAGACAGTTTAATACCTCTTGAAACTTAGTCTCCTTACCAAATTGCGTTGGTCCACCCCGGTTTGTATTACGGCATAGATTTTTATATTCATTTGATAGAATTTTCAGTTTTCTTACAATATTTCCTTCCTCCATAGTTGGTATTCGAGCTTTATTCCAAATATTGCAGACATCCTGGATAACCTTTTTTACAGCATCTTTTTCAGGGTTGCGTTCGATAGTATGATAACAAAAGTATACATGAAAAACTTTTGCGGTTGTTGGTGACACATCGCAATCAAACTCTTCCTTAGGTTGACGAATTCAATTTATGATTAATACTGATTCAGCCCTTTTTGAAGTTTTATAGAAAATGCTTCACAGAATACATTGACATTTTTCGTAATTTGTACTTGATAGTTGTGAACTTAGCTTTCTGTTCTAATTCGAAAACAAAATAACATTTAAAATAAATAAAAAAATACTTTTCAGATACGAAATCTTACTTTCTGGTTTTTAAGTGAATATCTTGAGTTCAAAAAGACCAAAAGTTACTTCATCATAGGTCAATGATCTCGTCTAGAAATTAATAAGTCCAAGAACTCTTTTTTCTTCTCGTGCATTTTTCTTGTAAACTAGTCTAATGCTAGTAAATCATCATTTACAAATAAGTTTCGACTGTGGTATAATTACTCTCTTTAAACCAACAGCCGGAAAATACCAACTAGGTCCGGGCAGGATGAAAATTTCGAAACAGAAATTCAAAGAATGCATCGCAGCGCAAAGCACCAGAAGCGTGAGGCTTTTCTGCGGGTTGGCAGGTTAAAAAGCAACAAGTGACCTTAAAAAGTGCGGGGAATAAAAATACCAACGGCTGATCGAGAGCTTTGCGCGCTGCTACCGTGCGAGTGTAGGTTGGGGTGATAAGCGGCCTTTGGGGTTGGAATAAACAGGGTGAAGGGATACTTCCGTGTCGAGGGGGTTGCGGGAGGTTCGTCAAGGGTTTGCAAGTCATACAGCTCTATTAACCAATCTGACGTCATCGAATGTTCAAGGACAACTCAGGGGTTCAACTAGTATTGACTACACTGGAAGATGCATTTAATGATGATAAGATGCATTTTATATACCGTCTTCATAGAATTTCCGTCGGTTGCATTCGTTGATGATGGGGTCCAAGGAGCCGAGAGAGAGGCGCTGCATATTCCTACTGGAAATGGTTCTCACGGCCCTGACTGCTCAAGATATATAAATTCTTGGAAGGACTTAACGGGCATCGCAGGCCATACCCAAGACAGCTACAGATAGAATCCTTTAAATGAAACATAATAGAGGCAGTTTTAAATTACAATATAATTTCTAAAAGGGGTATTTTGGAATAATAAAACTAGAAAATAAAATATTCGTGATTATAATAAAATATTCAACGATTTTTGAGAAGAAAAGAGCGTCTTTGGTTGGGGGGTCAGTCGAGATGAAAGAGCGGTTGCCGGGCAAGGGGTAGTATCATAGGGGTGAGTCGGATAAGAAGGGTTTGGGTAAATCTCTCTTAGTTAGTACCGATATCGGCCACCTAAGCAAGAGCTCGCCACCGTCCAGCAACCCTTTCACTTACACACGTCTATCCAGACCCTTAGTACACACGGACTCACCCCCACGAACGTCCGGCGATTTTTCTTTGGGACACCAACACAACCCCGTGACCCCTCACCACCACAAGTCCACTATCGTCCGTCGCACTCGGCCAACACCGACGCGCACACCCCAATCCGTCCTTTTCTCATCCACCGGAAGGGTCGGCTACCTTCTCTCTTTGCTTTTCGCGCATGACCGCAACACTCTCTCCCTCTTCTCCTCTGAGCAGAGAAAAGACGAATCTAGAGTCTTATTTTTTCGCGCGCTCCAACTTTTCCTTCTTTTGAATAAGACCTCTCTCTCTCTCTTTCACGCATGACCGCTACAATTTTTCTCTCTTCTTCTCTCAGCAGAGAAAAGACGAAACTTTTCCTTCTTTGAAATAAGACCTCTACGCATGTATAAAAAGAGGAAAGGTTGACTTTTTTAGGGTTGATAGTTTAAAATCTTGTAAGAATTATAGATAAGATTTCCAATTTTTTTAGATCTATTTGCTTACCTACTTGATGAGTTTCATTCTCAAAGAGTCTTAATACTCGAAAAACAATTTTTTGACTAATATTTCTATCGGAGATCTTCCCTCTGAGATCCCCCACTCCGAGGTACTCTGAAGACTCCTTCTCCTGAGCTTTCGCCTCGGATCTCACGGACACGTTTACACAGCCCACCACCCGGAGATCCTTGAGGACGTCCTTGTTTAGAGAGACACACTCACATCTCACCTACAAGGACTTGCATGTATTGGAGAAACTTGTACGTGCGTGAATGTGCAAAAGGAGAGTTAGCCTCTCTCTCTCGAGAAGTGGTCAGCCCTATCTTGTTCTCTCTCTTTTGCATCCTTCGTCGCAAGCTCAGTCTAGCTTCTCTCGGAAAGACGAGAGCCAACGATCTCACCCGACAGCACCTCCTGCGTCCTTTTCTCCCGCACTCACTGGTCCCATTTCTGCTCTCTCTCCTGTTCCTCGTTCTTCCCCCTCCAATAAACGACTCCGTCGCAAGCACCTCGGATCTTTCGGTCCTTTTTGTTCTCTCGGTGGTTGGCATGAGTCGGTCCAGCTTTCGCGCGAGCTCTGTCTCTTTCACTCTTTCTGCGTCCGTCTCTGCCACCTTGCGAGCTTGCGACGGACGACTGCAGAGGCGCCACTGTACGGACAAAAGGAGCCACTCGCTGGCGGCTGGCGCGTGGTCTGGCTTACAGCATCCGCGATCTTCTCCGCCTACGCGACCAGCCGCCTCCGCCAGTTGCGCCCGCAAGCCCGCAAGTTCGCGCGATACATCGCGGCGCACGAGTGAGGGTTTTGAGCCGGAAAAGTGAACCGGCCGACACAATACCGAAAAATAGACTAAATTACGGGCATAAAAAATAGTGCACGTTGCTCAGCCGGCTCAGTACGGTCGAACTGGGACGATCGGCCTGGGATCGTCGAGAGAGTGAGAAAAATAAAGAGGGAGAGAGGTGAGTCAGGCAAAAAATCTAGGGAAAAGCGCTCTCCTTCGATTTTTTGTAACCTTTCCTTACTTCTTTACTCAGTTATAACTTTTTCTCCTTTTTTTTTGAGATGTGTCTTACTGCAGTAGTCGAGTCAGCTTTCCAGTTCGCATAATTTAGTGGTTGCAAAATGAGTTAACGTGAATGTAGCTTTAATAAATTAATGAGATCAATGAGTCAGTTCTATCAATGAAGTGACAGGAAATCAATGGTTGGAAATTAATAGTGTAAATCGTGCATTCCTGCGTGATGAGATGCACAGTTTTTGTTTTTGAATTTCTCACACGTTAATTTATTTTTGCCTCGATTTTTGCAATGTTGTATTATTAGGGTTTATTAAAATGAGCCCTTAAAGCTTCCCAAATCCAGTTCGTGGGATGAGCAATTTTGGGTATAGTGTCAGGATTTGGTGAGAAAGAAATTTCGACGAGTGCTTCAATTTTAGTAAAACTCGAGAAGTGAAGAGGATATCCAAGGAAAATAGTGGACTTGTGCTGAAAGAGGTGACTTTCGTGGAACTACAGTGTTCGTTACGCGAGTGCTATCGCGGTTATTCGTGACATATGCGAGTCGATTTAAACTAAATAAAATATTTTTTAAATATTAATAAACAATAATTCTCCGCTAACTTTTAAAACTTGTGCTTTCAAATTTCAAAGAAAAGTCAAGTCTGAATTAAATATGCATTTAACCACTTAACCTACTTAAATATTGTAATTGTATTATCTAAATATGAATCACCTAAAAATAAAAAATAATTCAATGAATAATCAAAATCAAATTCTTGCTAGATTGTGAAAAAAATTAAAAATTTCTCTTTGTGCGTATTAACTTTAGTGGTGCACATATTCGAATACCTTCATGGCTAATTCTACTAACGAAGGATACTCAACCGTGATTAGAAATTAATGATTTTCGAAGCGCGGCGATTCAATAACGGATATCAAATTTTCGTTCCTGTGTATCAGTTCGTGAGTTATTAACAATTTTCGAATTCTAATGATAAACTCTCACTTTAAGATGATTTCATAAACAAGGTTGAAAAAAAATTAGTGTTGTTTCTATATTTTTCACTTTGCGGTAAAACCATACGTTAAGAGTTGCAATATTGGAAATAATGAAGAATTTTAACTTCAATTATCGGGCAACCAAAATTACTTTCTAGAATATAAAATCATGAAATAATCAGAATCAATTAAAGTAACAGATTTTAGTCAAACTGATATCTCTCAACTAGAATTGAGATAATTTAGAATTATCTAAACATTTTACACAGAAGCGTGATAAGAATTATAAGATAACTACTAAATTATTACAAATTTGTGAAACTACTGTCCTTCAAATGATAGCAAGTTTCAGCAATATTTAAATTTTTTAGATAATAAAAATAAAAAAATGATTTATTGATATTTTAAGATCGTGAAATTAAATCTTTGAAGTCTTAAGACAATTCACTTTGAAGTAGTTCAACGGCGTTCTTGTCAGACAGACGAGTGCTCGCATCCCGACGGCACGGCGGAGATAACCAACGGAACTTGAAAACTGGGGTTAATATTTTCATCGAAATAGAAAAAATTTCAAGAAATTCAATAACAAAAATCAATCAAAACTGATAATAAAATATCAAATTAAAAAGTGGGAAGAATCTCCCTACTTCCGGGAAACAAAATTTTCGAGATACGTCCTAATAACTTCTTTCAACTGTCCTTGAAGATGAAAAGATTTTTCTACAAGATGAATAAATCTCCAGTTTCAAAAACTTGAATTTCCCACTATTCACTTCTCTTTATCCGTGATCCAATAAAAAATTAATAATTAAATCTAAAATAACCATCGTTTCGAAAATTGAGAAAAACCTAATATATTAATGATTGATAAGAAGGATAACTTAGATTGTTCAAGCTGAATTAAGTTACGTGACTAAATTTTTTTTTAGTAATTCATCACGAAATTAAATTAATTTAAAGTGAACACTTTTCGACGAAATGAAACTTTCACGAGACGGTATTTTGTGAGGAGCGACGACGACTCTTAGTGCCGAACTGAGAGTATGAATTTTTGTCAATGTGAAAGGGTCAAATCTGGTCAAACCGGTCGCGCACAGATGGGAAATTACTGGACAATGACGACTGGCCGAAGCATGACTCATTTGAGACGATTCTCGTTGCTGCAAAGCCGTCCGGTCGACAGTGTTCGATCGATGGGCATGTATAAACAGCAAATAATTAAACGAATCGTGTCATAAACAATCGTTTCGGCGGGGATAAGCTGGTAGCAAAAGTATAAATGAGTGTCGATAGGTGGTGGGGAGTGACCACTAGGAGGGGATGAATATGGTTCGAAAAGCGCAGAGAAAATAAATGAATGAAAATTAGTTTTCATAATTTGCCCTCCCGTCAACGTCCCACTTTTATTCGGATTTGTTTATCCTAATTATTAGGTCTTTCACCGAATTCTGAACTCTTACCTATTAAGCTTTAACATTAATAGATTATAAGTTTAGAGCGAAATTATTTAGCTGAACTTATTGTGGAAATAATTCAAATATTTGGAGGTGGAAAAAAACTGGTTTTTTGAGAATTTTATCATAACATACTTAATTGGTCTTGGTTAATTAATTGCATTTGATCTAGGCTATTCTGAGGAAAATGGATTCACTAATCTTTTTGGACGTGTCAATATTTTTGATAACTGTTTAGTATTCGTTTATTTTAAAAATATTTTATTTGGCTGTTAAACAAAAAATTAAAGCATAAGTGACAAGTGAGTTTCATTCAGTTGTTAAGATACTTATTTTAAGCGTTGTACTCGTGAATAAATAAACTGAAAATTAACAAAACATTTATTTTTAGTAAGATGAAGTATTAATTTATGTTATTCTGGAAATAGAATTTTTTTGCTCAAAAAGTTTAAAGGAAAAAGTGTCCTTTACCTGAAAAGAATTTTTCTTAGAGTGGTCCAAAGAAAGTTACTGTTTGGAATTTCATGAGCGCCGGCAAATATGTATAGCCTAGCCGAAAAGAGAATATAGGTTTTTTTCTTGCTTTTCTAAAGTGATTTTCCAGTTCAGGAAAAGTAATTCTTCCTGAAACTTTTTTTCAAATTCAATTTCTCATAAGAAATTAGGATCTAATTTATTTATTCTGAGAATTATTTGTTTTCATAGATTTGAAGATGGGTTTTTTCAACTTTTCTTATTCCAGAAATATTATGTAACAATTTTCAAGTAGAATTCTGCCAAAATCGCAATATTTAACGACTTTCGTTCGCTTTGATTAAGTTTGTGTGAAATAACATTTTTACAAATATTCTTTAAGACTCTTAGAATAAATTTGGAAAAGAACAGCTCAAATAGTCAAAAATTTACAATAAGCGCAGGCGTTTGAAAAAGGGGAAAAAATGTTAATTTTACTGCAAGTTCACCCGTAGGTTGACACATTAAAAATTATTACCAGTGAATCGCAGGTAAATCTTTAGGGTGGACTCACAGTTTTGTTACTTTGACATTACTTTTACAAGAATCTCTAAAACATTTTTTTGATCTGAAAAATGAGTGTGAAAAAAATGAAAAAAAACGTATTTTTTCGGCTAGGCTATACATATTTGCCGGCGCCTATGAAATTCCAAACAGTCACTTATTTTGAACAACTCTAATATTTCTGTATTGATAAAAGTTCTTACTCAGTCATTTTGATTCATACATAAGAATTTAAATAAAAACAAGTGAGATTCTGATCGCTCGACATTTTCTATATAATAATTACGTTCGTCCTCGCCTTCTTGCATGATTGGCTTGCTCTGCATCCGCTTTAAATATGTTCTATTTCAATTAGGGATCGTCAAATAAACACAGAAAAAAAAATAAATAAAATTGTTTCAACTTAAAATTGTTTTGGATTAAATGCAGTAAGATATGTGTGGATTTAAACATAACTGATCTATATTTGAGACCTCATTAGTTGAATTTCAGAACTACTTAAGTCTTAAATTCTGTCAAATTTTACTTAAAGTCAGATCAATTTTGCTTTAATCTAGAAAAATTTAACTGAAATAAATGTCAACCATTTTAAGGTGTATAATAATTTAAAGTATTCTTTTTTATTGTAAAAAACTGAAATAGTCATTGACTTGGAATTTTCAGCAATGACCATGATTGAATAGAAATATTTTCTTCACTTGATTAGAATACAGTTTTCTAAATGAGAATAAAAGAAAAATCTTGTTGAAAATCACAAGAAATTAAGTAAGAATAAAAAACTGAATAAAAATATCTTAACCTCCTTGAATCATTTATGCTGAATTAAAGTTTGTGTATCTAAAAATTTATTCGAATTGAATTCAGGATTTGTATGGAATTAAGCGAAGTTGATCTAAATTTAAAAACTTATCTGAATATCAGAATCCAGTCTTAAGTTCAGACAAATTTTACCTGAAATCAAATAAATTTCGCATAAATCTAGAGAAATTTGGCCAATCATATTGAGATGTAACAATTTTGAGTATTATTTTTTTACCGTGTATGGCGTGAAGTTTCAAGAAAAATACATAACACCTGTAAACCGAGGAAATGAATAATCAGCTTCCTGAATAATCTTCCACTGAAAATCCAACCTATGTCCGAAAAGAGTCCTTTCCCTCTTGAAAAAATTCACGTAGGATCTAAAAAGTGATGGATTGAATAATCAACTCTCTAAATAATTTTTCCTTGAAAATCCAACCTATGTCCGAAAAGAAACGTCCTTTCCCTATTAAAATATTTTCTTAAGATCTAAAAAGTGATGAATTAAATAGTCAGTTCCTTGAAAAATCTCCCCCTGAATATTCAACCTATGTCCTAAAAGAAACTTCCTCTCCCTCATGAAAAAATTTCCTTAAGGTCAAAGTGAAGAATTAAATAATCAGCTCCCTGAATAATTTCTCCTTAAAAATCCGACTTAAGTCCGAAAAGAAAACTCCATTCCCGAGAAAATCCCACCAGAGTAGTGAAAATCTTGTTTCCAGAACAAACACGTGAAAAATGCCGCGAAACGTCTTGATCGGGAATTTTGGAGGTCAACGGAGTATGGCAATGACGTGTGGAGGGATGTGAATCCGTCAGAAATCGAACACAGAAAAATGGCAAAATAAACATGAGGTTTGGGTTATTCGCATGTAGATAGAAAAAAAGTGTTTGAGTGGGGGTTGAAAACACTGTCTAACGGGCCAACGCGCTCTGTATCGGCAAAGAGAGAGAAATAGTAAAATCGGTGGAGTAGGGGATAGTGAGCAAGAGAGAGAGAGAAAAAAATCAGAGGGCGGGGGAGAAAAGTGAACAAAAATTGAAGGTTGCCTCGAAAGAATCGAAAGTACAAGGACGAGTCGGACGCAAGGGGTCGACGCAAGGGGGTAGCGCGAGGGGTTGAAGAGGGACGCAAGGTCCGAGTCGAGAGAAGGGGGTGAAGAGTGGGTTAACTGTAAAACCTGATTGTCCGTGTTTTTATCTTAAGACGAGTCGAAAGGGTTGTCGGAGGAGTCGCTGGAGGGGTGGGCAGGAGAGGTGACTGGCGGGGAACGAAAGCTCTGGTGGTGGAAAGCTTGGAGGGTGGTTGCGGGGGTAGGGATGGTTCCTCCGGAGGCTGGAGGGGATAAGACTACCCTCGGAGGCAGAGTGCGTTTGCGCCGCCGCCGTGGAGGTGGAATCGCGGCTCTAAGGGTTGCTTCGCCCTGGTCGGGGGTGGCACGGGGGTGGGGACGTCCCTGACTGCAGGGTTAGGGTGGTCTTTAGGTCTGTCAGTAGCAAAGCGGCGGCCTCATCATACGGAGCTGCTGGTCTGACCAACCAGGCCGAAATCACTTAAGACGCGTACCACACCTTGTAATATAACACCACCGCTACACGCTCCCGCCACTTACACACCCCCTCCCCCACACAAACACACACGGACACGGACACCCAACCACACCAAGATAGGACCACCCCACATAAGCCACCCCACATAGGTCACCCCACATAGCATACACTTACCCATGCACCTTCAAGGACCTATACCTACGCGCGAGTCAAAAGCCCGATTATACGCTGACCGACCGTCGAAAGAAAGACACTACGCGAGGACCTAAGCAACGCAAGGAGACATAGTGAAAGAGAGTGAACAAAACGAAATCTTTCACCTTTCGTGACAGAGAAAGACTTGAGAGTTTTTTTTCTACTTTAAAAAAAAATCTTAGATTTGTGTTTCATCTAAGCCTTATCGAGTCCGAGACTGAGAACGCGAGTGCTGAGTAGAGAAATTTAGTGGGGCCAGGGAGTGTTACTACCACGTGGATGGGGAAGTATTTATCAGAGTGATATTTCTTTCGCTCTTTTATTATTGTTGATTTTTTAAAAAGAGTTAATGTGATTCGCTCTGCAATAATGGACTAAAGACTCATTACAAGTGCCGAGAAAGACTGTTCTGTGTTACGCGCCTTACCTCTAAACTTAGTGTGCACGTGCTCTCACGGATAAGCGTTCACACCGAGCACAAGGTAACCAGTGCTTTACGTCTCAATGAAATCCGAAATCGTAAATTCATAATTTAAAAAAAAACAGACCCACTTTTTTGTACTATTATCTACCCTATAATTTGTATCTACGCTTCGCTGATAATTTATATAATTTGTATGATTTATGTAATTTTTATAATTTATGTAACACCTATATGTGTATGTGATTTATTTTCTTTTGCAAGACCTCATGAAATATAATTTGCTTCATGTCTTGTGTTTTACCATTATTTTATTTTCACCCTTTTTCCATTTGATGAATGCAAACTTTTTATATTTCAGATATGTTGAACCGTTATTGTTCTATTACGCGGAATAATTTAGAAAGTGATATTAAGTGAAAAAAAAGAATTTCGAAATCTGCGACTCTTTCCGTCGGACTGCGAGATAAAAAAAAAAGTGATTCGCCAGTGTGTTAATAGATTCTTCCTGTTTCGGCATCTCCATTGTCTGGAGTTAAAATCATTTTCCAATAACTTGCCGACAATTGACGTGACCTGTTCATTAATTTAGAGTTCAATCATTCAATTCGTTCTGTAATCGCGACTCAAATTTTTGAAATGTGTGAGATGATAAAGTGTCGCCTCTTTAATTATGCTCATTCTTTACATCGCGATTTCTCATCGAGAATAATGAGATTACATTTAATAACTTAATTTCATTGAAAACTTCTCACTTAATAAAAGCTTATCCTTCATAAAGTCGGCTGTTCTTTCAGTAGTAAAAGACTTATGAGCCAGACCAAATATTACATTTTTAAAATATAATTTAAAAATTGAGCTTTAAAGTTGGAATTAACACAGTCATTACTTTGAAATGAACTTAAAGAATTGATCTGTTGGTAGATAATGATTATATATAATAATAAATCTAAACATAAATTAGTATGAAGACGGTCATTAGTTTTCTGGAGTAAAAATTTTCTTTAAGAGTTTTTAACTCTTCATTAAAGATTTAGTCAGTAATTAATAATACACTGTTGAAAATGTTTTCGATTCTACCACACTTTCACAACAGGGTCAGAATCCGTGAAATCTGCACGAAAAAAATGGCTATCCTCATTTTTGATCAAAATGTTTTAAAAAGCGGTTCTATTTGACCATAAAAATTATTCGACAAAATAGAATTTTTTTTCTATCTTAACAAAGTTATTGTCAAATGAAATTTTCGGTAACTTTGTGAACCAAACCTTTTTATTCTTGAACCGGTTAACCGATTTTGATGAAACTTTGGCATGTCGAATAGAATGAAATAGGCTTCGAAAAATTGTACTAGAATTTCCAAAAAATTTATTTTTCCATATTTTTTAATGAAATTATTTATAAACAATTGATTTTTTGTTGTGTTCTGGGCTTTTTTAAAATCTGGAAAAAATGTCACTTGACAGCAAAACTTTACGGAATCTGAATCCGTCGAGAAAAAATCCAAGCCTCGAGGACTTTGGTAATTATGATCAAAATAATGTTGCGCTGCGTGGTAACCAGCGCGCTCACCATCTCACGGCGCACACTTTTTCCGAGAGCGCGTTTATTATGACCTTTTTTACTTAATTCAATGTATTAGCGGTTGTTGCAATGGTACTTTCTTCAAATAACAAATTTTTCATAATTACATATTTCAGTGACTAATGGTATATTTTCCCTTGATTCGTATGACACATCCGCGATAGTGTAATTGTAGAATTTCCCATTTAGGAATTTTGAACGATTTCGTCAGTTTTTTAACCAGTTGATTGTTGTTGTTCAATCAATGCAAAAGTGAATTATCTTGTCTTTCAAGTGAAATATCTATCGATATGTCACCTCATAGTGTATGTTGTAATCCATTGAATAAAGATAAACATAACAGTGCTTATAAGGGGATCACAAAAGTTACTGAAAAATAGGACAGTGTTTATTCAAATTTAATTGGGCAATATGCATGCGAAACATGCAGAATAAATATCAAGAAGCAAAGTGGTGCTGTTCCATTGCCAAAGCTATCCGAAAAATCTGTTTCTGCTTCCGAACTTTTTTCAGTCAACTTTTTTCAGTCATTGCTTTCTTCATTCATCCATACACATGATCATAAAATCATTTGATCTCGTTTTTCAGAGGAATCTCTCATAAGTAAAAGTGATTTAATAGGAAGAAAAAAATGAGTTTCATCCGACCCTGAAAAATTATTGTAATTGTTTTCTAACCTTGGTGTACATAACCGTTGTAAAAAATTTTAAGTAATAAACCTTATCATGATTTGAAAACAGTAAACAGTTAATTTTTCCTCTTCGATTATCTTCGGATTAAGTAAAAAAGGTCATAATAAACGCTATCTCGGAAAAAGTGCGCGCCGTGCGATGGTGAGCGCGCTGGTTTACCACGCAGCGCAGCATTATTTCGATTATAATTACCAAAGTAATCGTGGCTCGGATTTTTTCTCGAAGGATTCAGATTCCTTGTAGTTTTGCTGTCAAGTGACATTTTTTCAGATTTTAAAACGGTCCAGAACACAAAAAAAAATTGTTTATAAATAATTTCATTGAAAATTATGGAAAAATGAATTTTTTGGAAATTCTAGTACAATTTTCCGAAGCCTATTTTATTCTACAAAACATGCCAAACTTTTATCAAAATCGATTCATCGGTTCAAGAATAACAAGGTTTGGTTCAAAAAGTTACCGAAAATTTCATTCAACAATAACTTTGGTAAAAATAAAAAAAGATCCGATTCGGTCGAGTAATTTTAATGGTCAAATAAAACCTTTTTTCAATATTTTGATAGAAAATGAGGATAGCCATTGTTTTCGTGCTGATTTTACGAATTCGGACCCAATACGAGTGTAAGGTAAAATTACAATACCGATATTGGAAGATGAAATTGCAATACGTGCATTATAATTTCGAAGAATATGCGCCGGTTACTATACAAGTATTGCAATTTCACGCTAAAAAAACGGTATTGTAATTTTGCTTTACACTCACTTTAGCCCGTCTAGCGGATCAGTGACCCTCTATTTAAGTAAGATGAGAATATCACCTTGTTGGTCTAGTGCGTAACGCACTCGACTTAGAGTTTGACGGTTAGGGTTCGATTCCCCATACCTGCGCGTTTTGATTTTTTTCAAAAACTTTCTTCCGCAACATAATATTACATTTATGACAATATTACAAAACATGTGTGGCAATATTACAATATCAGCTTTTGACAACTACAATACCATGTACTGGAACATTACCTTGCGTTTCGGAAATAAACTTCCAATACATTTAATACAAAGTTGTAGCAGATATTTTTAACAATGTAGTTATAATAAAAAATTTGGAAAGAATCTCGGTAATTTAAGTGAACGGGTCTTTGACCCTTAATCAAATAGCGACCAGAGCAGCTGTCACTGTCTCTAATGTCGTCTCAGTCACTGTTATCCTCTTATCAACATCTGCTTCGTGAAAGCAGAGTGGTCAATGTTAGTACGCATTATTACGCGTTTATGCATCAACGCTCGCACGTATTTACGTACTTACGAAGGTATAATCTCTGACGGCTTAAATCCACTGAGAGCTATCAGGACGCGACACCTCTCAAGGGAATAAAAGTGACTTTTATCGGATTGGAGTTTTCGCCTTTCCCAACATAAGTCCAAAGATAAAGCCCTGACCGCGGCACCTGATACGACGCCCAACCGCGATTTGCTTCTATTTATATTTACTTCTATAAGGTTCATCATGCTCATTCCCTCGAAAAAAGTTGAAATTTCATTCACACAAATTCATGTTTTCCATCAGTCTTATAAACAAAAAATTCATACGAAAATTTGGCTCCCATTCTAGAAATAGAAGCTTATTCGACAAACTGAAATTGAACTTATGAAAAATCTTCTGGATAAAGAATTGAATATAAAATCATGCACTTCTTCTCTATCATTGAATTGAGCTGGACGCGACACCTCTCAACATTTCTCCCCGAGGGTATAAAAGTGACTTTTACCGGATTGGATTTTCCGCCTTTCCCAACGCAAGTACAAGTGTAAGATACAGCCCTAAGCGCGGCACCTGATAAGATGCTTAACCGCGATATGCTTCTATTTACATTTACGTCTATAAGGTTCTTCATGCTCATACCCTCGAAAAAGGTTGCAATTTCATTCACACCAATTCATGTTTTTCATCAGTTTTATCAACAACAGGGTATAAAAGTGACTTTTACCGGATTGGATTTTAAACCTTTCCGAACACAAGTATAGATATAATATACAGCCCTAACCGCGGCGCCTGATGAGACGCTCAACCGCGATTTGATTCTATTCATATTCAAATCTATAAGGTTCATCATGCTCATTCCTTAGAAAAAAAATGCAATTTCATTCGCACCAGCTCATATTTTCTATCAGTCTTATAAACAAAAAATTCATATGAAAATATGTTTTCTATTCCAAAAAATAAGAGCTCGTTCGACAAACTAAAATTAGATTCATGAAAAAATCTTATGGATAAAGAATACAATATCAAATCGTGCACTTCCTCTCGATCATTGGATTGATCTGGACGCGACACCTCTCAATATTTGTGCCTAAGGGGATAAAAGTGACTTTTGTCGGATTGGATTTTTCGCCTTTCCCAACACAAGTATAAGTATAAGATACTGCCCTGACCGCGGCGCCTGATAAGACGCTCAACCGCGATTTGCTTCTATTCATATTCAAATCTATAAGATTCATCATGCAAATTCCTTAGAAAAAAAGATGCAATTTCATTCGCACCAGTTTATATTTTCCATCAGTTTTGTAAACAAAAAATTCATACGAAAATGTGTTTTTTATTCCAAAAAATAAGAGCTCGTTCGACAAACTAAAATTATATTCATGAAAAAATTTTGTGGATAAAGAATGGAATACAAAATCATGCACTCCCTCATACTAAAATGTGGTTCTCATTCCAAAAATAGAAGCTCATTCGACAAACTAAAATTAAACCTATGAAAAAGTCTTTTGGATAAAGAATGTAATATAAAATCGTGCACTTCCTCTCGGTCATTGGATTGAGCTGAAGGCGGAAGGCGACGGAGGGTACCGGCTTAGAGGGCCTTGAGTGGTTGATCGGCCGGAATTAAACTCAGCGTCTCCATTACGAGTGATCTTAACTTTAGCGTTCCCCTTTCCTAACTATTCACTGCGAATTCCCCCAACTCGAGCTTCGCTGTCTTCGGTTCTTAATTAATTTTCCTAAACCAATTAGTTACGAGGATAAGACTGAATTTCCCTTAGAATTAGAAAACTTGACGGCCCCAAGAGTTTAAGACACACTGACAGAAGACTGAAGAGTTATGTAAAATCTCAGTTTCTGCAATAACTTTACTCTCTCGCGATTACCCACTGAATTTCAAATTCGAAATCAAAACTTTGTAATTTATTGTGATTTCACATTGTATCGCGGTAGAAAGAAGTACGTAAAATTGTTCTTACAATTTTGTTCGGTGCAATCACTGATGAGCCGCTCACAGCGGCCCTTCAAATAAAATATAATTAAAATCCCTTCAAATCTTTGAAAACCTATCAAAATACATTTAATCTTATGAAATTCATTGATACTCCGTGCAATATTCTAAAATCACTTCAATTCCTTACAATCCGTTGAAATCCTATAAAATCCCTTGAAAAATTTGTGAGGTTCCATGAAATGTAATGATATTTCCTGAAATTAAATAACTAAAATCGTTAAAATCCTTGGATATTTGTTGACATTTTTTTAATCTCATGAAAATTCCTTGCAATCATTTAAAATATCCTAAATTCTTATAAGTCCTTTAAAATCCTTCTTAATCTCCCGAAATCCTAGGAAATTCTTTAAAACTGTATGAAATTGTCTTAAATACTTAAAAATTACTATAATTCTTGGAAATTTCTCGACATTTGTCAAATCTCTTGAAAATTCCTTGAAATCTTTTAATATACCCTAAAATCTTTGGAATCCTTTGAAACTCCTTTAAATCTACTAAAAACTCCTTAGAATTTGTCAAAATATCCAAAAATGTTATAGGTCCTATAAAGTCTTTCCGAATCGCCCGAAAAATTTTTGACTTTATGAAATTCTTTTAGTACCTAAAAATCAATAAAACTCTTCGGAAATTCCTTGACTTTTTTTAATTTCTTGCAAATCTCTTGAATTCTTTTGAAATACCCTAAAACCTTTGAAATCATTTGAAATCCTTTGCAATTCTCGAAATCTATTAAAAATTCTTTGAAGTCTTAAAAAATATCCTAAAATATTCCAAATTCTTTTAAATCTTCGGAAATACCTTTAAATTTTCGAAAATCTCTTCAATTCATTTTAATTTCTTGAAATCCATTGAGATCTTAAAAAATACATTAAAATACATTACTGAATGACTTTGAAATCCCTTAAAAATATTGAACTCATCACAAATTTTATAAAGTCACCTGAAACCCCTTAGAATCTTCTAAAGTATCCTAAAATCTTACAAATCCTACGAAATCCTTCCACATCTTCCGAAATTCATGAGAATTCTCTGAAACCACATTGAAATTCTCAAATTCTGTGGAGTTCCCTGAAATATTTGAAAATCTCTTCAAATCTTTGAAATCCGTTAATTGTTCTGAAATTATTTGAAATGTATAGAATCATTAAAAAATGTTTAGAAATTTTTATGTCTATTGAAATTTCTTAAAAATCCCTTGGAATCCCATAAAAATCCTTTCGAATCTTTGACATTCTTTGAACTCTCTTGGATTCATTAAAATTACCTTAAAATCTTTTAAATCCTTTAAAATCCTGAGACCCATAAAAATTTTTTAAATCTCTTAAAATCCCTTAAAATATTTGAAATAATATCAAATCCCTTAATTAATTCTTATGAAATTGCTTGAACTGCCTTAAAATCTTTACAATCTTTTAAAATTCCTTAAAACGTTTGAAATATTTAAACATTTCTTAAAATATTTAAAATCCTTGGTAATCGTATGAATTCCTTTAAAAGTTCTTGAAATGCTTTGCAATTCTCTTAAATCCCTTAAAATCTGTTAAAATCCTTCGAAATACCTCAAAACCTTTGAAATCTTTTAAAATTTCTTAAACTGTTTGAAAGATTTGAACATTTCTTAAAATAACTAAAATCCTTGGTAATCATATAAATTCCCTCAAAAGTTTTTGGAATCATTTGCAATCCTCTTAAATCCCTTGAAATCTGTTGAAATCCTCTGAGATCCTTGAAAATCTTTGAAATCTTTTGATCCCTTTAAAAAGAAATTGCGTATTTTAGGGCCGGTCTGCAAGACTTTTAACGGACCGGTTGCTGAATCTCAGTCCGCTTCTGACCTTAATTCAAGATATAGACTTTTCAGCAATATTTTACCCGGTTTCAAGTAAAGTTTATCCTAATTTCGAAAAAGCATGATTAAATTCCGAATTAATTAAGAACAATACTTTATACATTAAAATTGGTTTGAATTGAATTCCAGTAAAATTTGTCGGAATTTAGGCAAACTTGGACTAATCTGAATTCCTCATTACTGAATTTAACAATTTGGGAAAATTTTTAAGTCGGATTTTGTTTTACACTGATGTTTAAATAATTGAAACATAAATGTAATTTGCATTACAGATATTCAAAAAAGTCATCTTTGAACTCGGAACTTTTTAGGGTGATAACGTCCGGGTAGACGTCCAAGAGACTTTCAGGGAACATACAGAAAGTGCTATAAGGGTTTCAAGTCGAGGATTATTAGTCGTTATGGCCTGGCAACTTTGAGGAGAGTTTTCACATAAGCATTCCCAAATGGGGCTTGTTGTCAAAATTTCCTCAGTTTGGACGATAATATCATGACGTCTTAAGCGTCGGCTTTGAAACTAAGTTTGTGAAACTTCTGCGTCAACCCCAATCCTCGGGAGAAGAATGCATGCTAAATGTCACAATTAGTTATAATGCGAATAATAATACGATCTTAACTTGATTAGGTTTATCTTCCAAAGTGACGTTTTTCTACAGTTTAAATCTTAATTAGTGAAAAGAGTCACTAATTTACACTAATTTTCTTCAATAAAAATTTCTACTATTTCTTAAACATTTTTCGCCAAAAATGCAGTCAAAATTTAAAAGCTACTGAAATAGTAAATTACAGTCTTTCCTCTGATTCAGATTTAGAGAGAAAATAATTCGAAATTTATTGTTAAAATTTGGATAGCTGCTGATAAATAGAAATTCCGAAAGAATCAGGTTTAATGACCACTTTTTTACGACCCTTCGCGCATAACGCGCCACCTTATTCATCTTTTATGAGACCTAAGTTCGCGATACAAATGTAACCAGTCTATTTGCATACTCAAAGGAAAGTGGGGTTTTAATGTTTATTCCTCTTGCCATCTTCTTTTTTTCTCATAAATTCGCAAGTTAGAGATTAATTTGTTGAAATTCCCATAGATTTCATAAAGTTTATTTTGAGTTTCCATTACTTTTTGACACATAAGTTTTAATGTATATTAATGTAAGCTTTAAGTATGTACTTTGAATTGTAAGAAAGAAAAAGGGACGGCCAAGAAAGAGTGAATGTTGGGGAAAAGGGTGACGATGTGAAAATCGAGAACAAGTGGCACTTTCGTAACACTAAAGGCAAAGTTGCCCTCTAATATGCTTCGCTACCTAATGTTTCATATCTTCAAAGACTTGAGGCGAAAAGCCTCAAGATTTTAAGTATTAAAGATGGATTCTTAAAAGGAGTTAAAATCAATAAGAAGTAAATAATAGAGAATTTGCATGTGTTTTAAATACGGAAAATAACTATTGCATCTTGTATAGGACGTTAAACTGAGTGTATTTTCACAAGAAATAAATCAATATTAGGTTTAAATATTTTTTAATTCAATTTTTTAAAGTGGAAAACACTTGCGGGAATCAGAGCATTTATGATTGGTGTAACTTCAGTTATACGGGCAGTCCTTGCCAGTAATTGGTTATTCAATATTTTAACAAAAATTATTCAATTTTTGTATATCGATACTTAGGGTCAATATTTATTGACATTCAAAATGTCAAACATTGAAGTGCATGACGGAAGAAGGTTATTCCTAGGCGGATTTGCAAAATCTTCAACCACTTCAAATCTTAATTGATTTTCCATGAATGTACCTACACCGTAATCGAGACGTAGACTTAAGGTCATTTATTCGACTCCGGTTTCGCGATGTTAGATTTCACGGCCAAACGGCTAAATATTTCAATGTACTTTTCTGTATACGTATTCTAAATATTATACTTTTGTCTCTCAAAGCTATTTTTGGTAAAAATGTTTATATTTAGTTTGAAAATCAAAAAAGCGATTGTGCTGCGCCTCGCATAAGGCAACCGATCAGGGTGCTAACATGAGATGCATTCTGATCGGTTGCTTTATGCGAGGCGCACTACAATTGCATTTTTTCAGTTTTCAAACAAAACAGAAACAGTTTTAATGAAAAATAGCTTCAAGATAAAAAAGTGAAGAATGTTTAGAATATACTTGCAAAAAATTAGACCAAAACATTCAACCAACTTCAACAACTTCATGCATATTTTTCGAATGACAGTTGTTGTGCTTTTTATTGGGAGTCGTAGGTTAGTCATGACCTACGATTTAGTTTAAATTTCAACCAAGTAGTTAAATTTTCAACTAAAAAGGTGAATTTTCTACTAAGAGGATTATTTTTCTACAGAAAAAGAGGAATTTAAAAAAAAAATACATAAATTGCAAGAGAATACATAAATTTTCAACTAAGTAATTGAATTTTCATCTAAAAGAATGAATTTTCAACAAAGAAATGCAACTTTCAACCAAGTAGTTGAAATTTTACCCAAAAAATATTAATTCTCAACGAAAAATGTAATAGTTGAGATTTCAACCAAGAAAGACGAATTTTCCTCAAAATAGTTGAATCCTAAACCAAAACAGATTAATTTTCAACCAAGCAGTTCCATTTTTAACCAAAAAGTATGAAAATTCTACCAAAAGAAATGAATTTTCAAACTAAAAAGGAGAATTTGAAACAATGAGTTGACTTATCAATCAGAAAGATTTCCCAATAAAGAATAAGTAAATAATAATCAATAAAGAAGAAAATTTTTACCAAATTGTTGAATATTCTACAAAAAAGATGAATTTTCATCCAAGAAGATTAAGTTCTACCAAAAATGATGAATTTTCAGCCAAATAGTTGAATTTGCAAGTAAAAAAAAAAACATTTTGAACCATAAATGGAGAAGTTAAATTTCCAGTTAAGAAAATGAAGTTTCAACAAGCAAAAACGAATTTTTCAACAAAATAGTTACATTTTCAACCAAAGAGATGAATCTTCAATTAAAAAAGATGAATTCTTAGCGAAAAATGTAACAACTGATATTTCAACCAAAAAGGATTTTGAATTTTAGTCAAAAACATTTTGATTCAGCCAAAGACGACGATTTAAAAAAAAAGAGTTAAATCCTCAACCAAAACGGATGAATTTTGATACAAAAAAATTAATTTTCAAACAAAAAGAATAACTTTTTAACAAAAAAAAAATTCAACTAAAAAGGATATGTTTTCAACAAAGAATGGAATAGTTAAATTTTCAGTCAGAAATTTATTTTTCAACCAGAAAAAAAAACAAATTTTCAACAAGATGTTACATTTTCAAGCAGAGGGATGAATTTAAGCCCAAAAGATTAATTTTTTACAAAAAAAAAAATTTTCAACACTATACATGGACTTTCAGCAAAATAAGTTGAATTTTCAACCAAAAAGAAGTAATTCTTAGCAAAAAATATAATTTTAGACTTTTTAACCAAAAATAAGTAAAGAATTAACTTCCAAAGGAAAATAATTGGATTTTCTTATTATGTTGTATTAATTGAGTTCACATTTAAGTGAAAAAACGAGAGAAGAACAAATTTTGAATAAAATGTATGAATTTTCAACTAAAAAATATAAATTTTCAACCCAAAGAAAAGCGAATTTTCAACGAAGTAGTTCAATTTTCAACTAAAGAGATGAATTTTTATCTAAAATGCTGAATCAATTTTCAACAATTGTGGATATTTTAACCAAGAAAAATTTCGATTTTAAATGAAAAACAGCTCAATTCAACCAAAGAAGATTAATTTTAAACCAAAGATGATGACTTTCCAACAAAATAATTGAAGTTTTAACCAAAACAGGAGAGTTCTCAACCGAAAATATAATAGTAGACTTGTCACCAACAATAATTAAAGATATAACTTTCAACCAAAAACAGTTGGATTTTCCTATTTGTATTTGAGTGGAAAAGTGAGAAAAAGACGTCTTTTCAACAAAATACATGATTTTTCAACAAAAGAAGATAAATTTTCAACTAAAAATGGAGTAGTTATATTTTCAGTACAAATTATTAATTTTCAACGAAAAGAAGAACGAATTTTCAACTAAGTAGTTCAATCTTCAACCGAAGAGATGAATTTTTAACTCATGTGGTGAATCTTCAATTAAAAAATAAATACAATTTTCAACCAAATTATAAAATTTTCAACCAAAAGAGATGAATTTTCAACTGAAATAAGGTATGTTCAACTGGAATGATTGAATTGTCAGTTAAAAAAATTGATTTTCAGACAACAAGAAACGAATATTTAACTATGGAAACTGATTTTTTGTTCTGTCCAAAAGTGTTTCTATACTTCTGGAAGATTTACAACTTTCTAGGACCTTCTTCTTTAAAAAAAATGTAGGAAATTTATAAGTTGATTTAGAAACAATCTAATCAGATTATTCCGTTTATCAAAACAGAAAAAGATAATTATCCAAAAAATCACACATTTCTAAAAATTTCTA
This sequence comes from Melikaiella ostensackeni, assembly GCA_032362435.1. NCBI lineage: Eukaryota > Metazoa > Arthropoda > Insecta > Hymenoptera > Cynipidae > Melikaiella > Melikaiella ostensackeni. The sequence continues at coordinate 14,164,347 of JAUMHM010000087.1, read as the reverse complement.
ACTTCATAAACATTCTAGTCTTTTTTCGATTTCTTAGCGTTTTTATGTTCTGTTTTTGGTTCATGGAAGGGTTCATAAGAAAGTAGATTTCATTTCGATTGGGAAATTTCTTCGAACGCTCAGGTTTCAATGCGCATGTAGACGGTCTTAACTTGATTATGACATAACAACTAACACTCGAAAATTCATGGAAATTCATGACAGGCAATTAATGTTGAGAATCGGATCATTTCGATGCTCAATTTGCTAATCAAATAAAAAATCCCAAATCTGTATAAAAGCGTTGCATATCATTTTTATCCAATCTCGGGATCAAATTGATAAACTAGAATTTACTGTGGAGCGCTCTTATCAAATGTTTAGATCATAAACTTTTATACAAAACGATTTGAAAAAATGCATGAAAATTCTCTATCGCAATAAATCCGAATCGAAAAAAGGCAGTAATACAACTTTATACTAGAATCTAGTTATGAAAAATCAAATTAAATTTTATAAAAAGTGCAGACTCGGTAATATCGCGCGATTTTCAATATTGATGTTCGGTGGCGTCAGCTTTAGCCTGGAGCGACCAAAAACGCTGAAATTTGTTGCAATTAATAATGTCGATAATTGGCGCACGTATGGTCGTATTATGCGGCAGCAGTATGTCGGTGAACTTTGAAGGTCAACTGGTAACGAGTTTAATTAAAGCAATCAAATGAAAATATTCACAATTAGCGCGCACGCGCACTTGACTCTCAAAAGTGTATATATGTTCATGAATCACATACAAGTATTGAGTTACAAATACCAATGCAGGCTCGTATGTGTATATATCATACACAACCACTCGGCTTCGACTCATTATGCAGAAGTTCGTTGCGCTCAGTAATTTCAATATTCGTTCCATTTCCCAAAATGTTTGTCGTCGATCCATGGCATTGACCCAAATCAGATCACAGCAAACGTTTTCACGCTGAAGTTTATTTGTGCATTGAACCCGCCCCAACAGTAAACCCCGAGATCTCACATCCTTGCATATCATTCTGGTTATAAACTTCAGATCAAAATGATACACTTTTGCAGTAGATGGACAGGGCCGGTTCTGGACCAAAACGTAAGACGGAGTCTGGACCAACGCGTGTTAGTGCGTGTCCGTGTGAAGTAAGCTAGTGTTAGCGCGTGTCTGTGTGAGATATGAATTGCTTCATCAAGTTCAAAGTTATTCCTTATTTCAATTTAGCATTTCAAGGTTATAATTTGATTTGTCCTGGTATTTTCTACTATTTTCTACACTAGCACACACACACATACACTCACTGCAAGGTCATTTGTAATAACCTTGAATCTGTTTTTGAAATTCATATCTCATACAATTGCGCAATATCATTTTTGCGACGTCATTAAGAACATTCAAGAAGCTTTTGATTGAACGCATTATCTATAAGGGAGCAATAAGTTATCCTTGTTTTCTTCATAAAAACTATATTGCGTAGTGGAAAATACGAGGACAAATCAAAATATAACCTTGAAATGCTAAATTGAGTTAAGAAATAATTTTTAACTTGACGCAATTCATATCTCATACAGACATGCACTAACACTAGCTTACTTCACACGGACACGCACTAACACGCGTTGGTCCAGACTCTGTCCTACGTTTTGGTCCAGAACCGGCCTTGCTTATCTACTTTTTGCAGATGAAAATTAATTTTTACCAGCGGCGAATTTAGGTATGGGCAACATGGGCAACCACCCACGGCGGCAAATTTCTTGGGAGCAGCAGATTCTGAGAGACTGAAACTTTTTCAATGTAATGCTTCAGAAAGAAAATATGAATACTAAAAGTAACACTGATGATCAAATCTCCTACATCTTGTGAAATTTTGCATGACGATTCCAATTGCCCTTCTTTCAATATTCAATATTCGCTTCTATCAATTGAACTAATTTCAAATAAGTGCGCGGTTCTCGTTTGAAGGAGCTGATCAACTTGCTGTATACCTACTTATCAACTACATCCGCCCATATTTGTTCACTTCTCGGAAAACTTCACGGAAAATTAACAAATACTGTCAATGCTGAATGTTATTTCAAAACAATTGCATATTCTCATTTGTAATGGAAATATACATCTTTTTCGCATAAAAATGAGTGACAGTTTCCTCCGAATGAGTCGTCACCTGAAAATGCATCAACACAAACTATCTATCAAGAATCAGAGTGACGGTATATATGCCAATTTCGGAATTTCGGTGATTTGAGTATTTCTGAGCTTTACGAATCTTTCTTTTTCGAATTACCTTTTTTTCAACGATATGACGGGGCCGAAATTTTGCGAGAAATTTATCAATCAGATCTTGAAGTCTCATTCGATGAAGAACTTGTTCATTTTCATGCCTACTGTGTGCAAAAAAATCTAGAAGAAAAATCACCCTGAGAAATATTGAAGACTCTTCGATCTAATGATCTTTACACTGTTTTTCCGATATTGAGAATCATTTTTATGAATATTTATTCTAGGTTAGTTTTTTCTGGCTCATCTTGTGCCCCAAAAAAAAACTTTTCCTACTAAAAAAGATGAATGATGTAATGCAACAAAAAATGCGATTGTAGATATTTTAATCAAAAAAGATTGTAATTTTAAATAAAAAACAGTTTAATTGAACCAAATCAGATAATTTTAAACTAAAAAGGTTGACTTTTCAACCAAATAATAAAAATTTCAACCAAAAAAGATGAATTCCCAACCAAAAATACAATGGTGAGCTCTTAAAACAAAAATAAATTACTTCCTACTAAAAATTGTTGACGTTTCAGCCAAAGAGATAAATTTTCAACCAAAATGATGAATTTTCAACGAAAAAAAAAAGAATTTTTGAGAAATGAGTGCAACTTTCAACCATCTTAACCTTTCGAACATATTAATTTTCAACCAAAGAGTTGCATTTTTAAACAAAAAAGATGACATTTCTACCAAAAGAAATAAATTTTCAACAAGAGTTGAATTTTCAACGAAGAAATATTTCTCAGTCAAGAGAGAGAAAATTTCAACAACATTATTGAATTTTTAAGCCAAAAAGGCGAATTTTTAGCAAAACAGTTAAATGTTCAGTCCATAAATATAAATGTTTAACTAAAAGGTTAATTTCGAGCCGAATAGTTGAAATTTCTACCAAAATAGTTAAATTTTCGACCCAAAAAGACAAATTTTCAATCAAAAAAATTACTTTGTAACACAGTTGTTGAATATTCAACCAAATAGTTGAATTTTCAGCCATAGAATACAATTTTGAACCAAAAAAGATGAATTCTCAACCAAAAATATAATAGTAAACTTTACAAACAAAAAGAAATAACTTTCAACTAAAATTTTTTGGATTTTCAACCGAAGATATGAAATTTTATCTGAAATGATGATTTTTCACCTGGGATAGTTCATTTTCCAGTTAAGAAAATTAATTTTCAGTGAAAAAAAGGTATTCAAGCCTGTAAATTAATTCGTTTTTCCTTTCTAAAAGTGTTTCTATAGATTTACCTAGTTCCGACTGCCACTACGGAAATTAGAATTCATAAACTATATTTTAATCAAAATTTACTTCAATTTTAATTTTATTACTTCACTTATTTCATTTACTTTACTTTGATTTACGAAATTTAGTTTCAAAATTCTGTTAGGGTTGTTTTAAAACTTGCTACGGGTATTTTTTATGATTAAAGTATTTTTCTAACTTGTATATTTTTCAGAACTTTTAGATCAAGACAGTTCAATGAATTCTTTCTCACATCATGAATACGGAAAATAAAACTTTTCGACCCTTAAAACGTGTAGCTGAAAAATTCGATATTCATATGAAACTAGAAAAATTCAGAAATTTCAGTTTATCGAAAATATTTAATACCCAAAATCATATAATTACCGAAATTTAGAAACATGAATTTTCAAAATGACAAAGTTGGAATTTCCTGAAATGAGTAAATTCCCATAAATTTAAATTCCCAGAAATTTTAATTCCCGAAAATTCTAAATGAAGTGATATTCTAACAGACACGAAATATTAATTGAGTAATTTTTCTTCGCGAATTTAAATTTCGGGAATTTGAAAATTCGGGAATTAACTAATTTCAACAACTTACTAATTTCAGGAATTTGAAATTTCGGCATTTCGAAAATTCGGGTTTTAAAATTTCGGTAATTATTATATAATTTTGGCAATTTAATAATTTCGGTTATTCGAAAGTTCTAAATTTTTCCAGTTTCCTTCATTTTCACTTTCGGAATATTTCTATTTCGTTAATACTTATTGTTAATGTGAAACATTTTCGGTAGTTTCAATCCATCTTTGGTAAATTCGATAAAATCACTGTTTTCGAATATTCAGACTTCAAAAAGTTTCCACTAACTGAAGATATCATGTTGAAAATCTTAAAAAAATCATAAGGACTCATTTTTCTATTTATAAAATGATTTTTGCTGGCCATAATAAGAACCTGAAAAAAAACTGTTTCAGCCCACCCTAACAGTTATGCCATGACACCATTCACTTGTTTATTTATGAAAATATGCGTTGAGTTCTTTTTTAAAAATACAATCCATTTTTATTACATACAACTTGATCTCATTCAAGATACCTCTGTAAAAATTCAAAACATTGAATGTTATAAACAATGTTTGTGTAAAAATAATTTAAATTTGCAGTTTCCTCAAATTCGGATTCCCCTTGATAACCCAAAATGTTACAGATACTATTCAAATTGATAAACGTTTCATTATATTTCATGAAATATAATAATCGTGGTAACTTTTAGTCACAAAACTGTAAATGAATTAACAATTTCAATATCTTGTATACGCGTGGATTCAGTTTCAGAAGTGTTGTCCTGAAATTCAATTTTGAAAATCGTTAGAGTTTTAATTTCAATAACTGATGCTTGCAGAGAATTTTAAGACGCATCTTTTTTCCTCTCGCAAAAATTTGTGGTTATTGTAGTTTTTGAAGTAATTGGTAAAAAGTAGATTTTTCGAGTACAAAAAATTTTAATCTTTTTTCACTTTAACTCGCGCTAACTTAGCCAATTTTCAGAATTTTTCGATTTTATTGATACTAAACTACATGTTTAAGTCTTCTAAGACAACGTAGGAATGAAAAACGTAAATATTTCAATACACCAAAAAGTTGTTAGTTTTTCCTGAAACTTCGCAAAAATCATGAATTTTAACCTCCAAGCGCTCGTTTATCGGGCGAATTTTAAGCAACGGCAAACTTGCATGCCCCAGAAATTAGGTACAATTGGAAACCTCTTATAAAAATTTTGAGTAAACTTCTATTATAAATGTAATATTTTAGGACTATTTTTTCTTTTGATTTCTTCAATAATTTTTTATTGAATTATTTATAGATAGCCTTCAAGCAATTATTTATATTTTTTAATGAAGAAGTTGATAGCATTATTTATTATTATATATGGAAAAGAATACATTGCAAAGTCTAAGACTAAAAAAGGCGGTGTTAAAGATACTATAATTTCAGACAGATCTCTCAGACCTATTGAATTAAAGAAGCAATTATTGTTCGAATTATAATTATTTTTACCGTCATGTTGGCTTCACCTTTAAAGTACCTAGAACTAACCTGTGCAACACTTGCTATAAGAATGAGATAGAAGAAGAGGTAAACGAAGAAGACAATAATCACAAGAAAAATACTGAATTTATTTGAATATGAAGAAGCAATTATTGTCCGCATTGTAATTATTTTTACCGTCATGTTGGCTTCACCTTTAAATTACCTAGAACTGACAAGTACAACACATGCTATAAAAATGACACAAAAGAAGAGGTAAACGAAGAAGCAAATAGTCACTAGAAAAATGCTGAAATTTATTTGAAATTGAAAAAGCAATTATTGTTCGAATTGTAATTATTTTTACCGTCATGTTGGCTTCATCTTTAAAGTACCTAGAACTGACTTGTGCAACACTTGCTATAAGAATGAGACAGAAGAAGAGGTAAACGAAAAAGCAAACAATCACAAGAAATATACTGAATTTATTTGAATATGAAGAAGCAATATTATTGTCCGAATTGTAATTATTTTTACCGTCATGTTGGCTTCACTTTTAAATTACCTAGAACTGACGTGTGTAACACTTGCTATAAAAATGAGACATAAGAAGAGGTAAACGAAGAAGCAAATAATCACAACGAAATTGCTGAAATTCATTTGAAATTAAGAAAGCAATTATTGTCCGAATTGTAATTATTTTCACCGTCATGTTGGCTTCACCTTTAAAGTACCTAGAACTGACTTGTGTAACACTTGCTATAAGAATGAGACATAAGAAGAGGTAGAAAAAGGAGCGAATAATCACTAGAAAAATGCTGAAATTTATTTGAAATTGAAGAAGCAATTATTGTTCGAATTGTAATTATTTTTACCGTCATGTTGGCTTCACCTTTAAAGTACCTAGAACTGACTTGTGCAACACTTGTTATTAAAATGAGACAGAAGAAGAGGTAAACGGAGAAGCAAATAATCACAAGAAAAATGCTGAAATTTATTTGAAATTAAAGAAGCAACTATTGTCCGAAAATAATATTCTATGCTGTGAATTTGACTTTGCAAAGGATTTGCCATTACCAGAATTACCCGTGTCCGCACACTTTAACAGTTAGCAGTTTTTTCAATACACGATACTAGAAGAATTTGGTAAAGACAAATTCAACAGCATAACTTTATTTTCAGATTCACGACTCTGACAAAATAAAAATTATACAGTGTTTTATTTTTTGTTTTATTGGCAATTTATTTGCAAAGTGAAATAAAATGTGTGTTTCCAGTTCGAGGATATTCCTATTGCCAGTGCGATTAGAATTTTGGCACAAATTCCCAAAAATTAACAAGATTAGAACGAATTGAAATTAAAGCTGAAAAATTGGAAATCATTCGCAATGTTCGTTCTTCTTCATTCACAATGGTCGAGAAATGTGAAGATCTTCTGCAGAATTTTTAAAAAAGTTTCAAAAGCTAAAGGAAGAGAATTTTTTGAAAAATATTTTTTTACAGTAACAATTCAGAGTCCAGGTGCCGAAGAAACTGAAGAGATTGACGAAAACGATTGAAAGTAGTTTCTAAAAAAGTATTACTTAATAATTTATTGTTTCAAAAATCTAGTAAATAAATTATTCTAATGATAATATCTTAAGTATTATTTTGGTATCCGACTTGACCTTCATATTGTTCGCTGCAACACATTCGTAGCCAAGGAGGCACGTGCATCGGGATTGCAATTTAAAACATTCATAATTTTTAACCATTAATCCGATTGAGCTGAAACTTTCCGGAAAACTTCTTTGAACCTTAGTGAACACCTTTCTCACTGGAAGTTTGACGTTGCTTAAAATTCGCTTGATAAACGGAGCGCTTGAAGGTTAAAATTCAGGATTTGCCTGAATCCACGTGTATCTCAGTAAATAAGTAAGGGGGTTTCTGGACGAAATAGTAAGACGGAGCCTGGATACAAATTACAAGATGGACTCTGGATAGAAATTTTATGCACTTTTTATAAGACGGAGTCTGGATCAGCATTACTAGATGGACTCGATGGACTGGTCTGGTCGAGAGTCCATTTGTAATGCTGATTCAGACTCCGTCTTGTACTTTGTATCCAGACTCCGTCTTACTTTTTGGTCCAGAAACCCCCTTACTCATCTACTGGGATACATATATACTATATATATATATATACATTATATTATTTTGGGGCGAAAAAATTCAATTCCCGGGTTCGAATATTGAAGGGTCTGCTTCAGAGTCCATCTTGTAATGCTGATCCAGAGTCCGTATTGTAATTTGTATCCAGACTTCGTCTTACTTTTTGTCCCAGAAACCGCCTTACTTATCTACTTATCCCCTTTCGATCGTCAGCGGTTCAAATGTGTTTTTAACATATTGTATTACCTTTCAATTTGAAATAT
>JAUMHM010000087.1:14139415-14149797 GCA_032362435.1 Melikaiella ostensackeni | reverse complement strand
AGTTGTATAAGCCAAAAGGTTTAATAAAACTGCTTAAAAAAAATAAGGCTCATTACTTTTCAATCGAACCCTGTACCCATCCCGAGGCGACAGAAAGACGACGCCGTTGGAGCTGCGTCAAGCGGCCCAGTGATATAACGGCGCGCGAGAATCGCATGCTTCATATCTGGAAAACCGCTACAGATATGCCAAACCGGACCGGTATGGTCCGACGGACATCTTGATTGGACTCATATTTTTGCAATAAATTTTGCACATTTACATTATAAAAAGTATCAGATTTTTTTGACTGTTTTGTATTTTGTTGTATCTTGTTCTGTTCTCGAATCATGCGAATGCAATGTATGTGAATAACGAAGCCGTTGCGAGCAGATTTTTCTATTCCAATATGACTGCAATACTGTACACTAAGGTGGCCCTTATTTTTCACTTTTAAAATTTCTTTACTCTCCTTCCCCCCAGTTTTGTTCAAATACCTAAAAAAATGATCTCCTCGAAATTTTAGCCAAATCGGTTGATATTAACCGGTGCCTTAAACACCATCCTTCATATGAAAACAGGTAACCTCCATATTGGTAGTAATGTAGCAATGTGGTGATGTGAGTAAATGAGCAATGTATGTTAAATTTGATAACCATTTGAACTTATTCCAGAAAATGTCGATTATAATAGAAAAACAACAATGCTTAAGAAATCATTGCACTTAGAATACGTATGATGAATAGCAAAACTGCCTATTCATATTTAGGTTTCCTGCCGAAAGAGTGTCGCTGGAAAGTCCCTTTAAAATGACTGGCTCAGAGACGATTTGGTCATGCCTGGATTCTTTAAACTTTAAAGGGCCCAAAACGGCCTGAAAGTCATAAACGACCCAAACCTGGCAGTGACGTTTTCGACACAAAAGCATTCATTTCGTCCACTGAGACGTCACTGAGCGAGCCCAGTGATTTTCCCAGTGATGTTACAGTGATTTTCTTCCGGATCTAATTGAATATTGGCTACATGATCTCTATAATTAAAGTTAATTTATGCTTAAAATACCCATATTACAATCATAGATTTCTTTAAAAATGTTTGTGATGTTGTGAAACAAGTATCTGAATTCAATTTTCAAAATTTTATGTACATATGTTTTCTATTGAAATTGACATTTTCCAGAATTAGTTGAAAAGTTTATTAAAAAATCTTATTTTTAGAAATAAAAGTTGGAACTAAAAAAATACAAGGTGATAATTATCCGAATGTTTCAATGAAAATAATTGTCTACTCTTATTTATGTTCTGAAGTGAGTATTGGATCGGAATACACATATACTTTTTCAAATGATATATGCAAAAATGTTTTAATGATTTAGCAATGAATTTTGACGCGCTGATAAACAAAAACGCCCATGAAAATACTCGCAAATGTTAAATATAATAACCATTTAAACTAATTCCGACTTTGTCGATTATAATAGAAAAATAACAATGCGTAAGGAATCATTGTACCAGAAATACGTATGATACATCATTCATAAGTAGCACAATTGCTTTTTTATTTTTAGGTTATGTAATTGAATATTGGCTATATAATCTCTATAATAAAAGTTTATTCATGTTCAAAATATTTATATTAAAATTATAGAATTTTTTCCCTTGTTTGTGATGTTGTGAAATGAGTATCTGAATTCAATTTTCAAATTTCATGTACATATGTTTTCTACTGAAATTAACATTTTCTAAAATCAGTTTAAAGATTCATGATTAAATCATATTTTTAAAAATAAAAGTCAAAATTGAAAAAAATACGAAGTGAAAATTATTTCAACGTTTCAATAAAACGAATTGTTTAGTCTCTATTATGTTGTGAAGTGAGTATCGGATCGGAATATACAATTTTTAATGTTATACGTACAAATGTTTTAAAGAATTAGGAATGTATTCTGATGCGCCGATTTACAAACATGCCCATGAAAGTACTCGCAGATGTCGTTGTAAACAAATTAATTTTTTTCGCAATATTAAATAACATCAAGAGTGAATTTTATTTTCTAATTATTAAGTAACATAAATTGCTTATTTACTTCAAGGTTATGCAATTGAATGTTAGCTTTAATTTGTATAATGAAAGTTTATTCATGTTTAAAATACCTATATTACAGTTATAGAATTTTCATTTTTAATGATTGTGATGTTGTGAAATGAATATCTGAAATGAATTTTCGAAATGATTTAGTGTTGTATTTTGGTGCGCTAATTTAGAAACATAGTAATGAAAGTACCCGCAAATTCATTATAAACAAATTTCTCTTCTTAAATTTTAAATATACATAACCTTAAAGCAATATCTTTGAATAATTTGCCATGTATTTTGATGTTCTGATTATAAATTTAGAAATGATGTAACTTATGTGAAAAATTAATTTTTTTTAAAAATATTCCATTACATAACCTTAAAGTAAAGAAGCAATATGTTTGAATGATTTAGCATTAATTTGGGAACGTAAAAACAAGTATCAAAGACGTTTTCACGTGAAAAAGAAATGAGAAAAATTACATAATTGTGTTGAAAAAATTGAAGTGAAAGATACATATGAGAACAATGAACAAGTTAATGATTTGAAAATAGAAATAAATGAGAAATCAACGTCCTTACAAAATAATACTTTATAAGAAAATGCGATGGAGCTTGATGATAAAGTTGCAGAAGATTATCTTAATAAAATGAACTCAATTAGAAAAATTAAGTCCAAAAAATTAAAACCTAAAAATGGGTATCAAAAACGTTTTTGCCAAAGGAATAACAAAGAAAAATTACATAATGGTCTTGAAGAAATTAAAATGAAAAAAAATATATGATAATAATGAACAAATTAATGAATTGAAGAAAAAAATGAAAGAAAAATTAACGGCATTCCAAGATGATCCTTTACTAGAAGATCCGATGAAGATTGATAATGGCGTTTTAGAAGACTATATTGATGAAATAAAGTCAGTTGAAAGAAAATCAGACCCAGGAACATTGAAACGTAAAAATGAGTATCAAAGACATTTTCGCGAAAAGGAGAAAAAAGAAAATGTAAATATTTATGTTGAAAAAATTAAAGTAAAAAAAGACGTGAGAAAATATTAAGTAAATGAATTAGGAAGCGAAAGAAATAAAAATTCAAAGTCATTATAAGATGATCGATTATTCATGTAAACTAATTTCTATCCACTTACAAGCAATCGAAAACATAAGAAATCGCGTCACTTGAAAGAGGAAAGGTTTCATAATACCATAATTCTTTTTCTCTTGCTTAATTGAATGCAAAGGTAGTCAGTTTCAATAGAAGAAGGCGAGGACCGTTTTGTTATAAAATTCAGGGGCAATGATCCATGCTTTGGACAACATTTTATGGATGATCTTAACGATTCTGTTTTATATCGATTAATTCGACGTAAACGTTTGGATGAAGATCAACTAAGAGCAATCGAAAATAAAATAAGATTAGAAAATGCTTATAGTAAATCATATATAAAATAGAATGATATTAGAAGTTATTGAAATAGAAAAAGTAGTAGTACGACAGAATAATAAAGAAATTCCTGAATTACAATTATTTAATTTCCATTCAAATGTGGAAGTTGTTTCAAGTATTAAGTAGGTAAAATATTTATATAATACATTCACAAAGGGTGTGATGCAGCATCCATAATTATTTCGTTACCAGAAGGAAAATAGATATGTCGATCCAGTTGAAGCGATGTAGAGAATATAAAGTAAACCGTTGAGCAGAAACGTCATAGTATAAGTCGTTTACTTATACATTTACATGATTAAGAAAATATTATTGTTCAATAAAGCAATCTCAATTATTCAATTTCATTCAATTAGGATCAAAAAACGAAATTGTTAGACTACTTTGAATTAAATACTCGTGATGCTGATGCACGTTAATATAATTATTATACTGAAATTCCAGAGCACTACACATGGAATAAAAAGAATGTATGGCAAAAACGAAAGCGAATATAAAGTACTATAGGAAGAATGTACTAAGTGAACCCATGTAACGTAGAACTATTTCATTTAAAGATTTGAAGTGCGTTAATGGAATAAATCATGATACATTCACATCAACTTGTTTGGCATTAGGGCTAAATTGCTGATAATGATGAGTGGGAAAGAGCAATAGAAGAAGCTATGTTGTGGATGATGCCACGAAGTCTCCGTTGACTGTTCGTTAGAATACTAGTACATTGTCGACCAATACATCCAAGCGAACTTTGGGAAGAATTCAAGGAACAAATGTCAGAAAATTATAGTAGCGAATTCAAAAATAAGGAAGCCTAAAGTGAAGCTGACAAAAACATCCTAAAAATGTTATCGAATCAAGTTTTCAATTTAATTGATTCCTCTGGCTTAATTGATATCAAGAACGATTATGATGAACCATCAACTATCGAACTGGTTATTATTAAGGAGGAATTAGATTTTGGAAAAAAAATTATGATAAATTAAATGTTGAGCAAAAAAATGTAGTTAATAGTGCTTTAAAAGCAGTTAAAGACTCTAGAGAAGAATACTGCAAGTTTATTCATGTAGATGGCCAAGGACGTTCAAGTAAAACTTTCGTATACAAAACTCTTTGGCGTTTATTGAGAAGTAGAGGAAAAAAAGTTTTTAATGTTGCAATCACAGGAATAGTGACAAACTTTACTCCCAAAATAAAAAACTGTACATAAAGTCTTGACATGTTTCAAAACGTTCGAGATAACAGAAAATATGAGTGCATTGCCAGAGGAAACTGAATTTGTAGATTCTTGATCAAAAATCGACAATGGTGAAATTAATTATGTATACAGTGTTGAACTTCCGAAACAAATAATTGCTCTTTCCAATTCGGATATTGTTCAAGATACGTATGGTGATTTTATCAAGAAAAAAACATTCGAGGAAGTTTGAAATCTTGTAATAAAAAACGGCTAGAAATGTTGACGTAAAAGTAATTAATAAAAAAAAAGTCGAATTATTACAAACACTTCATCACCAACGGGTTTACCACCTCATGAATTACGTTCAAGAATTGATTCTATTGTAATGCTTATACGGAATCTAAGTAATAATGAAAGATTGTCTCATGGAACACGATTATTTATGAAATATTTATCTAGTAATTTGATCAAATGTGAAATTTTAAGCGGAGATAAACAAGAAAACATTGTATTCTTGAATCGTGTTACTTTAAATTGTGAAAATATCAATCCTTTTACTTTTAGAAAAAGGCATCCAATTGAATTAGCATTAGCAATGATGAAGGGGCTCTTCATTAAATCAAATATATATTTTTTCAAATTTCAGTCACGAAGATAAAGTAGAATATACTAACTGTGTTTTTCCACACACTTTACTGTGATTGATATATACTATTTACTACTATTTGCTTAGTATTGAAAACATCTGAAGAATTTTCCTTTCGTTACATTCTCAGGCAGAAAAATTATATGCAGTGGAAAAAATTATATATAATTTTTCCGCCTGGGTTATACAGTGATAATATTTGTTCTTGCTCAATCTGAATCATCAAAAAATTCGCTGTTTCTACCAGTGAAGGGAACTGTCACTGCGATTCAGCGAGGCTTCACTGACTAGTAACGAAATATCAACCTGCGCATGCGCAAAGAGAAGAGGTCTCTGATAAAATCAGCAGGACTTTCGTTGTTCGAATCAGCGTATTTACTTTTTCGCTGATTAGAATAGTGGATATTCGCTGATTCGCAGTGGCATACTTACAGCTGTCTAAATCAGTATATATGCGCTGCCAACCAGCGAATGTTCGCTGATTCATATTTAGAGAGTTCAAATTATAATTTATAATACATTTAAATTATAATTTATAGGAAATTCAATTGAAAGCCTACTACTATAGCCGACACTTCCCTATATTGATTTCAATTCTCATATTCTCAAGAACGAAATTGTTTTTGATTAAGAACGTGACAAGCTGTATGTATCGCTCGAGTGTCTCGGGTGAAATAATGTCGATTTGAAGTCATTCGCTAAAAATTAAGAGAAAAACGACAATTTATAAATTGCAAAACATTGATTTTTCGGCAAAAAAAGTTTTGTAATTTGTATCTAAAAAAAATGAATAAATTGAAAAAATCATAAGTGGATCCTCACTTTATTTTTTCAAGATATATCGTTGGATATTTTATATTTTTTTATTTTCTGATTTTCATTTTTAATAAGTGACGTCATCAATCAGACAATACATTTGCCCGTTTCGGTCGCTCGGCGAGTTATTCGATCCGGACAATCATTTTTTCAAATTGCCGTGTCGGAGTTCTCTGCACATTTTATATAAAATCAAGTAAGCAATAAAACTATTTAACTCTACAAAATGTACGTTTTTTGAAAAATATTTCATAAACTCTTCCGGAGGTCTTTAAAACTTCCAGTCATATTTTTTGTTATTTTTACATTGTTCGATGAAAAAGGTGTTAGAAATATAAAAAATGTATAAACCTGTATGCAAAAAATTTCTTAATCTCTACCAAAACCGTGATTATGATACTTTTCAAAATTGCAAAGTCGGAGTTCACTGCATATTCGCCATAAAACTTAGAATACAATAAAACTATTTACCTCTAAGGAATGCATTTGTACTAAAAAATGCTTTATGATCTTTTCCGATGTTATTGAAAAGTTTCAGTAATCTTTTTTATTAATTTACGGTACTCAATGTACGGTGTTTCAAAAATAAAAAAATTTTTGGACTCGCTTCAAACAAAATTCCCAATCTCTACCCAAGTCGTGAGTTTGATAATTTTAAAAATTGCCGTGTCGAAGTTCTGACCATATATGCAATAAAATTTAGTAAACAATGAATCTGTTTATCCCTGAAAAATGTATGTGTTTTGCAAAATGTTTCAGAGTCTTCCGGTGTTATTAAAAAGTCTGAGTAAGCTCTTGATAATTTTTACATTATTCGATATACTAGGTTCCAAGAATTTAAAAAATGTATGAACTTGTATTTTTTTAAAATTCCCATTCTCTAGCAATTATATGAACTCTATGTGCACTGCGCTGTAATAATTTTCTAACAAATAAATAAAACTTGTTTAATGCTCTCTTTCCAAAAAGAAATTCAGGAAAGGACTTTATTCAAAAGTGTACAATTGTAATATTAAAGGGACAAGATCAAGTTTATTTAATGCAGGCCTTCATAGTACACAAAGATATACACAAATTACACAAAAGTAATACACAAAAGTAGACAAATGTACTGAGGATTTAAAAAAAAACTAAAAGCTTTTCTTCACATCTTCAACTGAAGAAGCTGAGTGACTGTCTTATATCATCTATTTTTCCGAATTACCATTTATTCTAATGTTTACTCTTTTGAATCATGTTTGGGCGTAATTATTATTTTTCCGAATAGTATATGCTATAGTTTCAATGTTTTTGGATTCTGATTTGCGTTTATTGTAATTTTTACAGTGAACTATTCCGCATGGTTATAATTCTATCTATTCGAATTGCGATTTGTTATAAAACGGAAACTGGTTTTCTGAGAATGAAACATTTTTACAGACGAAATCTTTTCCAGTATAAGAGCCCTACAGAAAGTTCGCTGAAACATTTTTCAATATTTTGCATCGATTTCAAAATATTAACGAATATATTATGTATTTAAAAAAAATGTCTACTATTACTTTCGTGACTCTTCAAATGCGTGTTAGGTACCGTAACCCGAGGCTCATCGGGTCACGCTGGGAAAAGCAGGCCACTCATGATTTCATATCTTATAATTTAATTTCTTGGGTTTGATTGAGAACCAATCTATTCAGATTATTTCATTCTACAAGAAAAAAGAAAAAGTCAATAGTCTAAACTAATAATAAATTTCTAAGAAATTGCTAACTTTCTCAAACTTGTAAACTATTTTTTAGTAAAATCGATATCTTTTGTTAAACTGAGTAAACCATTAAATACCTTAATTAAGAAAAATCTTAAGTATTCGTAAGCAACCATGCAGGCTGGAACAAGTCCTTTCATAATGTCCCTCCTTTAAAATTTCTTAAAAATCGAAATAAAATCTACTTCCTCATGAAAATTCTTGGTATACTGAAAAGGGAACACCCAAAAAATTCAGAAATCAAAACTAGACTTCGAGACTACCCGCTTTTCCGGCTAATTACAGGTAAGTGTACAATAAATGTACATACAAGAAGGAAAAAGAGGGAGATAAAGAAAGGGTCAACCAAAACCAACCTCACACTCTTTCTTTTTTCCGTCTTTTTTATACTACTGGGGACCAACATGTTCGAAGCCAGTTTAGACTCCCTCATCAAGGGTACTTTGTAGGATAAATACAGTTATAAATAATGAAATATGTATTGAGTAAATTCAAGTATTACCTGAAAGTATTAATAAAGCATTTTTATTATGAAAATTTTGTTTGGTCAATCTTTCCATTTGCTTATACAAAGGAAGTTTTGATGAAGATAATATTTATATAAGGTTGTCATTTTCTGTATTTTGGTTAAGTCAATTAAAAAACACTTGGAAAACTTCACTTGCAATTATTTTGGATACTTATGTCACCTTTCGTAGGGTATATCGTCTTAACAAAATTATGTGAAATTTCACCAGAGATAAAATATTTGGTTCTTGCTGTAGAACGATTTTTATGAAAAGTTCCGAATTTGTAGGGGAAAGTCGAGCATGGTCAGAAATCATAATTATCGAATCTCGGTGGGCTTCGATGGAACTCAACCCGAAAGTCTGCTACCTCCGGGTTTTTCTCTGTTCTTATTACTGTGATATCTCAGGATCATTTTCAGACCAAAATGAAAAGCATCACTAGAGCCATTTTTGAAGAAACTCAATTTTGGATTTTTTGAGGGTGTTATTAAGTATAGTTTCGTGGAAATGAAACTGAAGTGGTGAATGATTGGCATAAATTCTTCACTTCACTACGAATTACTTTTGTTTTTGACTTTAAATAAAGAGAAAATGTATTTACTAAAGGCTTTATCGGTCTTAAGGCATACATTCTCATCATAATATTCGCGCTCGATTTTCTGCGCTCACCGTATAATATATACAAATAAATAGTTAAGAAGACGATTAAAAAATCATCTTGATGATTTACGATCGGTCCCATAAGGAAATTTTCAACGACAATTTTATTTGTTTTTTTGAAAGCACAAATTCTACTCTTTTGACTTTTTTTCTATCTCGCGTCGTTTGGCTCAAAAATAAAAATTGAAATATTCCAATATCATTTTCCATACTTGGAAAACAAACTTTGCCTCCTGCCAGAGAATGTTCACAGAAAAACTTATAGGTCTTCGTAAAAGAAACAATTTTTATATCTTAACATTTTTTCGTATCTCGCGTTATTTAGCTCAAAATTCAAATTTTCTACTCTTCAGAAAAATTCAAAAAGTCCTTATGAAAGTCTTATAGGGCTTTCAAAAAGCAACGTTTTTCTTATCATGACTTTCTTCCATAACGTGCACTGTTTGGCTTAAAATTTTCATTTTCGTTTCTTTTTTTGAATTCTGTAAATGCTGTAACTCTTATAATTTTCTTTCCATCGAAAAAATTTATGAGTATAAATTATTCGACTTTCTGAGTACTACAAATAGCCATACATGTAATTTTCAAATTTTAAAAACAATAGCCAAAGGCTAATCCAATAGATTAATTCTTCAAAAAGTTATCGTGCTCACATCCAGACATTCATACATACAGACAGACAGACACATTCGTGAAAACCTGTTTTTCGGGTTCATAGGTTCTCAAAACGTGGACATTTGGCAAAAACAGAGGTTGGAGGTAAAATTTTACACAAATCTAAACCTCCTCTGATGAGAATGTAAAAAGTTGAAGGTCAAAGAAGGCTAGTTCAAGAACTTAAACTTTCTTTTTGGGCCCTGAAAAATTATGCCAAAGCACAATCCAATCCCATAGCTCTTTTGAAAGTTATCGTGTTTATATACTATTACGTGTTTATATACTACTATTATTACAGACTTCAACTACTAAGGACAGACTTCCTCGTCAAAACTTTTTTTTCTCACTCAGGGGGTCTCAAAACGTGGAGACTTGATAAAAATTGACAATGTCAAACTTTATATGAAACTCATACTTTCTCATTAATATGAGAATATAAAAAGATCCAGATCTGTTAAGAATTGTACTGTAGTCGGGCGATTTTCGTCCAAAAAAGGTGCTTTCTACCCACTGTGTGCCGCATGTGACTTGAATGGACCCATCATGGATGGAAAGAACATGTTTTACGAGCGGATCTTCATACAGCCTTAGAGCCAAAGCAATAAGAAAATACACTCAAAAAAACAAGTCAACACAACCTACTAAAGAAAGAGAGAGAAAAACGACCACCA
>JAUMHM010000087.1:14096787-14130605 GCA_032362435.1 Melikaiella ostensackeni | reverse complement strand
TTCGGAAAAACTCAGCTTTTTTATTTTTTGCATATTTTGTTCACAATTTCTGCTAACAAAAGAAAGCCGTCGTATCATCATCATGCGGGCTCAACCATTTTTTATGCCGAGTGAATTTTTTTTTCTCATAAAAATGTAATTTTTAAATTTTTCTCGTAAACGATGAAGAATATCGCAAAAGAACAAGAGACATTTTTCACAGAACTTTTTTCAGTAAGTGCATATTTTCAGTAGTTCCTCTAGATTCCATTGAACCCCAAAACAGTTTTGAAAAAATATAATTATTCAATGAATTTATCTAGCTGCATCCGTGATGACTCATGGATTAGAATCAAATTCGGAAACTTCAAGTGATGATGAGTTAGAAATCTCAGATGACGACAGTTATTCACTTTTTGATTCTAAATACAAAGTACGTTAGTAGAGGCAAATTACAATAACAATTTTGCAATCATAATAATCAAATTTCAATAAGTATAGCCCCCAGTTTATTTCTGAATTGAAAGCTCAATTTCATGATCCTGGCAAAACTCAGCAAGAAGAAATTTATTTGTTAACACTTTTGGGAACTAAATGGAGTGTCAATAAGACGGCGAAAATAATATATTATGCTTCGCGTTACTTTATTATAAAAACCAGAAAATCAGGCGAAAAAGGAATTTCATCTGCTACTAGCAAAACAAACAGTAGGACATTATTTGCGTTTTATGTAATTGTCGATTTTCAGAATTTTTCATATCAGTCGTTTATATGATAATTATATCATAGGTAAAGTAATTTCTGAAGAAATAGAAATTAAGGTGAAACAGTTTTACGAAAACGATCACATCAATTTTCTTATGCCAGGGCAAAAAGATACAAAATCTGTCGAAATTGATGGGTAATCCGTGATTTTTCAAAAACGTTTGGTTCTGGGAAACTTGAAAGAAGTTTTTTGGAAATTCCATTACGAAAATCGTGATGTAAAAATTGGCCTATCTAAGTTTTTCTCTCTCAGGCCAGCTCATTGCATTTTAGCTGGTTCAGGAGGAACACACATCGTTTACACTTGTCCCATTCATGAAAACATGAAACTTATGGCATGAGGTGAGAAATTACCGCAGCAGCTTATGCTCAAAAATGCTGTTCGATCATTTTTCTTGAAATGAAAAAAGTCATAATTCAGCAAATGATAATCGAATTATGATAAATAATTTTCCATGATAATTACTGCCCTTTTTCAAAATATTTCAAACTACCAATCAATTTTTTTGTACTTCGTTTATTTGTATCATTCTTATTACAAAAATTTAGAAATATTACGATCTACTTTTGGCATAAATGAAATAAATTTGATGAGTAACTTTCATCTATGTCAATAATATTTTTCCAGGGAGTCACATTCTGAGTTTAGTGAAAAAAGAAAAATATCCTGAGAAATTATGAAGATGTGTTGTTGCTCTCAGTATGCCCCAATTCAAGTGAGCAATGTTTATTCGGACAGTGCCAAGTGTGTCCAAAAACGAAAATTTTCGAGGATCTTTTTTGTGAAGTATTTCAAAAATACAAAATTGATAAAATCAATTACAAAAACTGGGTTTCACAATCTCGAACAGCTTTAGTAATCGTGCAAGCTTCTACCAAGGAATTCATTCAAAATTTTTGTAAGTCTAGTGAAGCATTTCTTACGCACTCATTTATCGTAAATCAGCAAGCAATTAAAAAAAGATCTGCAGATCGACCAATGTCTTGTTATTTGTGATTTCGCGGAAAATTACGCATTCGTAATACAAAATGCTGTTACCGGCTTTCATTAGAACAATGATCAAGCAACTCTTTTTCCAATTGCTTTTTACTACAATGATAATGGAAATATCAAGTATCAAACTCTTGTTTTCATTTCTGATTGTAAAAAACATAATTTCGTAGCAGTTTATGTATTTTTGGAATCATTCAATAAATTTCTGTCAAATGCTCATTCAAATATTCGTGAATTTATTTACTTTTCCGATGGAGCACCTCAAAAATTATAAATGTGAAACACTTTTCAACGATTTATCACCATCAGCAAGACTTTGGTCCTTCTGCAAAATGGCATTTCCATGCAACGGCGCACGGAACAGGTCCTTGCGATAGGTCAGGTGGGGCTTTAAAGAGAAAAACACGAAAAACCAGCCTTTAAATAACTCCAGACAAACAAATAAGTACAGAATTAGAACTTTATAAGTGGGCTATGCAAGATGAATGTTTTTCTCATATCAGAGTAATTTTTAAAAGCGAAAGTCATTGTAAAACTGCAGCTGAATTTTTGAAAGATCGATTTGAAAATTTTAAAACTATATCAGGTACTCAAAATTTTCACTCTGTTGAACCGGAAAAAAACTGTGAACTGAAAGTCAAGACTCACTCTTTGTGCCAAAATTCTCAGAACGTTAGCGTCTTCAAAACTAAATCGAGACGCTCTTTAAAACAAAAATTAGAGTAGCTTAATTGGGGGATAGGGAAGGTTGATGTAACTCTGCAAGTACGCTGTGTTTTGAAAGAATTAATGAATGTGTGCATTCGTAAAATAATTTTGATTTGTTCATTTCGTTTTCAAGGACATTAATTTTTTTTATCTAAAGATACTAATAAATGATGAATGTGTACTGCAAAAATTGTTCCTCTTATTTCCCTTTGTCTACAACATATTGTGTCCGTTTGCTATCATTTTATCATCATCATCATATCATTTTATAAGAAATCTTTTACGAACTAGAAGATTTGAAAAAAATCTTTAATTTTTTCTACTCCAGATGTTCAAAAAAATATAACTTGAAAATTTTGCATTTCATGTTGAAATAAAAAAATTCGTGTCTATTTTTTTTTGTATCTAAAACACGAAAAAAAAATCGAGGCGGTTTTATTTTTCAGTTGTAAATAGGAAATGGAATTATCCATATACCTTAATGATATTCTGATATTTTAATTCAATTTGGTGATTTCTATTTTTCAGAAATACTGTTTCTCATACCTTCACTGGAAAAAGTGATTTGGTGAATAGTTGAATACTTTTCAATAGACGTGAAAAATTCGCTTCACTACTTTGTGAAACAGATCCTTGATGAAAGGAACTAAGCGGCTAGAATGTAGACATGATGTCTAAAGGAGAGGCTATATAAAGATGGGCAAGGGGCGATATTTCAAGAAGGCTTTGGAGAACGAAATCCGGGAAGAGAAACTCACTTTGAAAATGGTTTCGACCTGACTTTTGAGCCCATACCTTGTTTCTAGTGTAGAAGTGCATCCAAGTATCCTGTACCTACATGATGTTCGTTCTTGCTTGCGATTATACACTACTCTCGTTGGAATTTGAAAAATTTTCAAGCACTTGCTTCTCCCAGTAGACTTTTTTGTTCCGTTGCTTTTCCCCCTTGTTTCAATATTGATGCTAAGCTGCTTTCAGAGATACACTGCAAATTTAGATTCCTGAAGGCATTTAATAAAAACAATACATTCGAGAGATAAGACTGTTCGATAAAGTTAAATATTATACTATTTTGTATACTAAATTTATATCATACACCAATCCATTATATACATTTATTATATATAAATAGGAGTAAGGGTTTTTTTTAACCATCAATTAAAAAAATTATCAGGGTCACATAAAATGCCCAAGTATCAAATTGATCTAGAAAATTTCATCAAAACGTTGCACAATGCGTAGTTTTCATTTGTTACATAATGTAGTTGTCAACTGTTTGCAAAGTTTTTGATATCCTGGATTTTTGTGTGGCGTCTACTTGACCGACAAATCGCGAAAAAACCGGGAAATGACCGGGAATTTAATTCAGTGACCGGGAGTTTTTTCTCCATTGTACTAAAATGCATATCAAAAGTGTTTTGATAGGCATGTTATCTCAGTTTTTTTCGGTTTCGAGAGATCGCGAAGCGTTGAAGTAGTTTATCCAAATATTTGAAAAATAGCTTTCAACAAATTTTTAATATTCCTTGAATCTGTGAACGCTAATTAAATAAAATCTTTTAAAAACATATTACATATTTGTTCGAAATGCAAATTGAACCGTTTAATGGTCAGAAATTTAAAGCTTAGAACCTTTAAAACTGGACAATATTCAACCAAAAATATTTAAAACTAAGGAATAACACAGTGACACTTGCAAAATTCTTTGTTTTCCAAATTTTAAATTAAAGAGTTTAAACTTAAACAATACCTAATTGACAACTTTCAAAATTTAACTATTTAAAGTTTGGAACATTCAAACATTAAAAACAAATAGATTAAGATTTGCCCATTTTAGATTAGAAGCAATCAGAATTGTTCACTATTAAACTTGAAAGTGTGGTTTCTAACAGAATTTATAAGAAAGAAACGATCAATTTCCAAATTACAGTTTCAAATTCCATTGTTAATAACGGGTCTTAAAAATATCAAGTTTCAAATTAAGGCGTTTAAAGTTGAACAATTTTAATTTCAAGGCGTTTAATTGAACATACTTTTTCTTACTTTTATTCTTGAAAAGTAAAGAATTTAAAATTTTAAGCAATGTTATTTATTGAATACTATTTGAGAAATTGTTTAATTTGTAAAATAAATAACTAAATATAATTGTGCGCATAATACCTAAATAAAATTATTTCTATGAAAACGTAATGAATAGAATTGTTAAGAATCTTTTATAGAATAAAATGAGCTCTTGTCATTGAAAATTGAATTAAAATTACAACTTTTGTCTAAAGTGGAAGTATGTGGACACACCCATTTGTTAGCATTTAATAATTAACTTTTTTATTAATTCGGAGTTTAAATTTTTTCTGTCTTAAACAGGATGGAACATATCTAAATTCTGAATAAAATGAGCCCCAGATGAAGTTATTTAATAAATTTTTTAAGAAGCGATTGCGAACATAGTGCAGAATGTAATGTTCAATGTTTTTTTAAATTTCAAATGAAATCCGAAATTATGAACATTTTTCAATGTTCTTGGGCTTATTTTGAAGGTCAATTTCTAAAGAATCGTAGCAAGTTATTATCATAATTGTTCAATTTTTTTGCACTCTACAGGAAGTTGAAGTTGAAATAAAAAAGTTGGAAACATTCTAAGTCATCTCATTTGTAGAAAAATAATAGTAAAAATCAAATGAATGTATATTTCAAAAAAATTTCATATACAGTTTATAATTACTTATTTCATATATTAAAAAAAATTACAGCAGAAAAAAATATATTTAAATTTTTCCATGATTTTTCGTTTCAACTTGAACTGCTTGCACCGTGAAAGAAATTATTTTTATAATTATTCTGATAAGTTACTGCGAATGTTTAGAAATTGACCTTCAAAATGAGCACAAGAACATCAAAAAGTGTTTATTATTTTGGGTCTTGTTTAAAATTCAGGAAAATATTACCATTTGATTATTTTTGCAATAGTTTCATAAAAATTGTCAAAATGACTTCTTCCTGCCATCATTTTATTCAAAGTTCAGATATTTTTCAACCTACTTAAGGGGAAAAAATATTAACTCCGAATTTATAAAATTAACAATCCAAAATTAACAAATTTTTAACTTTCAAAAATGAGTGTCCGTATATTAAACAGCGGTAGTGTATTTTCATTATTTTTTTCCATAAATAATATAATTTTTTACTGCTTATGTGAAATATAAGATGTCCTGAAAATGAACATAAAGAGTATTACTTTGGTAAATTGGATTACGATAGAGTAACATTACCCTTGAAGCGAATCGTGTGCACTAAAATGAACTATTGCGCTTTCAGCAGTTTGATAATTAAAGGAATAATTCACCGGCAAATATGAAATATTGACCAGCAGAAAACCGGGAAATAACCGGGAATTTGAAATCTTACGTCGGCTAGACACCCTGGTTATTATTAAAAACAACTTTTATTTAATAACCAGATAATTTATTCTGTAAGTTTTCTACAGCAAATCGGTAACAGCGTTCTTTACCAGTTGTCACATTTAGGTGACAAAAACAGTGTCACAAGTGTTATATAACGTTATTACAACAGAATTACATATCTTTTCGGAACTTTTATGTAACTTTTACAGATCATAGTTTCAGAGACGTTCTAGAACATTCGTTCAAACTGAGTTCTGTAACTGTGGCATAACGATGTTACATGCACTTTATGGAACGCTGTTATAACAGAGTTCTAATCATATAATCGATAAACTGAACTGATAACACTGATAACTGACATAATAATTCAGTAACTAAAATAATAACACTGTTCTTTATTTTGTTATTCAACAGTGTTACAGGATTGTTACAATTTTGTATTCACTTTTTATTTTATGTTTTTGTATCCGTTTTCATTTGCTGGGACAGGGAACTGGAAAAAAAAGGCGAAGGGTAAAAAAATTGATCAAAACTTTTTTAAACCATTAAACTAAAAATTATTTTATTTTAAGCTGGAGCTGGAAAGGCGGTGGGGCTCGAAAAAAAAGATCAGGTACACATAATTTTTTCAAAAATAACGGTTAGAAGAAATCTTTTGCTGTTCTCGTCAGTCTATGCACGCTGTTTTGTAAACATGCATCATATTATAAACTATCTTTATATATTAGAGAGGAATAATCTCTAATTCAATAATTAATTTTCACTTCGATTAGTACCGGGCCAGCGCTAGAAGGTTTTCCCACACTTGCTTATCTTTGAGCTATTTACATAAGTAAAAAGTCCCCTTCTCTTGAACCTCTTACAACATAATTTCGAAATAAAAGCCTCTTTCCTTATTGCCTCCTGAAAAGGCAAAAGCAGTTTAACGCCTTGAACACATCTCCTGAGAGGAACGAGCACCTGGAGTGAAAACCCCGATTTTTGAGAAGCAAAGCAAAGAAAGGGAGTGTGCCTTCAGAGACTGAAATGCTTCGGAGGGGTGGGGGCAATATGACAGAGAGCGAGCGAAAAGAAAACGGTGGAGGTGAGAAACGGGTGCTTAATTCGGGCCATGCGAAAAGCGGAGAAAGGCGCAAGGGAGCTTTCCTGGGGCTCTTCAAGTAAGTGGCTACATCGTGTATGCCAAGTAAGTCCACAGGTGTCCGCGGACAATGACTGGGGCTTGGTGTACACGCCTAACGACCCACATTCGCGTGAGTGTTGTACACGCCCGCAAACGACGCGCCCTTAGTGTGCGGGTCCTTCCAAAGAGACTACCTAGGTAGTAAAGAGAGAAGTCTCTTAATTTCCGTCCGTTGAGACAAAGGGAGGAAAAACGAGCGCTCGAGGAAAGAGCAGAGGGGCCGTGTCTTTTCCCTCCCGTTTTTTGCCCCTTCATGTGCAGTTTCTCTCTCTTGGGAGAATAAAAAGAAGAGAAAAACAAGGGAAAAACAAGCCGCGACAACGACCAAAAGATGCAAGGGACCTCTGGTTGTCTAGGGTTGTGCGAAACAAAGTGAAATATCTTTCTATAGTTTTTACTCCAGAGAACTGTTTCAGAAATCCGAGCTTACAGAGTGAACTTTTTTACTTTTTTGTTCAACCTCATGAGATGTGTTTCACTCTCTAGCGAGAAATAAACGTTATCATTATAAAGTAGATGTCTTTCCGTTGTGTAATTGCAGACGATTTACTCTTTTTAGTCTTTAGTTTATATTTAATTTCTTACGCTACGTGTTTTTTTTTATAATACAGTCGATTAGATATTGTGAATAGATCTTAATTACCGTAAGCTGGAGCTAAGCGGCGCATGTGGGGCAAAGCGGCGCACCCATAATTCTACATTTCTGAATGCGATATTTGCTTCTTCTTGGTAAAAAATATAAAGGCTTGCAACTAACAATTGTAAAATTTTAATTGAAAAATGTAGAAGAGGCAATATCGCGTTTTAAATACAGAATTAAAGGTGCGCCTTCTCCCCACATATGTGCCGCTTAGCCCTGGTTGACGGTAATTTACTTTTTGGGACAGAAGTACGAGAAAAGTTCCATTTTATTTTAAATTGAATTAATTTATATTTAAAGCCAGTCATTATTATAGACACCTAATTTAAAATTAGTTTATTCTGAATGCCTGGAATACTCACTCAAAAATTACAAAGTTTTAAAAAATTTAATTTTGAATAATGAAATTAGGAGGATCTCTAATTCGAGAAGGCTGAACTTCTAACGTTACAATTTTGATGCGTACATAGCATAAATAACTGAAAAGTATGGATTTGGAAGGTTTGCTACTTAAGAATAACTGGAACTTTTCTGTATACTTTTTCAGCTTTTATCTTGAAGTTTTTTATTTTATACCCATAAAATTCCAGAAACATAAAGCACCAGAAAAGTTCCATTTTATCTTGAATTGAATTAATTGATATTCAATGCCGGTCATTATTATAGACTTCCAATTTAAAATTGGTTAATTTTGAAGGCCTGAAATACTCAATTTGAAATTACAGAGTTTTAAACCCTTTAATTTTGAATATTTAAATTAGAAGGATTTTCAATTTGGAATAGTTGAATGTCTGATGTTATAATTTTGATTCGTACATATATACAACTTAAAAGTATGGATTTGAAATGTTTGCTATTCAAGAATGATTGGAAATTATTTGTATACATTTTCAGGTTTCATCTTAAAGTTTTTTATTTTCTGCCCATAAAATTCCGGAAACACAAAACACAAGAAACAACACCAGACAACCAATTTGAAATTGGCTAATTTTGAATGCCTAAAATACTGAATTTAAAATTAAAAACTTTTAAGAGCTTTAATTTTAGATAGTTAAATGGAGGACGGCAGTACAAAACTAAATAACTAACAAAACTGGAATTTTTCAAATGCGAAAAAACATTCTGTAAAATTAAAAACGCCATTTCAAGATAAAACAAAAGTGTCCTATCGAGCTTAAATGTTCACGCTGCGACTGAAAAAAGTTTGAATGAAAGTTCCGGGTAAATAAAATGTTTTGATTGCTTATGGTAATATGATATGCTACAAACATTTTAAGATGGAAATGAAAATAATCGGTCGGGCGCTTTTTGTAAAAAAATCGATTTTTGTATTTAATTACTAAAGAATGAAGAATTTTTCATAAGATTATATGGTAAGCATTGGTGAACATTTTTCTATTAAATGTTGTTCTCAGTCACCCTACGAACATTTTAAAATGAAAATAAAAATAATCACAGAGGTGGTCTTTATAAAGCTGATTTTTTGTATTTAATTATAATAAAACTTTTCTGCGCATCTAATTAAAAACGTGTAAACGTCCGTAAACTTTTTTCATACCTCGCGTATTTGTGTAAGAAAATAAGAATGTTTGATTTTCAGAAAAATCGCCGCTATTTTGTTACTTTTCAACATTTTACAAATTTCCCGACGAATTCTGAAAGAGTTTGAAATTCTCCACCAAAATCAAAAGAAAACAGTAAAATATTTGTATTATTTGTAAAAATACAGCATTTCAAATAAATTTGATTCCATTTTTTCGAAAAAAAAAACTATTGAAAATTTCTTTGGTACCTGATTTAAAAAGTTTTCTGATGTCAAAAGTAGCCTACACACCACATAATTTGGTAACAATTAAAGCAAAATTTAAGTGTACCGCTTGGACTTTTTTTAAGCGTTATAATACAATATCGTTCCACATAGTTTCAATTTCGATTTCCATAATTTTTTTTTTTTTTATTTACCCCAACGAATATTTCTGGTATTTAAAGTGTTTTAAAATGTGTTTTCGTGCTTAGAGATCGGATGAAGGCCACTCGGAATTTCTGATTTAGTTTTCCAACTTAAATCTTTCCAAAGTTGAATTTTTCAGCTTGAAAATGTCCAAAGGTCTAATACATATTTTTTTGCACAAAAATAAGACTTTTTCTTTAATTTTCCGCACCTTTAAGCTCGAACTGTAATATAACAGTTCGTGACAGACAACCACATTCAATAAAAAAAATGTTATCATGTTTTACCATATAATCTTATCAAAATGTCTTCATTTCTCATTAGTAATTAAATACAAACATCCAGTTTTTTCAAAAAATACTCCTCCAATAATTTTCATTTTTATCTTAAAAAATATTCGCGAGGAGACAGAGCACCACATTCAATAAAAAATTCATTCGAAAAATATTAGTTATTATTTATCATATAAATTTATGAGAATTTCTTCATTTCTTAGTAATTAAATACAAAAATCGACTTTTTCACAAAGCGCTTGACTGATTATTTTTATTTTCATCTTAAAATGCTTGTGGAATGCCATATTCTATAAACGCCCCAAAAATTCCGTTTATTTGAAATTTTCATTTAAACTTGGTTCGACAAGTGCGTGTATTGCTGAGTTGAGGCCAAAAACGTTTGATTAGAAAAAGTAATCCAGTTTTGGAGAAATAGATGTGAAAGTTGACCACCTCAAAGTGAGACTGGCCACTAATTAGAGAAGGCTCTGCTATGGATTGCGATAAAAAATGCGATCTTCAATTTAAATAAAAAATAAAAACTTAATCCCGAGATATTGAGTTTTTGAATGCGGGTAAAAAAGGTTTTATTTAAAAAAGTTAGTCAACACCGAGAAAATCTTCCAAAAATTTTCCGTTTATAATTTCACATGTTTTGCAAATCAGTTTTCGATAGCGATTAAGAATCGAATTTTCAAACTTTAACAAATTG
This sequence comes from Melikaiella ostensackeni, assembly GCA_032362435.1. Classification (NCBI taxonomy): domain Eukaryota; kingdom Metazoa; phylum Arthropoda; class Insecta; order Hymenoptera; family Cynipidae; genus Melikaiella; species Melikaiella ostensackeni. The sequence continues at coordinate 14,119,997 of JAUMHM010000087.1, read as the reverse complement.
AAAACTTCCTCCTAAGATATGAGGAAGCTCAATTCGAACAAATCCTTTTAATACATCATGTATTTGATTTTTAAATAATTTTTTAAGCAATAAAACCATTTCCAGAAAAATGTTGACTATCTTGTTCTGTACTGCCACCCTTCATATAAAAAGGATCTTCAATTTGAAACAATTCAACTTCTAACGTTACAATTTTAATTCGTACTTATACATACAACTTGAAAGCACGGAGTTTTAATGTTTAATATTTGAGAATGATTGGAATTTTTAATCTGCTTCTTAAAGTTTCATATTAAAATTTTTCATTTCAAGTCTACAAAATTACACCACAATCACATTCGAAAGCTCAAATTTCGAGATATGAGGAGTCATGTGTCCCCTTTCCAATAGTAATTTTTGATGTTCGAGTACGTTAATTTTCAAACTTCACAGTACAGTAAACAGATATTTAATTCTTCTTTGGAAACAATTGATCGCAACCAATACGCCAAATGGCAGAACGAGGAGGTGCCATTTCCGTGTACGGAAATGAGCAATCGATCACAGTAGTCCCCATAAGAGCATCCGGGCCACTAAAATTATAAATTTCAGTATATTCTTATTCCATGGATATGCATCGTGTTTCTAATACTTTGACACCCTGCACCCCACTTCAGGTAAGTTTTCTTTTTGAGAGTGGCTCGCGCCACTTTTGGGGAGTTTCGCCACTCTGAGCAAAACCAGGGGCGTTTGCCATCTGCTTTTTGCTACCTGTAAACGCTCGTACACCTGGATTCGTTGCTTCTGTCAGAAATTCAAAGCATCTTTAACCAATTCAAAGGTCATCAATAGTAAATGTACCGCATTATAGCCAGGAAAGAAAAATAATTACTCTCTCCCCACAATTGCAGATTGCAATTTTTCTAACCGTTCTCTATTTCATAAAATACCAGCTCTGACAAAGTACACACTGTTTAAAATTTCTGTTAGAACTTTTCATCAAATGTATTAGAAGTTTACTTCCGAGAAGCAAGGTAACGTTCCAATACATGACATTATAGTTTTCAAATGTTGGTATTATAATATTGCTATACATGTAACATGTACGTAGCAAAAAGCAACTGGCATCTTTTAATTGAAGTTTTGCTCCAGCTAAATGAACTCAAACGACGGTAGATAGCGCTAGCGTCCTAACTCTCACTACTTTTCGAATGAAAGTGAGACATAAAACGATAAATTACCGAGGCAAGTTTAAAAGCGCGAAATTATCTTCGTTTCATCTCAAGCTTGACCGGCAAAGTTAATTTTTGTTGCAGCTAATCTTTGAAATCGATGTAAACTTTACCATTTTTTTTATGTAACTCTCGTATTGTTAAAGTGTTGTAAAATTCTAACCATTTTTAGCAGTGCAGTAATAAAATATTGAGTTGAAATAGAACGAATAAAAATGTTGAGAGTATATCGAATCCAACTCACGAAACACGGACGAATCGCAGTTTAAAAAATTCCGGTCCCCCTCCTCTGGCTGCGAATGTAAACTAATCGGCTTCCCGACGTTCGTATTCTACGTTAATTATTTTTATTCACGGCTCTGTACAGAGGAATGTTCTCGGTTCATACTTTATGCACACCCTCGGACACGCGTGCGTTGCATACGCATAGATATATACATATGTACATATACATATACATATGCATATACATATACATATACATATGTACATATACATATACATATACATATACATATACATATACATATACATATACATATACATATATACATATACATATACATGGCATATGTGCGCATTTTCGTCAACTAGCCGAACCGCGCGGGTTCGTCAAATTTGCACTTTTATTCGTTTACAGGACACAATCGCACCCAACCTTTCTCTCTCTCACCGTATACATGCGCTTACATTCGTCAGTACAAGTGCGTACGTCCTAGAAAATTAATCCTTTATTCATGGCCTCTGACAAAAAGCGTCAAACTTGGTCAGAAAAAAAATATGCATAAAAGAAGAAAAATTGTCTGCACGGAGAAAAATCGATGGTCGAACATGAAGTGTCAAAATTTAGATGATCAGTTTGATCTTCTGTACTGTAAAAAATTTCGGAAATTTTGAGTACAAAATAGTAAGAAATATTTCGAGAAACGATAGGTAAAATACTTTTCCGAGAAAAATCGATAATTTTTTCTAGAATATGCATAAAATTTCAGAAAAGTTTGGCATATTTCCAAAACATTAAGAAATATATCGTAATAGTTAGATGATTGCATGAATCTCCTAAAGAGTAGAAAATTTTACGCACGAAATTGTAAGAAATATTTTTAAAAACAATAGGCAAAATATTTCGCCGAAATAAATTGATATTTTTATCTAGAAAATCGCTAAATTTTCCAAAAAGTTTGACATATTTCCAAGATATTGGGAAGTATATCGTAAGAGTTCAGTTCAGTAGGAAGTGTTTCCTACGAGGATATTTTGATATGAAATACTTCTTATGTGCATCAGGAAATTTTCCTAAGAAAGTTGGAATTATTACACATTTTTTGTTAGTTTTTCCACTTTGGTTACAACATTTATTTTCTCTAAAAGGTTTGATATTTTTCGACATTTGACATAAAAAATTTCCAATATGGTGAAAGACTTTTTCCAACAATGTCGGAATTATTACAAAACTTTTTGGGTAGGTTTTACACTTCGATTACAAAATTACCTTTTCCTAAAAGATTTGATATTTTTCCACAGTGGCATGAAGTATTTGCTATGTGAACAAGGAATATTGCCAAAAAAATCGGAGTTATTACATATATTGAAGCCAGTTTTACCACATCTATTACAAAATTAATTTTTCTAACAAAACTTGATATTTTTCTATATCATGAAATATTTCTTATATGAATTCGGAAATTTATCTCAGAAGATCTGAATTATTACACAACTTTTTGACAGTATTTCTACTCTGGGATGGTCAAGCTGAACACCCATATTTGACATTCCGCGGATAGTAAATCACACTATCTAGAGGGCTACCCTGCAGTTAAACCTCCAGTCAAGTCACTTTCACACTGTTGTTTTTAGAAGCTTTTCCACGTGCTCTGAAACACTTCGGATGTCCCTATATTTTCGTTGAAAATTAACCTCCGAAAATAAATTAAAAATTGCCTTTTTGAATTGTACACTCTTTTGTGCTGTTGGTCTGTTTTAATCTTAACTTCCTTTCAAAATAATCAATTGTGTGATTGGTGCTGTGCAAAGTGTCAGTGAAGATTGTGTTCGTGCGATTACTCACTGATTAACAGCTTTGCATTCACTTGACCTTCTACAGCGGAACGATGAAAACACTCAAGGAGAAACATTTTGCAAATTAATATTTTATACAATTTACTGCATGTAATGATATATACTCATAAGACCCTAATGCCAATACAAAAAGCTTCTATAAACAATTTCAATACTTGGGTCATTTAGAAACATCTTTCGAAAAACCAGTAAAGATATCACTGAACGAGTTTCATGCTCTTGATAGTCAAGCTGACTACCAATTTTTTTCCGTGTGTTGCCAAATTTCCTTTTAAAAAAACAGTAGTTCTTGCAAGTTTTGTTTGTCTATTTATTCTATTCATGAAAGATTTTAAGAGAGAAGAGAGGGGTGGCAATAAAAGGAATTCAGCTAGAAGAAACTCTTGGTTTAGAATAGAGCCAAGAATATAGAGAGCGTCGATTAGGGATTCGATTGCACGCCAGATCGCCTGGGTAGTTTAATTGTTTTCGAAATAGTTGGCCTCGCGGAAGAGCCCAGATTGGAAAATTAACCCCCAAGTCGCCTAACCATGCACCAGCTGTGGTCAGAGGAGATCGAGCAAGAAATAAATTACCAGACCGGTGGATACAGCTCAAGAATGTCCACCCTTCTTGCTAAGCCACCCTTAGAGGCCACTCAGAAACTATTTCGAAGTAAACCGACCGAGTCTTGATAGAAATGTATCGGTACGCTGGGTTCATTTCCGTATTCCTTGATGGTCCTCTTCTCAACTATTGAAAAACTATTCGGAAAAATATTTTAGGTTAATCTGAGCAAAAAAGGACCATTGGGATCTCATTAGGGTTCTGAATAATGTAGGGTCTCAGACAAATCAGTATTGAAGCACTAACTTTCTAAAAAAAAAATTTACTCTAAATAACCCAGAAAATTACTATCGAAATAGCACTAAATAATGAAAAAACAGTTCAAATACTTCCTTTTGTGAAGAACTTTTTTGGACAAAAGTACGAGAAAAGTTCCACTTAATTTTTTTCCACTTTTCAAGTTTAAATTCATCTTCCAAAAAAGTTTAAAAGCAGTCTTGCCGTGGACACAGATTGTTGGAACAAAAGTACTAGAGGAGTCTTACTTTATTTTTCTGGACATTTTTACAATTTCAAATTCATGTCTCGAATCAGTTCAAAATCAACCTTGTCGTAAAAAATTATTTTTGGGACAAAAGTATCAAAAGAGTTCCATTTTATTTATATTTCAACATTTTTGCATTTTAAGTTTCAAAAAAGTACTGTTAAAATAGATCCAAAGCACCAAAAAGTTTCAAAATACATCCTGCTGGTGAACTTTTTTGGAATAATAGCACTATAAAATTTTAACTTCATTTTTCTCGGGACAATTACAAATTCATGTTGAAAAATTCATAAACAGTCCTACGTTAGAAAAATGTTGTTTGAAAAAAATCTTCTAGATAAGTTTCACTGTATTTTCCTCGAAATTTGTACCATTTTACGATGCATCCCGCTGAGGAAGAACTTTCTTTAGACAAACATCCTAGGAAAATTTTATTTTATTTTCTCAAACATTTTTTTATGAGTAGGAATTAAGTAACAAAGACTCATGCTCTTTCAGCAAGAGTTTTTTGGACAAAAATCTTAGAAATTTTCCAATTAATTTTTCTTGAAATTGACACAATTTTCAATTCCTGTCCCAAAAAAGTTCGAAGCAATCCTGCCGTGGTAATATGTTGTTGCGACAAAAGTACTCGTAATTCCCACTTCATTTTTGTCGAAGTTTGTTCAATTCTAAATTAATGTCCCAAATCAGTTCAAAAACAATCTTTCCCTAAAAAATATTTAATAGACAAAAGTACCAAAAAAGTTTTTTTTTTTTATTTCCTTCGATACTTTTACAAGTTCTGGGTGGATTTATGTTCAAGAAAGTACCGTTGAAAGAGGACTAAAGTACTAAAGAGTTTAAAAATGCTTCCCACTGATGCAGTACTTTTTTGGATTCAAAGTATTAAAAAGTCTTACTTCATTTTTCTTGAAATTTGTATCATTTCAAAATCATGTTCCAAATTAGTTTGAACGCAATCTTGTTGTAGAGCATTATTTTTGAGAAAAAAGTACCAGAAAAGTTATATTTTTCTTTTTTCGCCATTTTCACAGGTGCTCATGGGATTTATTTTTTTTTGAAAATATTGTTTACAGTGAAATAAAGTACCAAAAAAGGTCAAAAATTCCTCCTAATGATGAAGGACTTTTTTGGAACAAAAGTACTGTAAAACTCCTGCTTCATTTTTCTCAAAATTTGTATCCCATGGCTCTGTCCCGAAAATTTTTAAAAGCATTCCTGCCGTGAAAAAATGTTTCTGACACAGAAGACTAAAAAAGTTCCACTTTATTGTTTTTACAAAATTTTCACAAGTACTTGCAGGATTTATGTTCCTAAGCAGACTTGCTGAAACAAAACGAATTTTGAACATTCTAGTACCTTAGTCCTATGTCAGCAGGATTTTTTTCGACAAAAGCCCTAGAAATGTTCCAATTAATTTTTCTTGAAAATAACGCAATTCCCAATTCTTATCCCAAAAATGTTCGAAACAGTCCTGCCGTAGAAAAATGTTTTTGAGACAAAAGACTAGAAAAGTTCCAATTTATTGTTTTTAAAAAATTTTCAAAAGTACTTGCAGGATTTATGTTTCTAAGTAGACTTGCTGAAACTTGAACATTCTAGTACCTTTGTCCTGCTCCAACAAGATTTTTTTAGAGAAAAATGCTAGAAATGTTCCAATTAATTTTTCTTGAAAATGACTCAATTCCCAATTCCTGTCCCAAAAAAGTTCGAAACAGTTCTGCCGTGGAAATATGTTGTTGCGACAAAAGTACTCAAATTCCCACTTCATTTTTGTCATAATTTGTGCAATCCCAAATTCATGTTCCCAATTAGTTCAAAAACAATCTTGTCGTTAACAATATTTTTTCGAAAAAAAGTCAAAAATATTTCTGCTGATAAATAACTTTTTTGGAACAAAAGTACTATAAAACTCCTACTTCATTTTTCTCGAAATTTGTATGAAATTTGTATTCCAAAGTCATGTCCCGAAAATTTCCGCAAACAGTACTGCCGTAGAAAAATGTTTTTGAAACAATAGACTAGAAAAATTCCAATTCATTGTTTTTGAAAAATTTTCACAAGTGCTTGCAGGATTTTTGTTTCTAAGTAGACTTGCTGAAACAGGACAAATTTTGAACATTCTAGTACCTTAGTCTTGTTTCAGCAAGATTTTTTTGGAGAAAAATTCTAGAAATGTTCCAATTAATTTGTCTTGAAATATGACACAATTCCCAATTCCTGACACAAAAAAGTTCGAAATAGTCCTGTCGTGGAAATATGTTGTTGCGACAAAAGTACTCGAAATTCCCACTTCATTTTTGTTGAAATTTGTAAAATTCCAAATTCATCTCCCAAATCAGTTCAAAAACAATCTTGTCGTTAACAATATTTTTTCATCATTTTTGAAAGAGCTCATTAGATTCATGTTAAAAAAGTACTGTTGAAACAAGACTTAATTACCAAAAAGATCAAAAATACTTTTGCTGATATATAACTTTTTTGGAACAAAAGTACTATAAAAATCTTACTTCATTTTTCTCAAAATTTTTATTTCAAAGTCATGTCCCGAAAAATTTCAAAAACAGTATTGCCGTAAAAAAATGTTTTTGGAGCAAAAGTACTAGGGAAATTCCAATTTTTACAAATTTTTTACAAGTATTTACAGAATTTATATCCGTAAAAGGTATCGCTTGAAAGGTATTGCTTTTTTGGTGCATAAGTCCTATAAATAATTGTAAAAAGTATGACAAAAATTGAATTTATCTATTATTTTTGTTCCTATTTCAACTTGTAAACAATCTTAAGAAAAGTTGGTATTTCAGTAATAACTAAGATTCCAAGGGGTGTTCTGTTTACTCTGCTATATATTGTTTTTTCTTTTGTTTGCCTGCCCTTTTTGATCAAGATCCGATGGTTGTAAATCTTGAAACTAAACCCTCTACATATTTCTGCCGTTATCTCAAATTCTCGACAGCAATATGAGATTAGTCCAAAGAGATTGGATGAGTGTATTTACTATTTTTTTTATTCTTCTGGTTCGTGCTCCAGAATCAAGTCCATTATCTCTCCAGTATTGTCTCGGCAGTCCCAATTTCGACATCTGCTTGAAAACAGACAGATAGGGCAGCTGGTGAAGGAAAAGAAGCATCAACGATCTCGAGTTACTCCCACGCGAGCTGCCCCATCGGGAATGAAACGTCTGTTGGTCGATTATCCGGAAAGGTTGTAGAGATCATCGGCTTAAAATTGGCTGGCTTGCATTTGCTGCTCTTTTCTGCAATCGCGAAACCATGATGTTTTGGGTAAACAGCAAACCGCTCTCCTTTATGTCATTTTAGTCTTCTTTTTGTCAAGAGGCACTCGAGAGTATCTGCGGGTCTCTGTTACGTTTTGCATATTTTGAATGTTGAGGAAGATGGCCCTTTTGTCGACCCATTGGCGAAACCTAGCAATCTGATTCTAAGCCCTGAGGATCCTTCTCTAGATCCGCCAGCATCACCGGAAGGATGCTTCCGGATCCTTTCAGAATGTTGACGAACAAGAGCGGACGCCGTCGGTTAAATATTTATTCCGCAGGGGCGGCCCCCACGACAATAGCCCATTATCAGAAAAACCCGTGTCAACTTAGCAAAGCCCTCTCAAGATAAAAAGTCACGCGCTCGAAATTGGGCTTTTCGGGACACAATGCAGGAAAAAGGCATACGGACTCTTAATTCGTTGAAATGAGCCTCGAGATTCGTTTTATGCGATTATAAAACCGGAAGTGCTCTCATAATGTGACAAAGTGAATGAGAGGAGACGGTTTTTTTCTTCACCTGGAAGACCAGAAACAGCTGTAAACGATCTGGATGAAAAGATATAGAGTCGTATTAACTTATTTAAATTATTGTCAGACTTTTTAAGTACAACTTAAGACCTAGTAAAGTCAGCTAGGTCGTTAGAGATCACAGAGGAAATTATGTATGACATATCTTATTCCTTTAGGCGCCCCATAAAATGAAATACATTTTCTTCAACACATGGTGGAAAATCATGGATTCGAGTCATGTGCTGCGATTTTCCACTATGTGTGTTAAAGAAAATATCGTATACACCAAAATGATGAAGCAGGCGTATAAATATCCCTAGATGCATAATACACTAATCTTTATTCTGAAGTTCCATTCAATACTTTAAAATATTCATTGATAAGACCATAATATAAAAAACTTGATGTGTCAGTTATGAGCTTGAAAGTGAGAGTTATAAAGAGCACAAAAATAAAGCAAGAATCCACTCTTTATTTTTCCTCTTTTCCCTTAATGAGTTACAAAGGGCGTGAAGCTATAAAATACAGCGATCGAAGAGTACCTTATATTATTACATTGTTAAGCGGTTCCAGGCAAGGCTGGTATTTCCATTAAGGGACATAGCCTTACCCACATGTAGGCCTCATTGTCGGACAAGTCAATATTCCTCGAAGCAGCCGATACAATATTCAAAGTGGTCTCGTGTGTCATCACTTTAACGATCCTTCGTGCATACAAAGTACAGAAAGTAGAGAGAGAGGGGGAGAGAAAATAAGAGAGTGGAAAGTAAATAAGAGAGAGGAGAAGATATGAAAAAGTGGGCGAAGGTAAGAGAGGATAGGGTGCTACCGTCTAATTTCCTCGTAGCGTCAATTTTCCTGAAGAATTTCTCACCCTCTCCTTGAGCGCCCTCTGGGAAAACAAAGGTGTCATTTCTTCAAAGAACCCTTCCCACTTGGAAAGCAGTCGAAGAGTCGTTTTCGCGTCTTCGCTGCTTTTACCCTCTCGAAGAATTGGCAAAGAAAGTCCCATACCATCATCCCCTAAGAAAGCACTTTAGGTCGTATAGACTCTTCTTTCTCCTTTCTCTTAAGGGTGGCTTCAACAGGTTACAAGAAGCCAGAAGTGGAAAGTTCACCCTCAAGTTCTGATCTTTACTCCCCCACCCACACTCATCCCTTATCTGTTGACGCAACAGCTAGCCGCAGGCTTTTCTCAACCCTTGCAAGATTTTCCCCAAGATTTTCCACTCCGTCTGCCCCGGAAAAAGAAAGACCTGTTGATTCTAAGATGTTGCTAGGGATGGGAAGACGTTTTCTTAAGAAGTCTTTCTTCTGGGTTCCGTCCCCTTGGAGAATAAGCTACTTGTTGATCTTGAGATTAACTTCGGGCCAAGAATTCGCTGAAAGTGGATTTATTTTATTATTTGGAATGGATCAGAAGCTCTTGCTAGTATTATCGCTATTGTTAATTTGGTCAACTTTTTTCTCATTTGGAAAAGTTAATATCGCGGGACTTTATTATAGCTTTAAATTAGTTTTCTCTTTTATTACACAAAAACAATGTTTACCACATCCACGTAATTTTCACATTTTGACGTGAGTTCACATGAGGTTAGTGAACATTAAAAATCGAAAACAAATTAATCGATCATTTTAAACTTGCTTCTAAAAAGAGTTCATTATGTTGCTAATTGACTGTCAATGTCCGTAACTTTCAACATTTCCGAAATTTCCACGTAATTACTGTCTAAATTACGAACATCATATCCTTACATCTGAATATTGATAAATTGGAAAAAGTGGAATTAGGAAACTTTTTAATTAAGGAGCATCGATAATCTTGAGTTTCGATTCTTGAAAAAATTAAAATCGACTGAGAAAAGCCTTTTATAAATAGTAATATATCAAGATTATGTTGAAATTTTATTATTTACAATAGTTAATACAAATTAATAGTGGCTCAAATCATTTTCAAAAAAATACACAAATATCTCCACACTAACCCTCAAATAAATGTTCGAAGTTTAAGATTAGAGACTGATACAAATTTAATAATAGCAATTAACTTGAAAGAGCGGAATTAATTGAAACGAATTTAAGTTAAAATACCTACATTTTTTGTATTTTTGTTTTTGTTACAAATTTCTGTAGCTAAATAGTGTGGACACAAGACTTAAGTTCAATAACTAATGTTATTTGTCCAAAGAATCAAACCAAAGAAGCAGTTTTTAATCATTTTATTCCACTTTTGGAAAAAGAGGTCATGTACCATTTTTTTAGTGTTCAAGAAATACACTTACATTACTTTTGATTACTTTAAAGTAAATTTTCTCAATATGGCAGCTTGGCGTTTGGACTCTTCTTCTATCAATTGCTTCAATTCAAACCTACTGAATTGAAAAATGAGAAAAGCATTGATTAATTGTAGTCCTGTACTATTTATAATTGTAATATTTGTCCGTCTTACTAAATTATCGATAGTATGTTATTGTATGATCAACTTATAAAGCGGATTGCTAAATGTTTAGCTTTCTTTGTTTTTGGTTTCGATTATTATTGACATATTATCGTAATTTCAATGTATCAAATAAACCCTAATTCTATAATGCAATTCGAATCCTGTGATCTAAAATTTGGAACTGATAAAGTCACACAAAATTTTGAAATCTGAAAATATGTATGTGGCAAGTCTGAATAATCATCACTGTCAAAAATCATCTAAATGATTCTAAATTTATTAGCAATATTCTTGTACTTTCGAAATCATCCGAATTTGAAGAAACCAAGGAAAGCATTATGTCTAGAAGCATAATATTGAAAGGAGAATAATTTTAAAACATCCAACTAATAGACACAAATTAAAAAGACAGCCCCTATAGAAATGATTTCTAAATGACTTGAATTCAAAGAGTAATTAAATAAGCACAAGCAATTCATGAAATCGATGCTTAAGAATCGATTCACTATAAAATTTTCAATTTATGTGGAGGTCTACTAAATCAAGACCGTAAAATACGAACGGTTTGAATCACGCTCGTAAAACGATGATGTTCCTAGAGACGATGAAACCATGTTCGCTTCGAAAGGAGCTGCCAACTCAAGTCCCGCACTTCCTGAATCGAGGAACTTCCTTCACTACTTCCGCTTTGAGATGCTCAGAAGCAACAGCTTGGAAAGCACTTGTTGAATGTTCCCTTAAGACTGTCTGAGCTAAGATGCCACTTGTTGCTTCATTCTTGCGAGGAGACATTTCAGAATTTCTTGTTCGTCTCCTATAAATATCCTGTATCTTAACAAAAGTTTCACTAATCATTTGAATTTTTCTTTTTACTATTGTATTGTATTTGTATTTTTATTGAATTTATCCTTTTTATATGTCCGCAAAAGGGTACCTATTACGCAAATCCGTGCCACCAGTTCAATCATCAAACTTCTTCTGAAATCATCCTTCAACACTTTTTCACAAATGTCCCATACTTGCTTCATGACCACGGACGCTTTCTTTACTCTCTCCCTTACATATGAGCAATTTTTCTTTTTAATATAAAAACACAAGTTATATATAATTTACAAAATACACCTTGTTGATAAAAGTGTAATTTGCAAAGCTTATTCTTTAAGGTCCCTAAATGTATGAGAAATTAAGACAAGATCGATTAACTTTTTCAGCATGTTTTTTACACTATGACCCAAAGGCGCGATTATATCAAAGGGGCGTCTGGCTAAGTCTAGGGCCACGTGTTCAGTATAGAATTAAAACTCCTGATCAAACGCCCACGACCGATATAGGGCGAAGCAAAGTGTTTATTAATCAATAATGTGTCATCTTCTATAATCTAATACCCACTATTAAATCAACATATAATCCAGAATGAAACACGCATTTACGTTAAATAATTCCTTTTGATTACAACAGATAATTAAAATCGGAATCAGAACTAATTCAACATAGTCTTAAGAATACCCCAAACCTTCAGTCCCAATTAAGACATATGTGACACTTTAACCACAATATTGTATGCATTACCCCCTGCAATAAAACCCGAATCTGAAGACTTTTCTTTTTCATTCAAGCGGATGATTCTGATCCTCAATATCTAAAGATGAGCACAAAAGGAAAAGCCTTAGGATCAGTAAACAGCGGCGCGATCTCTGCTCGAAGCGGATTAATGAATTTCCAGTGAGTTAGCAGACTGAATAGAGAATCTTATAAAAAAAATGTAAAACGTGTATGTGTGTATGTATATGTATATAGAAATAATATGTAAGTGCGCAGAAAATGCACCCTCACCCCGGGAATCGTTCAATGATTAGATTCTGGCACGTGGCTATTGTGTCCCACTGACGACACGTTATGTCCCTTACGCGTGTTCGTGAGCGTTAATCGTCCGGACAGTAAGACGAGCGGTCGAAACTCAATCTTCCTTTCTTGCGATCGAATCGGGTTTCAAATCAATCCTTGAACGAATCTTTCTTTCTGATGAATCGAAGTGCCCCAAATCGAAGCTAATTGACGCAAAACTAACTCTCCAGACCAGGACTCCCCACTGGCGTAGTCAAGTTTATTTTCCTTGGGCGAGGGTAGGAAAATTAGAGACAATCGAGAAAAGAAGTGATTCTGAAATTGATGTTTGCTGAATTTGATACTGAATATTATTCTTTAGTGCTAATGTGCACTGAGAAAAATGTGTGGGACAACAAGGAAAGAATAGGTACTTAAAATTTAAGTGACTGTTAAGTACCCATTGATAATGACAGTAGTGACGTGAAAAATACATTCTGGGACTCGTTAAATGATATTATAGGTACTTGCGATCCTAGGGAAAGAATCATTATACTCGAAAATATGAATGTCTGGACTGGTGTGCAACGCGAAGATACCGACAGGGTACTTGGTCATTTCGTTGACCCAAAAATAAACGATAACGGGGAGAAACTGATTTGCTTAAATTCCAGTGACTTTTCATTGAGTAGTGTTTACTTTTCTTCTAATATTTAATAAAAAATACTGGAAATGTATAGAAATGTGTCTTAAATTTTATAAGGCTATGTTCTATAAGACTCTATATTCAAGAGTCATAGACAGTCACTTAAATTTTTGGTCACTATTTTTTCCGTAAACAAAACGATTTTCTGACTATAGAAATAACAAAATACTTTTGTTATCACAATAGAATTTTGGTTATTACAACAAAATTTCGTTCATTCACCGAATTCGTGTTTCTCTTGTTTTAGCTGAATTTTGGTTGATTTGATAGACGTTTTGTTCATTTAACCAAAATATTTTGTTACTACAGCGATCAAATGTTTGGTTGCCCCAACCTGGAATTGTTCTCATTATGGCATACAAAAAAATGACGTTTTGAAAGAATGATGGGACATTCTTTTATTAGCTCCAATGAAAGTAGGGCTGAATAGGTCGAAATGTACGAATCAGAGTAAAGGTCAATCTAGCTTGATTGAAAAAATTGACTCGTTTTATAGGAGCTGCTATTAAATAAAAACGAAGTTGAAAGTCTTTTAAATCCTGATTTGTATTAATAAGCTGCTTGAGTAAAAAATACTAACTAAATGAGATATTTACAGTTATAAAGTATTTTGGATTTTGGTGTGTTTGAGTTTTTTTTCACAAAATAAAATGAAATATTAAAATAAACGTCAAGTTTTGGTTTTGTCGCCCCAGAGTTATACTACGGCATGTTCCTCAATGTTGTTAACATTCAAAATAATTTATCGGTTAAGAATAATTTGTGATCAAGCACACATTAGCACAAATTTGAATATTACTGTAAATTTTTTTAGCTGATTTGGAAAATTGGTTATGGACATGGCCACATGGCCACAAACCACATGGTTCATGTCCACAAAATTTTTGTGATTGAACTACTTATAATTAAAATTTGCAGTAAAAGATTAAACAGAATAATGGTTTACATTATTCTACTGTATTCCATTTCTTGAATAAAATGAGTCATTCCCGAATTATTGACTTTAGAGTAATATTCCAATGGTTACTTTTAAGGTTAAACATATTTTTGAAAATTGGTATTACTTAAATTGAAATTAGGTTATCCATATGAAATGTGCGCTATGAAGTTGGCATTTTTTTTACTTATGACAATGCAAAAACGGACGTGGCGCAGTATAATTCTAACATTCAATTGACTTCACTATTTTAATTAACAATTGCAACAGCTCAGATAATAAATTAGAGGGAAAAATTTATTTACAAACATAGTTTAACACTCACTGAACATAAAAATCATAATGATTCAAATTTTTTAAAAAGTGGACATGACCTAGTAGAATTCTAGGGCAACGAAAATTTATTTAATAAAGTTTATTCTATTTCATTTAACAAATTGATTTATTCTGATTCTGTTTCACAAGTTTAATTACACTTTATTAAACGAATCATACAGAATAGTAAAATCTGAATTATATGTGGTTAGGTAACTCAGGTCTTTATCATTGTTATAGTTGAATTTCAGTAACCAAACATAAGTAAATCTGAATATTAGTTGACGTAAAATATTGAAATTAAACTAAATTAAGAGAAATACAAATTCAAACGACTCTCATTTACCTGGTGGAAACGAATTTTCACAATCGAATACAATAAACTACAATAAAGCACAGCGATGTGAAAATTGCAATTTTTCGTAACAATTTGTGCATAATTGTAAAATTTTGTAAAATTATTTGTAAGAATAATAGGAAAAAATTGAAATTTCTAGTAGGTTTTCTTCCACTATTTTATAAATTGTTTGAATCTTTCAAACAATCGTAGAAAATTACAATAAAATTCTATTTTTATTGAAATTCGGACAATCTTACAAGTTTTCACAAGAAATGACAGATTTTTACCAAAGATTACAATTTCCACTTATTGTAATTTATTGTGAAAATACATTTCCACCAAGATTGGCATCCTAATTTACACGCGCTTTCACATTTTACAAACATCCTATTAAGATCGGGAGAAATTATAGTAATATGTAAAATGTCTCTAATTTTGATACACTGAAATTAGAACTCGTTTGAAATTAAAAACCTGAACATTTGCAAGTTTTCCTGTTTAAAGCTTCCTAGATGAATTAAATAATGAAAGGTGGAGGCCTTTACCAGTGGAGATTTTAGTTTATTATTAGTAATAAAGCATCAATGCGTTTCGAACTAGATCTAGTTCCTCATCTAGAAGCAAGATAATATATAAATTAGCGAAGAATAAATATCTGAAAAAATAAACATTCTACTATTATTTAAATCACATATCATTTTCTGATACGAACATGATATGTCATTGTGTCTATCTTATCAGAAAGTAAAAAACGAAGATTTATTTACCTATGTCAGGAGATCATCATAAAAAATATATAAAACTCAGACTTAAGATTGTTAGAGCCCAATATGTCGAAGGCACTTTCTGAGTTGGATATTTGTACCAAACTGAATATTCTGCACGGGGCTGTCCCGGTTTTTATGATCAGTTACGGAAGCATTTTTTTAATGCAATCAAGTGATCTGAGGTAACTGATACACATAATTTGACATATTGGATAGTCTGCTATAATTTTCACCCCACCATCCACGAGCTAGATTGCAGCCAAGTGAATGATGGGGGAACCTGTAGCTTAAGGTGGAATCCGAACCACCAGAATCTCGGTAAAAGTACATAGAAAAATTTCTAGAGGTTCCGGCTCCGGGATTGAACCTTAGACCTCTACTAGGAAGTCCGAGCTCTTTACCGTCTGAGCCACCGAGGCTCTCTAAAAAAAAGACTATTATTATTATTATTATTATTATTATTATTATATTTCTTAAATATTCAAAGTCAGATAATCAAAGCTCAAGCCCAATTTGACTTGTTAATAGAGTCAAGGATTGAATGATAATCTAAGAACCAATTTGCGAACAAACTTACGCCATTGACCATCCCCCGATTTATCTTTGCCCTCAACTTGAGAAATCAGATTTCTGAATAGAGGTCTGAGGATTCAATCATCTAGTGAACATTTTCATGAAAGTACCGCGAGATTTAATTTCCAACCCCATCGTCCCTGCAAAATGGTGCATGGTGGTCCACTATGGGGAGGAAACGATCGACTTAGATTTGCTTTTATTGGGTTACGCAACGCTGCGAAAGCAGTCTAGTTCTTTGTCTACGACGCCATCTGTCACCCTCGACAAGATATTGCGGGGGTGTAAGTATCACACATACAAACACTTTGCTTTCCGTTAGGAGCAAAACGCACACTTTTCTCTGAATACATGAGAAGAACAGAGAAAGAAGTGTATAAAGAGAAGTAGAGGAATAGATAGTGTGGAAAGGGAGAGGTGTATCGTGTGAGTACCAGACGTATGCCAATATATGAGATACGATCGAGATAGAAGAGAGAAAGGGCGACAAGTTTGCATAAGCTGTAAAGCGGGCCTCTGGGATGTATTGAGTATTGATTTTCTTTCCTGGGAGTTACCAGAGCTGGCAACGTTTCCTCGGAAAGTTTATTAATCCTGAAAGCCGGTAGAAGTCCTCATTGCCGTTTAAGAAATCTTTCAGTAGATTATTGCCGTTAAATTTTGAATACCGACAAACAGTCTCTTCTTTATTTGTTTGTACTCTCTCCCTTTTACGGGCTTACGAGTCTTTATAGAATTATTACATGTTTTCTTATTGACAATCCTTATCTACTACCATACCAACTATTTCTTTCATATCGCCTTAACTACTGTTCTTAATCCTAGACGCTTGCGAGCTTGCTCTAGGCTTCTGTTTCTTCTTACCACTAACAATCTAAAAACTGCAGCTCTATTCCGCAACACTACTTCGTTATTCTTCTTCTTTAGGAGTCATTTTTTGGCTTTTTCCCACCTCGTGCAACCAGCTCTCTCTCTCTCTCTCAACTCTTCCAGCTTCTTCATCCAATAAAAAATGAATCGTCGATTATAATCTTGAACTATGCAGCTTTTTCCGAAAGTAAAATTTTAATCTTTATGCTCTTCGAAATCAGCATAAATACATATATAACGAGTATAAAAATTGATGGGTCATAATAGTGCACAGGTGCTGGAGCCATTACCGTGTTACTGTAGATATTACGCAGATTATGGACGCAATTTTCCGGACTGGCTCATTCAGAGCACCATGAAATTATCGGTTTTGTCGTCTGAATTTTAAGCGAGAATTGGGAACACCTTTGCAAATTTGGAAAATTGTATTAATGGGACACTATATGAGGCTAATCTTTTAATTAGGGGCGTGGATTTACTGCTCAATCTAAAAGTTCATAAACTAGTTTTATAGCAATAAAACATATGTTTATAAAAGCGGAAGTTCAGAGAGTGAGAGTGTGTGTGTGTGTGTGAGAGAGAGAGAGAGAAGTGAAGAGAGGCTAATACATCACAAACTTAAGAACAAAGAGAAGGATGTCGTAGCCGCTCCGGTAAATCCGCCGGCGGCCCCACAGGGAAACTTTACCTATTTGTTAAGTCTTGCCGGGCGAAATTGTCTGAGATACTAGCATCAAACTAGATTCCTCCCCCACAAACATGTCCCTGTATTACTGAATCTAAGGTCCACCCCTTAATTCCAACAATTCACCAACATTGAAGTCACTTCAGCCATAGAGGCGAAACACGATGACGCGACGAAAAGCTTAAATGTTGCTTACAAAGTTCGACAAGAGGGCTTGGATTGTCGATCATGAGGCGTGAATGTTACTTTATATGCAAGGGCTCAGCACAAAGTGGGACACGTCTTTTCTTTTGGGAAAAATGTCATCCTTAGAAATATTCACAATTAATTTTTTATAGAGTCTGAAGACAAAAGTTATGTGCGACAATTGAAGTGTACAGAAGCTGATTTCACTATATTTGGATGAGAATCAATATCGCGAAAATCATTCACTAAAACGGAAATCTCTGTAACATTCCCAGTAATAGTTCTTGTATTAGCAGTTTGAGACTAATTTATTCAGGGTGATGTCAATGTATCCTCCTAGTCTCGAGGATTAATGCTGGTGGAAAATTGTTTTTGTTAATCAAAGCTTCGATATTGGAGAAAAGTAGATTCTTTATAATAGAACTTGTGCGACTGGATATCAAATCTGAACATTTTACAAAATGAAAACACAAACTGTTCAACGGGGTGACAAATGGCAAAAATATTTTTTTAGGTTTCACCCCCTCATTCTTTCATTTGGTGTAGAATAAAATGTGAAACCTTTGCCGAATTTAAAAAAAAAGAAGGCAAAACGAACAACCATTTAGAGTTAATACAAAACTCCCTAAAAGGTTTGAAAATATGTAACTTCTTTGCTTACTACCCGTATCACAGATCATTTCTCTTTTTTAAAGGGAGTCTCTTTTTCCGAAATTTGCTTTTTCCACACTTTGTAAAGTCATTGCAGATGTGAAGTATAAAGAAATATTGCAAGACACTAGAGAAACCAAATTTTTATTTTGTATAGGGATGTTTTTTTTATTTCTAGGGTGAAATTTTATTAACACAGGTTTCATTAACTCTCTTGTAACTTTTCAAGTCATTCAAAGGACAGCTTGTGAAATTAATTGGACATAAAATCACATAGACACGAAAATATACCTTTCCCGGCAGCACAATGAGGGATAATTTTCCGCCGTATAGGGTTAATTTTCAAAGGTGAAAGCCTCGGATAGGATTGACACTTCTGTCCACGAAAGGCATTCCCTCGGAAAAGTTTCAGGCAATGAATGGAGACTGGGTGTTTGGAATGCTAAAGGTGTGAATAATATTGAGGAAAGGGAATTGCGGGATACAATGCGCACATGGAAGCTAAATAGTTTATGTGCACCGGAAACAAAGAAGAAGGGATGTGAGATAAGAAAGATAGAAAATGGACTAGAACTTTGATCAGGAGTGGATAATGAATCACATGGTAGCCAGAGAGTTGGTCTGATTGCAAATGAGAGAGCAAAATATCATGTCAAAAAGTATGAATGAATCTCCTAGATTATTATGGGTTAGAATGAAAGTGGGAATCAGAAGACTATTTATTATAGGGTGCTACGCTCCCGTTGATAATGACAGTAGTGATGTAAAAGATACATTTTAGGACTCGTTTATGATATTATAGGTACTTGCGACCCTGTGGAAAGAATCATTATACTCGGAGATATGAATGTCTGGGATGGTGAGCAACGCGAAGATACTGACAGCGTACTTGGTCATTGCGGAGAAATACAAGGGTTATGAGAGTGTGTCGTCTGAATGAACAACACGCGACTTCTAGATTGATCTAAAACCTACCCCTTCTCCTGCACACCCCTTATTTACCTTTTCTATATAAATTCACTGATCTCCGGTAGTGCAACGATGCTAGAACTGAACGAGTTACGCTCACCCCGAAAGGGATTTGGCTGATTGGTATAATAATAATAAAAATATAATAAATTAAAATTTCGAAAGTAAATTCTAATTTGATTTCGTAATGTGGGAAGTCTGGACTTTCTGGTTTTGAATGACAGAAAGTTGGAAAATCCTGCGCGTGCCATGGATGTTTTGGCTCGTCTGTGTGGGTTTGGCGTGGGTGAAAAAGAAGTGGGGTGGTGTTGAGGGGGTGGCTTCATTGTGACGATAATATCGCCTTAGGCGGCATTGGCGAAGCAGGAATGCAAATTTCGTGCACGTCGCCCCAACCGCGAAGCGACGAACCACCGCACCGGTGTCTCTGGTGGATACTCTTGGGAGTCGAGCGCGCGTTTTTATGCTTCCGCAACAACCCCCACTGGCAAGGAGTCTTTTACCGAAAGCGCCAAGTGCGACAATGGAAAAGCCACGTGTTACACGCGAATGTACTTGACGAAAGACAAACGGAACTCGCGCCAAAAGGGGATTGTTCAAATTTTGATAAAGTACCATCCTTAATGCTCAAATGTTTCGTTCATTATCTCACATTGAGGGAAACGTCTTTTTCAACTTCTCCTAATTTCTGTTTCAGCATCCAGCACCTTTCACAATCACCACGACGACGATCATCGTAAGTAAAAAAAAATATTTAAGAATTTTACTGATAAACGATTGTACAATTCCTGAATGAAAAAACGTGAACTGTGAAGGAGTTTATGTATTAGAATTTCTTTAGCAATTTTGACTCAGAGCACAATTTTTATTTATTTTCGATGGTGGTGCATCATTATAAACACTCGATTTGTTAATTTATTTGTCTCTTTAACATTGTTTATGTTGTGTAAAAAATTCTCCACCTTACGGGCATTTAGGAATTGGTCAATTTAACCACTGGAGATGCTTTGCGGGGAATTTTAGCAATGAATGTTATGTTTATTTATTAATTATGCGATATATTTTTTTGTGACGAAGAGAGAGACGCTTTTGGGTAAAAGCCGTACTGATTTGATCCCAGCTGTTATAAAAGAAACATGTAAAGTTTATCAGAAAAATATTATATTGGTAAATCCGAAAATGGCTTGATGTTGAAGTATTTTTTTAAAGTGTCTTTTTTAATTTTACTAATTTCACGTTTTTTGGTTTTACTGAATTCTGTTAAATATTTTAAATCTGTCATTTATTTCAATCTCTAATTTGATAAATAAAATCGAAAAAAGGCCTATTGATAATTGAAGCGAATTTTATAAGAGAAAAAATCTAAGCGTATTCATTAAAGAAATAGTTGAGGTCATAATTACATATTCAAATATAGTTATTCGCATATTTATGTTTTCCTTTCTATTTTGGACAAAAGTCGTAATTTTCATTCAACATAAATTAACAGTAGTTCATTCCAGATTGTAAAATATTTTTTACAATTGCATTTGTTACTTTTTATTGAATATTATTAATAAAATTGTTGAACTCGCAAAATGAATAACTAAGAATACTGGAAGTATAATTCCGTATAAAATAATTTCCATAAAAGTGTAGGAAATAAAATTTTAAATCATCGTTTGAGGAATAAGATAAACTATTCTCAATTCAAATTAAATTATAATAAAAACTTTTTCAGTCCTCGGATCGACTAAAAGGTTTAGAAAAAGTCGCATTAGTCTCATGGAATTTCGAAAAAAGTCCAAAAAAAGCCGCATGAAAGTTTTAAAGATAATGCTAAAAAGAGGTATCAGAAACTGAATTACTGAATTAATAACATTCATTGTTTAGGAATGGAGATTACATAATTCTTATTGATTTTTAAATATTTCTTGCACGATCGAAATAAACTTCAAAGCTTACGCATTCTTTTAATACTAGTCATTCAGCTTGAAGGATTCCAAATCTGGGATTAAAATATTTGTTTTTAAACTTGTATTGCCTTAAGTTTTTATTTTATTAATTTAAAGGTTTTGAAAATTGTATACTTGGAAATATCCAACTTTCTAAGTGTCTAACTCAATGCTTGCAAATTCAAAGATATTTCTCTTTCATCATTTAATTTAAACTTCATTCCTTTCCAAACTTGAACATTTTCCATTGGAATTTTTATAAATTGGCAATGATTTCTAATTCAATTCATTTTTCGCAACAAAGATAATAATAATAAACAAATTATAAAATTCGAGCACTTTTGGGCTTGAAATTAAAAATAATTAAAACTCGAATTATCTAATTCTACTCGCTTTTAATTCCAAATTGTGTAACTTTAAACACTTTCAATCTCATATTATCAAATTTTGAAAATTTTGAATGTATCTACTTGAAGTTCTAAACATTCAAATGAACGAATTTTTCATTGATTTTTTTTTTAACCAGAAATAGTGCTAAAATTGATTCCTACAATTATAAAAATAGCTTATACCTAGTACATATTTTGACTAGTACTCATTCAATTTAATTTGAATAAATTCAATCTTTCAAAATTAAATTTGAATTAATTTTTAATTTGAACGCTCAGAACTTCAAGAAGATTAACTTTGAACATTTATTCGAACATATAATAATTGCTCAACTTTGAAGGGGGCGATTATGTAACTTTTTCGCTTTAATTTCCACTTCCACTTTTTTCACGTTAGAAATTAACGTTGGAAGTTTTTTTTAAATTTTTGTAACAGTTAAATGTCCAAAAAAAGACAAGCAACTTTAATCCCGAAATAGTGGAAGTGGAAAGTTACAATGTTACATAATCGCCCCTAGGCTTTAAATTTGAGACTGTATAATTGAAATATAAAATTATTCATTTTTTAATAATTGAATTTGAAATTAATCGATTTTTAACGTTTTGTACTTGAAAATGTTCAAGTTTATGGCTCGCAGTTTGAGAAAATTAAAACCTTGAATACGAATTCACGCGATTTGAAATCGTCCAATTTCAGACTCTATTAATTTAAATTTGCCTTATTATATAGCTTCAATGAGAAATTATTCAATTTTCTACGTTTTCAATTGAACGGTATAATTTTTTCTAGTTTCAAATCCCAATTTTAAAAGTATCAATGTGTCAAAAGATTCGAGCCCTTCTTTTGTCTAAAATTGAATTAAAAACATAAATATTCAAACAACTATATTTAAAAACAATAAGGACCTCAAATTCTTTTTCTCGAGACTTGGGTTTTATTCTAAAATTTTTTATAATTGACAATAGTCCTTTTTTGTTGACATTATAAATTAAATCAAAGATTGAGTAATTTTGATCTTCACTTTACATCTCGTACATCCCTAACTTGCTGACAAGCAAGTAACATAAAAGAGTTTTGAACAAATAAATTCAAGATGTTTTTTCGTATAACAAACAATTAATTAATGAAAATATTGAATAACATGAAGATAATTTAAATGTATAATTTAAAGAAGTCAAGTGGAATAAATGGAGAAAATAGACTAACAAGGAGAGGTCGCGAGATGCGGAACGCCAATGCGACTGGGGATTTATAGGATGAAAGTGTATTAAAATCCATTGGATACATATTTTTTCTTCTGATTCAAAGAGCCTTAGTTTCCGAGATATCGAGGTTTTAATATTTGACCTTGAGCGCTCGGCTCAAGTCCGGGCTCCGGGCTGAGCAGTAGCGAGTCACGGGCCCAAGCGTAATATCGAGATATCAAGGTTTGAATATTTACGCTTGGGCC
>JAUMHM010000087.1:14085528-14096687 GCA_032362435.1 Melikaiella ostensackeni | reverse complement strand
TACCGCTCAGCCCGGAGCCCGGACTTGAGCCGAGCGCTCAAGGTCAAATATTAAAACCTCGATATCTCGGAAACTAAGGCCCATTGAATCAAGAGAAAAAATACGTGTCCAATGGATTTTGATGTACTTTCACCCTGTAGAGTTTCAGTCGATTCGGCATCCCTCATCTCACGACCTCTCCTTGTAAGTTGAAAGTAATCTTCGAGAGCTACGCCAATGGATGCATATGCGCTTGGATTGACAATGCAAGAGTGAAGGGATGAGGGTGGTAGTGGTTGGAACAGTACTGGAGGGGGTGGCAGTGAACGGAGGTGGAGACGCTCTAAGGTACATAATCATGCTTGCTGATTCCTTCCCTAATAAAAGTCTCACTGTCACCGGTCCCCTCCCACCCCCCTTCCCCTGTTCGCCGTCCACGATCCGCGTCTATCGTCAACGTTGTATGTACTTGCAACCGAGACAAAAGTGCATGCCTGCAGCGAACGCGATGCACCCTTACTCGTATATTTGCGCCCTGCACCGTGGCAAAGGATGGAAAGGGGTAAGACAAAGAGGGCCCGAGAATTACGAGGGATACGGGTCAGAAATGCTTCGCGATGCACCATCTGGAGTTGCAGTTTTTTTTCATTTCCTGATGATGCACTCGAAGAACTCCCAACCCTGAATACAATCGCCTACAGATAGAAGCGGTTCCGACTTTGAGGAATCGATTATCGCTGGCGGAAGAAAGGGGTCTTTTAGAAATATTAATGTCAAGCTTTCAAACGACAACATTAAGTAAGCAGATCTCATATTTTGCGAGTTTGATTCTTTTTGGAAAAAAAATTGCAGCGGTGCAGTTTTTGTTAGGAAGGTTTTTAATCTGAAGGATGTAAAAATTCTTAAAAGTATTGGAAAACGTGAAAAGAATTTGAATTTATTTTTTTAAGAGGGAATATTTTCTAATTGAAAATTGAATAAAGCGCTTAGGCTTCTTGAAAAAAATATTCATAATATTTGTTTTTGTAGTAATAGTAACAAATTATTATTAAAGTAGAAATACTGGAAACAGATCCATTTCCAATTGTATATGATAAAATACCAAATGGCGATGCTTTTGTAACTTTAAAATATGCTTTATAAGGCACTTGAAAAGAAATTAAACTTTGTGTAATACGTTGAATTAAAAAATAATCTGCGATTCAATTCAACTTTCTTGGTTAACAGAAAAATAGTCTGTTCTTTTGAAATTATTGAATATAATATTCGATTTAATTTAATTTTCTTATTTAACAGAAAACTAATCTGTTGTTTTGAAATAAATGAATAAAACAAGTTTTACCACAAAAAGTTTCCGGTCATTTAAGTAGAAAATATAGTACCATCTAGGACGATTTAGTACGGCTATGCAGATATAGAAAAAGGTGATTAATGACCACTTAATGAAAGATTAGTACTATCACTTAATGCATATTCTGAGACAAAACATTTTACTTCACCCAGACAAAATTGGAAAACTAAAAACTATATTTTTCATATGAATTACTTTTAGTCAAAGTTTTATGCAGTTTCTTGAAGTCGAATCTTTAAAAATAATAGGATTTTAATAAATAAGAGCTTATTACCTTCGCAGTAAATAATTTTTGGCGAGCACCATCTTATTAGATTAAAAAACTGCATCTAATAAATGAAACTTTGAATTGCGGTACTTGTTATTAAAAAATACATTTATTTGTTTTCAAGTTTTTTCTCAGTAAAGTAAAAATTTTTCTTTCGGGATATGTTATATTAAGCTGCATGACGTCTTAATGAATAACCAAAAAAATGTCTAGTAAAAAATTCTGGTTATTCTTACCAGAAATTCTTGCTGAATTTACGAGAAAATTTCATTCAAACAACTACAGAATCGTCAACCAGGATGTTCTAATACTTTTAACCAGAATTTATAGTAAGGCCATATTTAACATTCTTTTCTGGTTAGAATAACCAGAATTCTGGTTGGTTCAACTTTTTGTGAAAAGTTCAAATTCAATTAAGAAAAAGTCGAATTCTTGAAAATCAAAAACATATTAATTTTATAAATCCTCAAGATTTGAAACTTTGAAATCTATAGGCTTTCAATTAGAAAGTTCAATAATTTTTATATGCTTTCAATTATGAAGCTGAAATAGAATGTCGCCTTTAATTTAGAAATGTAGCAACTCAATTTCAATTCAATTTATATCGCTTCAATATTTAAAAATAAAAATTTGGATACAACTTTAAGCGCCTTCAATTATTAAAAAATACTTTTTCACATTCTTATCACATTTCTGTTTCATTAAAAAAGGCTCTAAGATTTTCAAAATTTTCAAAATTATCAAAAAGTTTCAATTAAAATTGTTAGTAGATATCAAACATATTAGAGATGTTCTCAATGGCATTTTTTGATCAGATCGAATTTAAGAAAGTTATAGTAGTTTGAAAATCATAAAAAGGTTCTTTCAGGAGATGTACAAGTTATAAATTATGATTTTTAGTAGATGTCAACAAAATTTACAAATTATCTTTCACCGATTTCTTATGAAATGGGTCAGTCTGACCCTAATGATGTCACGGAATTGTCTAAGGCTAAAATACATTGTTTCCCAAGGTAAGGTATGAGACACGTATTTTTTGTTTTTTACCAAAAAAAAAAAAATTCAAGAACTTACGGCTATGTAAATATTCAGGTTAATTATGTAAAAATCAACGAAAATTTTCCCTTGGGAACAAACTAACATAATCTAATTTTCTTTACGGCAGCTTATAGAGCAATCTACACTCTTTTTAATCCTTCAAAGAAATTATAAAAATTATAAAACTGAATAAAATGACGTAAATTTTTCGCAAATGCAAAATGTAAATTTTCTCAAAAAAATCTCTTTGTGTCATGTTATTATTAATTTTTCAATTTAGATACCGCCTCTTTGCAACGATCAAATTTCAGCCAAAACGATCGTCATTAATATCTGTCTTAGTAAAGAATTAAAAAAGATATAATTGTAACAAAATAAAGAAATAAAAATATTAGAGACTTTAATTCGTATAAATTGGAGACATTTTATAGATTTAATATAAAGACTGGCAGAGGTGTTGTAGTTCGGACGGCAGTGCGCTTGAGTTGTAATCTAATAATTTACCCGATTTGCTTCATTCTAGTGAGTTCGAATCCCGACGCAGTAAAACAAATCACGAAAATTTTTGCTCCATTTTCGTGAATATTTTTCAGTCTTACTAACTGCTCGTAAAATAAATTTTTCAAATATTAAGCATGATGATTCGAGATAAATCATCGGGAAAAAATTTGAAAGGTGTACGTACCTGGACTTTATTTTCAAATTTTTGTTTTGGTGAAAAATGACCACTTAGAAGCTCTTGTATATGAAACAATCAAATTCTCAATTTTGTACAAATATTTTCAAGTAAATTGTTGCATATTTAAAATCTTTTGTTTGACGAAAAATGTGAATCCTTTGAAAACTTCTGCACAAACTTATAGTATTTTCAGTCTAAAAGTAAAATACCAGTCGGAGGGGTCCAAAAAACATTTCTATTCATCTCAAAATAGAAAAAAATGATAAATTTCTTTCACTGACTGACTTTTTCCACTTTTCAGTTTTTTCGCGGAATTATAATCACTTTATACTCACTTAAAAAAAATTTTACAGCAACATTTGTATTTTTCTCAAAAAACACAAAAGTAATCAATTTTAAAAAAAAATAAATTCAGAACGAAACAATAGTTATAAGAAGAAATTTATTTAATTGAAAGAAATGTAAATCGATCAAACATTTTATTAATGTTGAATATTAACAAATTTTAATTATTTTAATGAATTTCACTAATTTTTTATTAATCTCATTATTTAACAGTTGATTAATTTGAAATATTAGAATAGTAGAAATGAAAAAAATGCTATAATTAATATTAAAATTATAATGCGTTAAAAAACTTTGGTTTTATCAATAAAATTATAAATTTTTATCAAAATTGTTTTTATGAAAAATGGTAATTTTTAGATCTGGGAAAGAGCAGAGGGAAGTTCTGTGACACGTTCCCCCTTTTTCAGCTCAAAAAAATACCAATAATTACTATTTTTGGATATTTAATAACTATTTATTTAAATTGACTTTGAAAATGTCATTAACGAATATTTTCGAGATTACATTCGCAATCAGCCCCTCTAAATACGTTATAACACGTGGTTTTGATAGAACTAGAATAGAATTAGTTACGAACGTGATTTTCACATTTTAATTTTACGGATTTTTTGGGGCTTTTCTCGGGGAAAATATGAAACTTTGTGGGTATCCCCTGGTGATATTTTACTCTTGGCCCAGAAAGAGGATTTTCCGAAAGCTTTCAAATCATTCCCTCCAGAATTTGTAAAAGTCATCAAAGTAAACAATTACCTTCTATTTTTTAACTACAACTGCATGACTCATAATGTTTTACAGAAAGCATAATGAGAAATTCACCAATACTCTGTAATGAAATTGTGCAATCTGATACTTAAACTAAGCGAAAAACTGCAATAAATTTGTATTTTAAATATTGTTTCATTATATAGAATGTTCTCACAAAAATGCATTAAAATTTACTAAACATGCAGGCAAAATGAGTCGCAAAACTTTCGCAAAAATTGTGCTTGCATTACATTCCAGTAAAATATCTGAAACTGTAGAATTTCTTCTAAAGTTTTCCACAAAAATAATGCCGACTAATAATACTGATTAAGAATGAATTTGATTAGTAAATTCAAAAAAGTCACTTTTTCTCTTCAGTCGCAATAAAATCGGTAAATTTATTCTGAATGAATCTCGCAAGTAGTTTTCGCACCAAACCCCTCTTTCTTGAAAGACATCATTAGATATCCCATTAAAAGAGTTTCGATACTAAGCTTTTGTACATGAATGATCAGGGCCGGCTTTAGTAAAATGGCGCCCCTAGACTATTATACTCCCCCCACCCTTCACGATTCTATTAAGAAAAGAAATTGTAGTGTTTATTTAAAGAAAATGAACGCAGAAATTATTGACTTTGTTGAGTTCAATCACACTGGTTCTCTTTAATATTCCCTGATTCGCAATGCACTCATTTAATTAAATTTTAATTTCTCGCAAACCGTCCGCCTCGACTTCATGGCGCCCCAAAGTGGAGCGGAACATCAAAATTTGTTTTAAAAGGACCTAGAGCCCAGCATTCTTAATGAAGTTCGATCTTTTTTTTTAAATACTCTTAATTATTCGTTCAGTGATATCTTCACTGGTTTTTTGAAAGATGACGTTTTTAATTGACCCAAGTATTAAAATTGTTTTTATAAGCTTTTTGTATTCGCATTAAGGTCTTATGAGTATGTAACATTACATGCAGTAAATTATATAAATATGAGTTTGGTAAAAGTTTTGGCCTCGGATAGGGGCCCTGATATAAATTTACTGCATGTGATGTTACATATTCATAAGACCATAATGCTAATACAAACAGCTTCTAAAAACACTCTTAATTAAATCTCAAAAAAAAATTTTTAACAGCCCATGCTCAATTTCAAAATTACTCATTCTCTTCAGACGTAATAAAATCGGTAAATTTATTCTCAATGAATCTCGCAAATAGTTTTCGCGCCAATCTCCCCTCTTTTGAAAGATATCAGATATTCCATTAGTAGAGTTTCGATATGAAGGTTTTGCACAAGAGTGATGATAACTAATAATACTGATTAAGAATGAATTTGATTTGTAAATTCGAGAAAGTAACTTCTTCACCTCAGTCGTAATGAAATCGGTAAATTTATTCTGAATGAACCTCGCAAGTAGTTTTCGCGCCAAATTCCCCTTTTTTGAAAGACATCATCAGGTACCCCATTAATAGAGTTACGTAAATAGTAAATTATTAAATAGAATAATAAGTCAATAGTAAAATCGAAAAAGTAACTTTTTCTCTTTAACCGTGATAAAATTGATAAATTTACTCTAAATAAATCTCGCAAGCAGTTTTCGCGCCAAACCCCATTTCTTTGAAAGACATCATCAGGTACCCCATAGATAGAGTTTTGTTAATAGTAAATTAGAAAATAGTGTAATTAGTGAATAATACATTGTAAATTCTAAAAAGTCACTTTTTCTCTTTAATCCTGATAAAATCGATAAATTTACTCTAAATAAATCTAATCTAATCTATAAATCTATAAATCTATAAATCTAATAAAATCTAATCTAAATAAAAAAAAAAATAAAAAGTAAATTAGGGAATAGTGAATAGTAAATTCGAAAAAGTCACTTTTACTCTTTAGTCGTGATAAAATCGATAAATTTACTGTTAATAAATCTCTCAAGAAGTTTTCGCGCCAAATCCCCTTCTTTCAAAGACATCATCAGGTACCCCATCAATAGAGTTTCGTAAATAGAAAGTTAGTAAACAGTATAATTAGTAAATAGTAAATAGTAAATTCGAAAAAGTCACTTTTACTCTTTAGTCCTTATAAAATCGATAAATTTACCCTAAATAAATCTCGCAAGAAATTTTCGCGCCAAACTCCCCTTCTTTGAAAGACATAATCAGGTACCCCATTAATAGAGAATCGATACCAAGGTGTTTGCAAGGTAGTGAAAAAGTAGGTACCAGGTATGCCCATTCAAAGTGCACCCTCGATGTTATTGAAGGGACGGAATGAATAAAGACAGAGAGAGGTAGAGAGTTTCTCTCGTTTCTTGGGTCGATCTTTAAAGGGCCACCGTCTGAGGGTCCTTGGCCGAGACAGGTCTCAAGGTGCGTGTTTCTAAGCTGATTTAAAGTCCCTATTCGGCTATGCCTATATGGGGAAAGTACGCCAGATGGCTGGACCTACCCCACGGCCCGACGCCCACACGTGCCCATGTGGGCACGTGAGTCCGAGAAGTTTGGGTCCCAGGCGTCTCGGAACTACGGCACAGAAGGAGAAAATGGATTTTCCTTATTCCTTCTGCGATTCCGAGCTAACTAGAAACTTTTTCCACCCCAAAGTGTGATAATAACGCATCTCTATGCTGGCCGGCGTCGGCAGCACCATTCGACATATGTTATATGTTTCCAAGTCATTGTAACAGAACCTTTCTGCCTCCTTCGCTCCCCATTAGCAGAGATGATACCGGTGGCTTCGCAGCATACCCCCATTTATTATGTTTAATCTCCCGTTAGAGACGAAAGTCTCGAGATCGGCACCGGATATCGAAAAGATCCTCCTCCCGCAATATGCCACGCTCCGAATTGAAGAGCCATAAAAAATTATACAGTTCTTTTCATCATTGATCCACCGTTACTTCATGATGAGCGACCCTTCAATTTTTTTCTTCTTCGATATGCATTTATTGCACGCCTTAATTTTTGAGACATGGGGGAGCAATGAAAAGATATGCACGTGCGTTTTTAATTGGAAATTACTTTTTAGGTCACTTAACTATCTGCATTTTGCTTTTGGTACTATAAGACTTTACTTTTTATATATAGATAATTTGGTCCTTCGAGCCAAATCTTAAAATTTAATTAATGCCTTTGGAATAATGATTAGGAATGCCGCATTTTTTTGATTTGAAATAATATGAAAAAGATATATGGTGGAATTTATTTTTCTGGAAATTTAAAAAAAAATTAAGTTTATTAGAACATTTTTCAATTTTCAAAATTTTTAAGTTTACAGTTTTTAATATTATATTTAACTTTCGAATTAACATGTTAGCATATTTCGGCCTTTTCTTCGATTAGAATTATTGGAGTTTGAAACTGTTATTTACTGTTATTTTTGTTATTTATTTTTACTATTATTTTTAATTGAAAAATTACAAATTGTTCAACTTTGAGATAAAACTGCGAAGTTTTTAGTCAAAGAAGCTTTGACATTGAACCACTCTGAATTAGTAAACTTTCAACAATTAATCATTCTAAACTAAAAATACAATTTCAAAATAGAAAATTTGATATTTGAAAAGATTAAAAATTCTAAGCGTTCAGAGAAGAGCATTAACAAATAAATAATTTCGATTTCAACTAAACCGGAATTAAGCAATCTCAAATTTTCAACGTTTCAAGATGATTTAACATCTTCAGCGAAATTAAACTTCTTTTCTGTTTAATCGTCCAAAATTTCACATCGAGGAATTTGAAAATAGACAATTTAAATTCAAGAGTCCAATCTTAACGTTCACTCAGAAAAAAATTCTTTCATTCGAAGAAAATTTCTTTGAATCAAAGAAAAATATTTATTGGCTCTCAGTCAAAGAAAAGTTTCTTTGATTCGAAGAAATTTTTTTGGTATCAAAGAGATTTCTTCGATTCAAACAAATGATTTTTTGTTACAATGAAAAATTTTCTGTAGTTTAAAATGATTATCTTCATTCGAAAGTTACTTTTGATTAAATAAAGAAAATTATTTTCAGGAAAAGGTTTTCTTAATTCAAGACAGATATTTTTTTAAGTGTTTGAGCGCCCCCAATTTGGAGATTGTTTCATTTTCAAAATTTGAAAGTTTATGTTCTTTTTAAACACTTTCGAATTTCAATAATAGAATTTTTGGATCTATTCTTGGTGAAGAATGCTTCAAGTTTGAAACACTTAATTTTTTATTAAAAATTTGAAATCTTTAACATTTGAAATAAAACTCAGGAATTTTAAGTTGAAAGAATTTGGAATAAAACCATTTTGAATAAGCAAACTTTCAAAAGTTAATCATTCTAAACTGAAAACCCTTCAGGATATTCAAGAACTAAGAACAAAATAATATTTTGAATTAGAAAGTGTTTAAACAATTAAAAATTAAAAATTTTCATTCGAAAATACTGAAAATTGCGAAAATTGAATTTTGAAGTTTGAGCTCCCTCAATTTGGAAATTGCTTCATTTTCGAAATTTTAAAATTAAATTTTTTAATATTCTTTTTAAACAATTTCGTATTTCAATGGTTGAATTTTTCGGTCTTCTCTTGGTGAAGAATGCTTCAAATTTAAAACAGTTTATTTTTTATTAAAGATTTGACATTTTTAATACTTGAAATTAAATTGCAAAATTTTGAGTGTGTTTATAGCTATCTCCATACGAAAAATTTCATCTTTGAGAAATTTTTAAGTTTTTAATTTTTCGTTTACAAGTCACTTTTTTTAAATATTAGTAGTATAGCAACATAATACGTTCGGAAATTGTTTATTTTGACAACATAAACCGATTGATGTATTCAGAAGCACACTATGACCAAAAAAAGTTCTAATATGTACAGATTTTTCAATTTGTTTAACGCTTAAAGGATAAAAAATTCTCAGTTGTTGAAATACACCAATATTTTAATAATGAAATTTATTCACATTGATGAAATGAATCTATTAAAATATATAAAAATATTCTATGATCTGTGAAAAATAAACAAGAGATAATAATAAGCAATAAGAAATGAGAAATAAATAATAAAAAATGAAGGCGAAATCGCCTTTTCCATTCCCTCAGACTCCTTTTGCAATTCAAAAAACTCTTTTCAACCGCCCTGACTCAATAATTTTTTTAAATAATTATTTATCCGGGAAGTATCGGTCATATAAAAACCATCGTAATATCTTGGAAGTTAATAAAGATACTGAAATTAAAAATTAAAAATTTGTTATATTCGCTAACAAAAAAAAACAACTTAAGAAAATATAACTTTTACTACCAATATAAATTTTATGAGTAAATGAGTATTAAATGGATTATAATTTCTAGGTATTGCGTTCTTATTCAATAATTCAATGAAGAAGTTTATCATAGCAGTCTTTTATTATGATCATAGAAAATATATCAGCCCGATTCTTGTCGAAAAATTATTTCTTTCTAACAAAACAATCCATTATGAGGAAGCACAATCTTCATGAAATGATCGCAATTAAAGATATATTATATAATGAACGCGCCCACCAAAATACGAGCGCTTTTTTCAATTAGTGAAAACTGAGATTTGATACAATACAGAAAAATTTATTAATAAAATACAAGATTTATGGGTTTTCCAAAAAGGAAAGATATTTGATATTAACAAGAAAGTATGTTTTGACTTTAACAATAAAGGAAATAAAGGAAATTCTAATCAGACTACCAACAAATTTTTGAAATCTATCTTAAATTTGGTTTAAAAAGTCTCTTTTATACTACTGGAGACCAGCATGTTTCGAAGTCAATTTATAATTCCTCATTAGGGTTAATTTATAGGATAACTACAGTTATTAATTGAACATAACGTACATATTAATTGAATTCAAATATTACCCGAAAGTATAAGTAAAATATTTTTTATCATCGAATGTTGTTTGGTCAGTCTTTCCATTTTCTTATTAAAATAAAAAATCTTTAAGATCAATGTGAATTTCACTTTCTCATGAAGATTTTTTAATATATTTTTTTATTCTAAAATAGAAATCGCTATAAAGTTATGTCTATCAGTGCTTAAAAGCCTTTTTTAACCAAATTCAAATAGATTTATTAAATTTATTGATATTCTCAATAAAAGCTTCTTTATTATCTTTTTTGGAAAAAACTGGTTTTTGTATTTAGAAAAAAACACATATTAATTACATTTAAATATTACCTGAAAGTATAAATAAAACATTTTTTATTATCAAATGTTTTTGGTGAATATTTCCATTTCCTTATTAAAATCAAAAATCTTTAAGATCAATGTGAAATTCACTTCTTTAGGAAGATTTTTAAAAATATTTTATTATTCTAAAATAGAAAACACTTTGAAGTTATGTTTATCTGTGCATTAAAACCTTTTCTCACCAAATTCAAATAGATTTATTAAATTTATTGATATTCTCAATAAAAGTTTCTTTGCTATGTTTTTTTGTTGAAGTCAAAACATATTTCCTTGTTAATATCAAATATCTTTTTTTGGAAAAAACTGCTGTTTGTTGACTCTTTCCTTTCTCTTACTCTTTTTCCTTTTTTGTTTGTACATTTATTATACATTTTTCTCTAATGAGCCGGAAAAACGGGTAGTCTCGAAGTCTCATTTTGATTTGTGAACTTTTTGTGCGTTCCTTTTTCAGTACACAAAAAATATTCATAAGAAAGTAGATTTCATTTCAATCTTTAAGAAATTTCAAAAAAGAGACATTAAGCAAGGATTTGTTCCAATCTGCAGGGTTGCCTATGAATATTTCTTT
>JAUMHM010000087.1:14032643-14085428 GCA_032362435.1 Melikaiella ostensackeni | reverse complement strand
GAAAAAAGGCACCCCGCTGCTCTGTAACACTTGTTTTCCAATACAAAAAACTGTTTTAAAATATCACGATTTTCAGGAAGAAAAAAAGCAATCGCATATTTTTTGAAAATGGTAAATAATTAAACAACCTTTGCGTAACAGTTTGGAGTCTGAATCGCTTCAATATCTTAATTAGAACTGAAGATAGTATAGTTGTACATTTTTGTAATTTCAAGCAACAATTTTTATAATTTCTCAAATTTGTCAACTGCAATTGGTTTACAAATGTTTTCCTCATATACATAAATTTTTTGAAATTTTTCCCATTGCCTCTTGTATGAGAAATAAAGCTCTAAACTTGACTTTTCTTAAATGTGCCCGAAATTCCTTACTTTTTTTTTTACATTTTTCAGTCTGCAAAGCACAAAAATTTGTTTACATTAACGTCTTCAAGCTCATTTATGTAGAACACTTCTTTCTTTCAAATGACTATTTACTTATCACGCTAGCATTTTTTCTGGCTAAATTGTTTAAGCTTCAAAGGCAGATGTCTACAATTTTCTCGCCGATGGTAAGTACTGGTGCAGTACCGCGCCTTTATCATACCAGTACCACATCAACGTTTGGCAGAACTCCTAAGTCGGTGCATTACCTGCAGTTAAAGTCCGTACTTCGTCAGTACTAAACTAGTATTGTGCTGACACTTGGCATTGTACAAACTCTCAGTACTGGCATTGCTCCTCGTTTACAACTGACGCGGTACTATGCCATTTGTAAAGTCCGGCGTAAGTTCGATTTTTCCACTTGGGACACTGGGGTACGGTGGACGTCATATTACTCTCGGTTTATTCAAGCAATATTGATATTGTAGAATAAAAAGTATACAATATAATCATTCTGGAGACTGTAATGTAGCGATGAAAAATTACTCCTGACATTTTCAACTAAATAAATGTTTTTTTATCAATCAAAGTAAAGTATGGTATGTGGCAGAACCCAGTTATAACCTCTTACTCCCTAAAATACATAGGGCGCCGTCATGCCCCGCATGCGATGTTGCAAGATTTAATTAATTTTAATATTTTTAGAACGTTTATGAAAGCAATTTGTAATATCAGATGTTTAGACATATAGTTCACCTATTAAAACATAACATTTTCATGCTTTAAGTCTTTAAAATATGCTGTAAGTACTTAATTTCGGCCAAAAACTTTTCCATCTGTTTCCACAAAATTTTTTTTTTCATAATTACTCTTCTGAAACGTATTTTAAAACAAAAATTGCATTGCGGCACTATTTCTTCAAACAAAACAAGCCATTTCGTGTAAAAAATTAATATAAAAATCAACAAACACGGGCGTTATTTGTAATATCCACTGTGCCCCGCACCGCCACCATGGCCGATTCTTCTCTACTAGTTTCATCATCTTCAAAAAAAAAAGAGTCTGAGCACCTTTTACATAAAATGGTTAAACTTTCGAGGTGAATTTCCACGATTGTATAAAGCGCATTCCAGCAAAATCGGTGAGAGTATAGTTTCATAATAAGTCGGATGATATTAAGCGACTCTGGAGGTAAAACTATACCTAAGCCCAAGTAGATTCAAAGTACGAGTCTCGACCTGGCTTTTCTATTGGTTGCTGACTTTATACTACGACAACGAAGTAAATAAGTATCAAGAGAAGCAGCAGCAACAACAACAGTCGTGGCAGGCGACGACGGTGCCGACGGATTTACGAGTTTAATTAAGTTCTGCGGTCGCGTTTGTCATTTTAGCAGGCATCGAAGACTCGTTTATGACTAGACTCGCTCAAACTTTACTTTTCTACAAGAAAAAAGGAGCACATAATTATCCCCCTTAGTACGATTGGCGAATAATGTTGCTAATTCAATATGGTCATTATAATCCGCATTCGAATTTCATAATTTGACGAGAGATATGCATCTTTAGAAAAGACTCCAAACTTAATCTATGTAGATTGCATATTTTATTTATTTGTTTTTTTTTTCTATTTGAATTATCTTAAAATGGTTTGATTACAAATCAAACTTGTTTCAAGAACAGTAGTAGCGTATAAGTAGTGAAATAAGGGTTACTTTCTTAAAGAGGGTCGTGATGTAATTAGGAAAGTGTCATACGCACTCCTATTGCGACACCCTTGCGACTCAACAACCCCTATCATAACCTATCACGAGGTTATTAACGTGTATGTGCCTGAATTCTATTCCCTGTATCACGAGTCTTAAATACTACAAAAGTCATGATACTCTTCAGGTTTAGAATATTTTCAATTTGCTTTAATTTTAATAGTTTAATTCTTATTTTATTATTGGTTACTACCAGAAAAAAAATTTCAAACAATTTTGAGTTTCCTTTCAGAGCAAAAATTTTCAAGTTATTGTTCATCTATAACATTAATGTAATAACAAGGTATTGCATTTCTAATAAATTAATTTTTTTCTGAGGTTGAAGACAAGAATAATCTGTAAAATCTTGAGAAAATTACATAGTTGGGTATTTTAAAAACGATACAAAGATGCATTGTTGATTGTATGGATGATTATTCGAGGGGTTCGATTTCTTGAAGACATTGAAAATATTCATCAATAGGTGATAGGGTAAACGTTCTCATTACTGCGGTATCAAGCGTTAGTCTCACTCTATTTGACTATTATCACTAATATATAATAAAATAACAATATGTTTTCGTTTCGCTCTAAAGTAGGACGTATTTTCTACATGAGAAACATCATTAAACATAGCAAAACAAAAAACAATATACAAAAATATTTAATATTCAGATAAAAAGTATACTGTTAGAAATTTCTATAGCGATTTTACTATAAATTTAATGGAAGCAATATGCATATACATATTATAAATTTACTATACAAGTTTAATGACACAAAAAGTTTGCTAAAATATATCAATCAGGATTGAAATATGATGTGTAGGTGGAACTTTTCCCGAAAAAGCAAGCTGAAGGTGAAAACTTCAGATGAGAAAAATAACTTGTAGGTTAGTTTTGTATTTCTTTCATTTATTTGATTATTGTGTTATCAATAATGCATTCAGTTGAAACTATTAGAAAAGAAAACTATATTTTATAGTTCAATTATGAAAATTACTCTTTCCGTGGATTATAAAATTTGTCAATTGGATTCTAAAAATTATTACAACAGATTTTTTTTCATGTATGCGAACTTATTAAAAGGAAAAATATGATTCAAGTAGGGTTTTTTCATTAACAATAATTTCATTATTTGAAGAAAATGAAGACATAATAGAAAATTCACTTTATGTTTAAACTATATCTTAAAATAAAATAACAGAGACGTGTACCTATTACTGCGTCCCTGTTACCGCGTATTTATAGGTTATATTTCGAAAACTGAACTCATTTCAAATACAACATAGTTAAAACGTTCAGAAACGTAACAAGTTACTTAAATTGATCAATTATTTACAGTTTTTGATCTGTTGTTTATTTCACTCTGAGTATGAAGCATATATACGAGTACTGCAGTAACTGGGACATTTATCCTAACCGATAGAAAACAATGAGTTAGAAAAACAATTGAAAATTACTTTTCAGATTAAACAAAAATTATTATTTGACTTTATTTTCTTTTGACCGAATGACTATATTTTATCATTTTCTTGTCCGAATTGTTAATTGGCTTAATAGTGAGTTAAGCTATCAGTCTTAATTTTCAGTTGCGTAAATTTTCATTTTCCAAATTGTCGTTTGACCTAATGTCTAGTTCGTAAGACCCTCAGCTGAGCCTTGTACGAACTGCCTTTCCCGCAGTATCTTTTTAACCAAATTTTCATTTGAACTAAGTTAATCTGTTAAAAAAAAGCGTTTGGATTAATAATTTTTGCTCTAGAATTTAGTTTGGACTTTTAGTTGCCTGAAATTCAATTATGTATACAAATTATTATGTCGGATGTCTTTTTGGACAAATACATGTTAGGTCAAATGAAAATTCGGCTTAAGAAAATGCGCCTGTAAGCAAAAAATTGTCCTCTCCTAAAAGGAGCACCTTAGGGTCTTCTTGTTTGATCTGATTCCATATCAAAACAACTTAGTTGTTTCTTTACTGAATCTGCAAACAGTTTTTTTTTATTAGATCAAGTAGAAAGGAATATTTAAATTAGACCAAATGACAATTCAGACAAATTTTAAGTAGGTACGGCAACATAGGAAATGAAATCTACTTTCTTATGAAAAATTTTTCGTCTACTAAAAAAGAACACCCAAAAAGTTCACAAATCAAAAATAAACTTCGAGACTATCCGCTTTTCCGGCTCATCAGAGACAAATGCATAATAAATGTACAACAAAAAAGAAAATAAAGGGAGAAAAAGAAAGCGTCAACTAAAACCAACCTCACACTCTTTCTTTTCTCCGTCTTTTTTATACTACTGGGGCTCAACATGTTTCGCAGCTAATTTAGACTTCTTCATTAGGGGTAATTTATAGGAATTCTATAGTTATAAATAATGAAACATATATTAATTAAATTCAAATATTAAATGAAAATAAAAATGATTTTTTTTAATCAAATGTTTGGTTAATCTTTCCATTTTCTCATTAAAATAAAAAATCTTTAAGATCAAGTGAAATTCACTTTCTTATGAAAATTTTATTGTTCTAAAATGGACAACACCAGAAAGATCTGTGATTCTGTGCATAGCAACCTTTTTGAACAAACTGAAGATGGATTTATTTAATTTATTGATATTCTTATTAAAGGTTTCTTTTTCTTTTTTTGTCAAAACGTATTGTCTTGTTAATAATAAATATCTTTTTTGGAAAAACCCATGAATCCTGCATTTTATCAATAAATCCCTCTGTAATGCATCAAATTTAAGTTTTTACTAATTGAATAAATTCTTTAATACTTTTCACCGGCCTTCCAATAACATCCATCATAAAATCACATTTCCCTCAATTTTCATTAATTGTCCATTTTGGAACAATAAAGTTTTCATAAGAAAGTGAGTTTCATTTGATCTTAAAGATTTTTGATTTTAATAAGAAAATGGAAAGATTGATCAAACATTTGATAAAAAATTCCTTATCTCCATTTTAAGCTAATATTTGAATCTAATTAATATATTTTTCATTATTTATAACTGTAGTATTCCTATAAATTACCCCTGATGAGGAAGACTAAATTGGTTCCGAAACAAAAGTTGGAGAAAAGAAAGAGTGTTAGGTTGGTTTTGGTTGACTCTTTCTCCTTCTCCCTCTTTCTTCTTTTTTGTTGTACATTCATTGTACATTTGTCTCTAATAGGCCGGAAAAGCGGATAGTCTCGAAGGCTATTTTCGATTTGTGAACTTTTTGGGTGTTCTTTTTCAGTGTGCAAAGAGTACGTTACTAATTTTTAGAAATGTGTTATTGTTTTGGATTATTACCTTTTTTTCTGAAAAATGGAATAATCTGAATAGATTGGTTCTAAATCAACACACATATTAATATTTGATTTCACACTCCTTTGGTAACGAATACTATAAAATATATGAGATTTCAAGATAATTCGCAGCTCTTTAATGCGCGGATTATAATCGTAATTTTCTAACAGTTCTAAGGTTCCTCTGAAAAATGAAGAATTATATAGTACAAGTCTTCTTTGATGATCACATCTTTACCTTCGCTTTCATTCAAACTCTAAAAATTCTAGTTATCTTCTCTTTATTCATCTCCAACATCAACCTTTCCGACTCTCATTTTGTCCAACAATCTCCGAGCTGAAAATGCAAACCCGGATGGTCCTCTAGAGATAAGAAAACATCAACCAAGAAAACTAAACGAAGTTCGCATTGTGCGTTGCGCAGTTTAAGTAAGGAGAATCTCAGATGTAAAATCCGCGGTAAGAGAGCGAGGGACAATTTGAAGGAGTAAAAAAAGGTAAACTAGCAAGGTGGAGGTGTATAAGGAAGAAGAAGAAGAAGAAGAAGAAGAAGAAGAAGAAGAAGAAGAAGCCACATTACTCTCAGCTGGTATAAGAGGCATGGCACGTGGGAAAGATGAAAACAGCCCCTTAGGCCGCTATCTTTGCCACCACCATTTCGTCTTTTTAATACGGGTAGGTAAGTAGCTGAGGCTTGGTAAATAGGTAAAGAGACCTGGTACTCTCTTCACTTCCCTTCTCCAGTCTCCCGCCATCATCCATCATTTTTGCACCTTCAGGATCGACGATTCGCTACCTTCACTCTGGAGAAAGGAGATTTGAGAGAGGGAATGATATTAAAGATGGATGCTTCTTGCGTAGAGATGTAATTGTCTCTTGAAAGAATTGTCTCTTGAAAGAATTATTTCTTGAAAGAATGATCTCTTGTCCATAATTTAGGATTCATTTATCTGTAAACGCTTTCTGCTAGAAATAAGAAGTTGTTCTTTCACTGTTGAATACACTTTTCTTAAGAAATATTTTGAGGATTGTTACAAGGCAGTTTGTTTGAAGTTGAAGAGATTGAAGACATCCTTCCGACGGAGCAATTTAGGAAACATTCTCATAGAAACATGTTATGGATAGATCTAGATTTGTTGAAAAGTAAAAAGATTCAACTCTCATTCTAAAGACCCATGAATGGAACTTGTTTTAGAGATATTGAAGGCACACTTTAGAAGAAAAAAAAGTTGCTGATGTTTTGAGGATACAAAAATGATTGTAAAATTAAAAGTCTCTATCTAGATGATATTGAACTAGTAACTATTGCATTCGCCATAATTATGTTTAGATTTTCATCCATCATCAATTCCTCTTTTATTCTTCATCTATGATACCAAATCCTGTCTTTCATCATCTAGATCCATCAATTTAATACCCATTAACAAGTTATTGGACAACAGGATCAGTAATCGGTTCAACAAGATACTTTTAACACCATCTATTTTCGGTAGAAAAAAAGTGATGGAGAGAGATTAAAGAAGATTCGGTCCATATAGAAGATGCAAGGTAGACGTAGAAGCAGACGGAAGGAGTCAGCACAGAATGTACAATCAGTGTGATTGTTTGACACCCCATAATCAGCGTCCTTACCCCTTCCAGAGTGGTACCATCAGAGCGGTTTCTCGCTTCTCTCCTCACTTCATATTATACTCTTGTCTTCCTGATCTGTCCCTCTTCCCCCCTCTTCTGTCCCTTTCTAGTCCTGTTTGTTTCCCTCTCTCTTTGTCTCAGAAATCCTCTTTGCCCCTCCCTGATTATGCTCGCTCCTTGTCTGCCTCGTGAAACATTTGTGCATAGGGTCTGCTACCACTGCCAGGGCTCATTACCCCGATCACGACTCGAGATGAGAGTCAAGAGAAGACGAGGAACGGACACGGTTATATTATAAGAGACAGGAATAATGCTCACTTCCCTTTTTTTCTCACCCGAAGCCTTCGCTCGAGGTCGTTCTACCCTCCGGAGAGCGGCATCTCGACTTTCTTGGAATATGTGTTTTTCAGGCACTTGTAAGTTTTCAGTTTAAGCATTCGACCGAGAAAGCTGGGAAATCATTTTTACTGAGACCACCTTA
This sequence comes from Melikaiella ostensackeni, assembly GCA_032362435.1. Lineage (NCBI taxonomy): Eukaryota > Metazoa > Arthropoda > Insecta > Hymenoptera > Cynipidae > Melikaiella > Melikaiella ostensackeni. The sequence goes on along the minus strand of JAUMHM010000087.1, from coordinate 14,077,912 downwards.
AGGCTTTTTATCAGAATGGGGTTTGCGGGGTCAAATTTTACGGCCGAACGGTTGAATATTTTTGTCTTACTTTCTGCATACGTAATCTAAATAGTATTCTCCTTTCTTTACCAGAGCTGGTTTTTAGTAAAACTGTTCCTATTTTGTTTAATAATCGAAAACAAAAGTACAATAGCAGTGTCGCTCACTGTTATCCATCTCTGGGTTCCGCAGCGTGGTCCTGAAACCTTTGCTCCGCAGACGAGGCAGGCACCCCGTTGCGGGTAGAAGGCTACTTTCCTCATTTTTCAGCAGATGACCCTTTCATTTTTATGAGTTTCAGGCCCGTTACAAAAACGGAAATTATGAAAACATGGCTCATTTCAATTTTAATTAGTTGAATTACTTTCTTTCTATAAATAGAAAAAAGTGAAAAAGAGATTGATGAAAATCGGTTAATACTTTCAGTAATAAAGGAAAACTTTAAGTGCATACAGTAGTCCAATAACTTTCAACTGGAATTGAAAATATTAACCGACTTTTTACTATCTTTTTTCAATTTTCTCCTCAAAATTTAATGAAGCTTATTCAGCCTATTAAAATTCGACTCATTAACATTTTACCAAGTTCTGGTATTGTGAAAGGCACGTCATGTTTTCATAATTTCCATTTTTGTCACCGGCCTTACTTTCATAACAATGAAAGTGTCATCCACTGCAAAGGCAGGAAAGTAGCCTTCTACTCGCAGTGGGGTGTCTGCCTCTTCTGCAGAGCAAAGGGTCCAGGACCAGACAGCGGAACCAAGAGACGGCTAACACTGAGCGTCACTGCTTATTGTACTTCTGTTATCGATTATTAAACAAAATAGAAACAGTTTTACTGAAAATCAGCTCTGATCAAGAAAAGGAAAATACTATTTGGATTACGTATGCAACAGATTAGACAAAAATATTCCACCTCAAGAAGAAACTGTAGTGTCCTTTTCATTATAATTTTGATTGAAAACTCAAGGACGTGTTTATCTTTTCTTAAGCAAGAATATAGTATAAAATCGATCCAGAACCTAAAGCTAAGTTCGACTGGAATAATAATAAAAATAAATACGATATTTTTCCTAACACCTAGAGTCGTAAAGGAATGGAAGACGAGAACTGGGAATAGGATGAATTAACAAGGACGAAGAATCAAAGAGAGATAGAAAGAGAAAGAGAGGAACGGATCCTTGGTTGGATTCAGTTTCACTTTCAGTCAGCAGCAACCTCTGTTTCCAGCGAAGCGAGGCGTAATACAAAAGAAGAAATAATGGCGAAGGGCAAAAACAACATGGATCCAGCAATCGATTGCCCCTCGATCGGACGCGATCGATCACTGGATCCCTGGTATTACGCAGACGTGCACGTGAGTTGTACGTGAGTGCATGATCTTGTCTGATCCAGCGTTCGAAATCAGAATTGGTCAGTGGAATGAGACAGAGAGAAAATTGCACCCACCAACGCTCGCACAATCATTTCGCACTATGCTCGCTCATAACTCCTGTTCAAGTTTGGCGGTCCATAATCGGATCGGGACTACTCGAGATGAAGAGGAGAAAGGGAGAAAAATGAGAAGAATGAGGTAGGAGGTGGATTATTCAGATTCTTTATTTAGAAATAGGATAGGTAAGCGGAAAAGTGAAGTGAAGATTGAGAGAAAAGAAGGAGCTATGGAATGAAAGGAAATAAAAACTGAGTGGGGTACGAAGATGAAGAAGGAAGAAATAAGGGGAAGAGGAAGAGGAGAAAATAAGAAAAGAGGAACCGTCTAAGATAAGAAAATTTAGGAAAGAGGGAACAAAACGGTAGCAAAAAGAGAGAGAGAGTGATTAAAAATAATTCAAATATAAAAGGAGTATATATATGTATATAAGCGGTTGCCAAAAAGGTGACCATTTTAGACGATGAGACTTTCAAAACGAAAAACTTTTTAAACCGGTTTAAATATATTTTTTAAATTAAGTCTCACTCTAGAGAGTATAAAAATATAAAACTGAGATATCAGGGAATTTATTTATGATGGGTATGCATTTTAAAAAGAAATAGCTCCTACCTGGAGGCCGAATGACGTGACATATGGCCATGACAGTTAATAATAATTTCAAAAATCTTCTTAAAATAGGTACAGAATGGGTAGAAATATTTAAAAATAGGCAGTGTCTATGGGTACCAGAAAAATTCGATTACTTGTACCGAAATTTCGGTACAAATAGTCCCTTTTCCAGGACTCGGATAGAAACCCTTATCGTTTCGGTCGGGTGTCCATCCGTCGTACCTTAGCAGCCGTTGCTAAGGGTTGTTATTGACCGTTAATAGGGAGTTGTATTGATCGTTAATAATAGTTGTTTTCGACTATTTGCTGAGGCCTGTTATTTTCCGTTGCCAGGGGGTCTTATGAGCTGTTTCTGAGGGATTTTATGACCGTTGCTAAGGAATTTTATTGACCGTCGCTAAGGGATGTTATTGCCCGTTGATAGAAAGTTGTATTGACCGCTGATCATGGCTGTTATTGAATGTTTGCTAAGGGTTGTTATTGTCCGTTTTTAAGGATTCTTTTTTACCGTTTCTAAGAGATGATATTTCTGTCGCTAAGGGTTGTCATTGTCCGTTGCTGGGAAATGTTATTAGCCGTTGTTAAAAGTTGTTATTGATCATTTCTGAAGGTTGTTATTGCCTGCTGCTAAGAGTTGTTATTGGCTGTTGCTAAGGATTGTTATTGCCCACTGCTAAGTGTTGTTATTGGAAGTTTCTAAGGGCTGTTATTACCCGCTGCTAAGGGTTGTTATTGGAAGTGGCTAAAGCCTGTTGTTGTCCGTTGCTAGGGGATCTTATAAGCTGTTCCTGAGGGATGTGATTGATCGTTGCTAAGGGTTATTATTTTCCGTTAATAGGGAGTTGTATTAACCGTTGATAATGGCTGTTATTGACAGTTTTTTAAGGGTTGTTATCAGTTTATAAGGGTTGCTACTGACCGTTGCTAAGGAATTTTATTGACCGTTGCTGAGGGTTGTTATTGTCTGTTAATAGAAAGTTGTATTGACCGTTGATCGTGGCTGTTATTGACTGTTTGCTAAGGGTTGTTATTGTCCGTTTCTAAGGGTTGTTATTTACCGTTTTTGAAGGATGTTATTTCTGTTGCTAAGGGTTGTCATTGTCCGTCGCTAGGAGATGTTATTGGCCGTTGTTAAAGGTTGTTATTAATCGTTGCTAAGGGTTGTTATTGGCCATTGCTAAGGATTGTTATTGCCCACTGCTAAGTGTTGTTATTGAAAGTTTCTAAGGGCTGTTTTTACCCGCTGCTGAGGGTTGTTATTGAAAGTTGCTAAAGCCTGTTATTGTCCGTTGCTAGGGGATCTTATTAGCTGTTGCTAAGGGATGTGATTAATCGTAGCTGAGGGTTGTTATTTTTCGTTAATATGAAATTGTATCAACCGTTGATAGTGGCTATTATTGACTGTTTGCTAAGGGTTGTTATTGTATGTTACTTAAGAGTTGTTATTTACTGTTGCTAAGAAATATTGTTAAACGTTGCTAAGGGCTGTTATTGTCCGTTAATAGGGAGTTGTATTGGCCGTTGCTAAATTTACTGTTTGCTGATGGTTGTTATTGTCCGTTTCTAAGGGATCTTATTGACCGTTGCTAAGAGATATTGTTAACCGTTGCTAAGGGTTGTTATTTCTTTTGCTAAGGATTGTTATGATCCGTTGCTAGGGGATGTTATTAGCCGTTGCTAAAGATTGTTATTGAACAAAAGTAAAAATTCATATTTTTTCAAATGATACACAGAAATTAATTTACTTTTGCCTAAAAATTGTATACTGCCTTCAGAAAAGATAAAAAAATAAAAAGGTGGAAAAAGTTGAAAAACTACCCTCACCTCGTGTAAAAACAATGAATAAAATATGTTTTTCATTTTCAATAATAAAATATATTTATTCTTCTAAAAATGGTCGCTAGTATTGCTTGAGGGTGCTCTTTTCCAGCTGAATATGACATTATTAAATATTTTCTAATACATATTTAAGGGAATTTCATACCTATAGAATTTGCTTATAGATTTTTAAATTTAGGGTGGTTTGTTACACCTTAAGGGCGTTATTCACCATCCATATAGTACATGACATTTTAAAAGATTTTTTCATACATCTCTTTACGTATTTCATGTAAAGTTTGTTTCATTTAATAAGAAATCTATCAGTAAAATTCTAAAAGGAGTAGTTTTCCACCCATAAGGATGTTTTATATTGTTTTGTGTCTAAAATTTTCTGAATTATGTTTGTGATTATTTTTTTCAAATTGTACGAAATATTTCTTATGGAAACTGTAGGGAGCTTGGAAGTTCTTTCCTTATCCATAAACAGAAGTGATTTTTAAATTTCTGAAGGTGGTTCTACAACTTTTCTGCACTTTTTCATTTTATTTTACCCTAATATAGATCAAAATGAGACTAAGATTTGAAAGCAGAGCTAGTGACATGAAAAATGGCAAAAGGAGTGAGACGTAAAATGGGAAAGAGAAAGAAACTCAATAGTCAAAACATAAGCATAAGAAAATGGGGAAAGTAAAAAGTGAAGAAGGAGACTTGAAATATCTTGAAAAAGAGAAGGAGAAAGCAAAGAAAAATCAGAGAAAGGGATCAAAATAAAAATAAAAATTTAGTAAAAGGAGAAGAATATGAAGTAAAGATTTCTCGCAGAAACAAGTGGAGAATGATTTGAGAATAGTGAATAGCTTAAAGTATCAAATTATTTGAAAATAAGCTAGGATGCAGAAGGGATAAAAGAGGAAGAAGAAGACATGTGGAGTAGAAAAGCACAATCATGGGAACGAGTAATGAGAAAAATATATTTGATACCAAACTGAGCAGAAGAAAGTAAGCAAAAAGAGAAAAGGAGGAAAGGAGAAAGACTTTACAATTCTAACGAAAAAACCGAGATAAGAAAGGTATCAAGATAGGTTAGAGAAAAGAAGAGTTGCATAAGAAAGGAGTGGAGAGGAGAGATGAATCATTGGAATCGAAAAAGGAAGTGTGTAAGAGATGTAATGAGAGCAGTGTCAAAAGAAAAAAGGGAGAAAGTATAGTTTTCTTTGCAAATTTGTATAGGAGTAGAGGCTACAGATAAATTATAGATAATAAAGAGAGGAAATTTATGATAATGATAAAGAGATAGGATCAAAAGAAGAATCTAGTATTTGAATATGAAAGGAGCAAGAAGAGGAGGAAAAAAGTGGTAGGAGTGAAAGAAAGTATGGTCGTCTTTACACCAGCGAGCTGAAGTTTAGTTACTCGCGCGGAGGATGGACGGGAAGAGTAAATCTTGGAGAGAAAATGGAGACGCAGATATTGGTTGTCTCCTTTCCACCAACATCCGCTCTCGAAAGTTTCGCTTCTTCCATCCATTCTGCGCGCGCATACCCAGCCTTCCGCTCGCCGGTGTAAAGACGACCATTGAAATATGAATGAAGAGTGAAGAAATATAAGGAGCAACTGAATTCGAACGAAGCTACGGTCTCAAGGGAGTGAGAATTAGAAAATAAAGATATGGGAAGAAAAGAAAGAAATGAAGAGTCAAAATAATTAAAGGAAAGTACAAAAAGAGAAGGAAGAATAAAAGATGAAGAGGAAAAGTTTGATAAAAAGTTATCTCAGAAGTCAAGCCAGGGATTACCAGGTGGACACAATCTATTCTCTCACTACCTAGAAGATATCTCCTCGAGGGAGAGAACGCACCCGTGATGGAAAAAGCTTCCTTTTCTTGCAAGAGATGACTTAAACTTCGCTCGGTGTTTTTTTTGGCCAAGATTTTTTTCAAGAAGGACGTTAAATCCATCGGGGTAAACGAGGTAATTACAACAGTGGACGATCTTCGAGACCGCGGGTTCGTTGCTGGTGGGGGCCAGGTCGAGGGCGAGGCGCGCGATGAACAAGAGAAAAGGAGGTAGGGGAGGAGGTTGGGGCACAGAGAAACCGCAACACAGCTTCAAAGAGGTCTTCTTGCCAACAGCGACTAGTAGGGGCGCGTCTACTTAACTTTGATCAGGTCGGGACCGCTGATGCGAGACGAACTCGGGCAGGCGAAAAAAATCCCTCGACTTTCTCTCCTTTTTACACCAGTGAATTATCGACGCGCTTTTCGCTGACCAGGAATTGAGGACAAAACAGCCCGATCGGTAAAGTCGTGTGTCTGATGGGTGAGTTTAGTTGGCTCTTGGTAAGTCCGTAACGCTTCGGGGAGAACGGGACACTTTCGAAGATGTTCCAAAGGCGCAGAGCAGAATCGACAAAGGGAAGATGGAACGGCAGGTTGAATGTCGTTATTACGTTGAATTAGAGGGTGCAGAGTCGGAACGAGGTATGAAACTATTACCTCGCGAAACGGCAGATCTCTGGTTCCCCCAACTCTAACACGCAACAAATCCTCTCTTTTGAACATCTTGAGTCGGGAGAGTGATAGGGTACTTCGAGTCGCTTACACATGCCTCTGGACCAACCGATCGTGTTGAGAATTGGCTGAATTTTTTATTCTCAGTGCAAAAAAAATAGTTGAATTAAATAGCATAAGCTGTCGAGTGTCGATCTTTTTGAATCACTTAAATAATGAATTAAGGAGAGAAAGAACCTTTGTGGAGAAAGTGTAATTCGTAACAAAATCAAAATTAAAATTCTGGAACAAGAAAAGAGGAAAAGGAAAAGAGAAAAAAGTATGATTATATAAAAGGAGAAAGAGAAGAGGATAGATGAATGGAAATATATGATTGTGAGAAGAATTAGACAACAAAGATGGATAATGTAAGGGGAGATGGATATAAATATTAGTAGTTAAAAAACAGAATGAATTAAAATGGTTAAAGAGTTAAAGGAAGAAAAAGAGAAGATCTACATACAAATTCTGCAATAATAGAATTCAGGATAATCGTAATGGTGCAAACAGAGGAAAAAAGAGAGTGAAAAGTTAAGAGAAAGGAGGAAAGAAAGTGGAGCTAAAATGAGGTGGAAAAAGTAGTGAAAATAAGAAAAATGAATCAAAAATTGTCTAGAGAATCCAGAAACGAGAAGAATAAGGTTCGAAAATAAATAACTTCAAAAAGATGAACCTAAAGTGCCCCCTAAAGTACCCCAAATAATAGAAAAGTGGTGCTGACATAAGAGAAAAAACTAGTGAAAAGTTTAGCAGATGACCTGGAACGGAGAAATTAAAAAAAAAAACAAAGAAAAGATAAGCCGAAAATGCTCAGGTGCACTGTATCAATTAACATTTCAATCACCCCGGGAAGGATAGGTGGTGCCGAGGAGTTGACAACTCGTTCGATCGGGTGTACACCTACTTCTGACTTCAAGATACATCTGTGTATTTCAATGACTTCCGAAGATTTCACTGACTTCAGGAGATTTCAAGAGAATTCCAGTAATTCCAAGTGACTTCAAGTGACTTCGTGTGAATTCACGTAACTTCATGTGAATTCAAATTACTTCAGATATTTCAGGAGATTTGAATTGACTTTAAATCAATTCAAGTAATTTTAAGTGACTTCAGGAGAATTCAAGTGACTTTCAATAAATTCAAGTGATTTAAGGTGTCTCTAGATATTTCAAGAGACTCCAGTAACTTCTGGAAATTCCGAAAGATTTCAGAAAATTTTCGGAAAAATCACTGATTTTAAGATATTTCGTTAAATTTACGAAACTTTATTAATTTTACAAAGTGTCTATTTGTCCAGCAATATACTCGCTATTCATCTAGAAAAGCTGAATGACTAATAGGGAGTCCTAAAAGGCCCAGTGTTTTTTTTAATCACGCACCCCCTAAAATTGTTTCATTTAGTGACAAAATAAATGCGTATTTTTGTTTCATTGAAAAAAAAACTTAAACCACGGACCTGCGGCCTAAGCAGCTATAAAATGATTAAAGGTATTAATTAACATTAATTTCCGTAAAAATTCATTCACTGGCTATTCATCTAGAAAAGTTGAATGACTAATAGGGTGTCCTAAAAGGCCCAGTATTTTTTTAATCACGCACCCCCTAAAATTGTTCCATTTAGTGACAAAATGAATGCATATTTTTGTTTCATTGAAAAAAAGCTTAAACCACGGACCTGTGGCCTAAGCATCCCTAAAATGATTAAAGCTATTAATTAATGTTAATTTCCGTAAAAATAAAAAGGGTTTGGCAGGAAATACAACTGATAGCACCAGATGCTGATGAAAAAATAAACTTGACCCAATTAGACCAAAAATGCTACCTCTAATCTTGAAAAACTACCCTTTATATGGGTTAAATTTTAAAATAACATATTTTACACTTTCCTGTAACGTAACAAAATATTTAAGTACTAAAATATCCAAAGAATAGCGTGTGAAATTTTCAAAATGCACATTTCAATATTTCAACTTCTATAAATGGTAGTTTTTTACGCTTAGAGATAGTATTTTTGTTTTAATTTGGTAAAGTTTTTTTTTGTCGGCTTTTGGAACACAGAAAAAAACTAGGAGTTCTATGATGTTGCGGCTCTACAAAAAAACTGGTTCCTTTGGAATCTGTCAAAATCAGGTGTTAATCAGAAGTGGTTCTTTTGGAAACAGTTGACAATGACGTTAGGCGTAAAGGCTTTTTCACACTCAATATTTCTGCAAATACCCCCAGGGTCAGAGTCCCGGGTTTTTTTTAGCGGGGAATAAATTCATTTATAAAATAGAAAAATCAGTAAGTTCTTTTCGAAACTCACAAACTTTATCATTTTGAGGTTACAGGTTACTGTATATTGGGTGTTTTTGGCAGGAAATGGACTTTTTTATAGAAAGATCACTAAGTCCCCTTAAAACCTCACAAGTTTGATTATTTTGATATTATGTTGGATGTTTACTGGGGGAAACGGATTATTTTATGGAAAAATCACTGAGTCCCTTTACAACCTCACAGAAACCATTATTTTGAGATTATGTTAGGTGTTTGCCGGGGGAAATGGATTATTTTTTGCAAAAATTATTAAATTTCTTTAAAAACTTACAAGTTTCACCATTCTGAATATATGTTGGGTGTTTTCAACGGAAAATGGATTCTTTTACATGGAAAAATTAAAAACTTACAAGTTCCATTATTTTAAGGTTATGTTGGGTGTTTTCTGCAGGAAATGAATTCTTTTGTAGAAACATTACTAAGTCCGTTTAAAATCTAACAAGTTCCATTATTTTTAGGTTTTGTTGGGTGTTTTCTGCAGGAAATAGATTCTTTTATAGAAAATTACTGAGTCCCTTCAAAAACTCACATTGTATTTTACTTCTCTTATTCTTCCAGTTATTGAAAAAAATATCTCAAATACCGTTTTATATTATTTCAGCAATTCAAGGAAGATCAAAAGAATAAATATTGAAAATAGAACCTCGAAATCACCAATGTATTTAATTGGAGAATAGGCACCATCTTTCTCCGTCGAAATGATGTTTTCGCGAAATAATATCATTTTTTCGCAAAAATATGCAAACATAACCTCGGAATTAGCAAAGAAATTAGCAAAGAAATTTTTTTCATTATCAAACATTTTTAGACAAAACCTGATCATTTTCGCGAAATAATTTAATATTTCCGCCAACGCGTACAATCATAACCTCGAAATTAGCATAGCTATTTTTTGTATCTTTCACAACTTCTACTACCGCTCCCTCTATGACGGACGTTCTTAAAATCAGTTTCCGACATTTCCACTTTCACGAATGCGAGTTCTTATCTTATATGTTCGTAATTCTATGTTCATAAAGTTTAAAGTGGGATTCACTTTTGCATTTCATGCCCCACGTGACGCAAAGCCGATTTCTGGATTTTCGCACAGTTTAGAGAATCATAGGTTGGGTCGAATTAAGGTACTCTATTATACAGAAGTGCTCAACTGCCATTTTAATCGCCATTTTCGTACCTTGCATTTTAGCGCCAAGTACAAGCTGTATACTTTGACAGATAAATTAGGTTAGATTCTAACCCACCATTAACTGCCAAGTGTAATAATTAATAAATAATTATCAATTGAAAACGGTCTATTGAAGTGCACCATCATGCAATCACAATCACAATTTGTTTTTAAATCAAAATTTGAATTGTGCCCCAAGCAGAGTGGTATGAACATGGCGGCCGAATAATCCTGTATAATCTAGTACCTCAGGTCGAATGTTTCCGAGCCGAAAATTTACGCTCGTGAATGTGCTTTCATGTTTACAACATACACCAATTAACCTAATCAAGATGTTTACAGAAAAGTCCTTGTCTCATTTCAAATCACATAAAATCTTTACAACTTGAGTTTATTCACTCAATATGTTAGTTAACCTTTATAAATACATTATGACTTTAAAAGTTTTCTATTAGATCATAATAACCGTCAAGTGGAAGGTTACTTCTCTGAAACTTGTTTCTTTTCGTGCCAATCTGTCAACAAAAGTGGTTCTTTTGGACGACATAATTTGATTCCTTTGAACGCTTTTTTTTATTTAAAGTTTTCCGTATATTATTTATATCATTGTGGTGCCCTAAACAAGTGCTTAATGTGCTTATGCCTACATCTGCCCCTAACTATTGTAAACGAACTAAAACTTATATTACACCATTTAGCAAAAAGCAACTGACAGCTGGAAATTGTCATTCTGCTCAAGTTTAATAAACCCAAACAACGGCAGATAGCACTGGTGTCGTAAATCTCGCTACTTCTCGAATAAAACTGAGACATTATGAAGTGACAGATTACCGAGGCAAGTTCAAAAACGCAAAATTATCTTCGTTTCATGTCAAGTTTAACCGGCAAGGTTAATTTTTGTTGCAGCGAATCTTTTACCTGGTATCGATATAAACTTTATCTTTTGTTTTTTCTGTGGAACTACCGAAAGTCACGTGTATTTAATGGGATTCTTGAATTCCTTGAATTTCTTAAATTCGATTCAAGTTAAAAGAAATTAGTTGAATTCAAGACTATAAGGATTAATTCAAGGCAATCAAAATAAATTTGAGAAAGATTCACGGAATTCGACTGAATTTATCGAAATCTAAGGAACTTGAACTGAATTTATTGGAATGCGGTTGGAATCGAGAAATCAGAATTCGACTGAATTCAGGAAAAGACAATTCAATTCCTGAATTATGCAATTATTCTAGACAATTTAATTTTATTGAACTTAACTTAAGTACCTTAACTGAATGGATTAGAATACGCCTGAATTTGAGAAAAGCAAATTTCTTAAAATACAGCTAAGCTCAGCAGATTTCAAATAAATTCCAGACAACTTAAACTAATACACGGGAGTTCCACTCAGATCAGCTGAATCAAAGAAATGTAAAGACAACGCAATTGATTTAAAAAATGTCCGAGTGAATTTGATTGAACTTAAGGGAATCAAACTGAATTCAAGAAAAGATAATTCAGCTAAACTAAAACAAATCCAAGTCAGGTGAATTTCAACGAATTCAGGATAAACTCATAAGAATTCAGAGTGTATTCAAAAAAATTGAAGTTGAATTCAAAGAAATTGACCATGATTCAAAAAATTAGTATTATTTCAGTAAAATTGGAGTAAATCTAGAAGAATTCAAGGAAATTTAAGAGACCTTATCGAAATTCATAAGAATTTAAGTACATTGAACAAAATCTTTTAAATGACGAAATTTTTATTGAATTGAATAAATTGGAAGTCAACAGAATTCACTTAAATTCTGCTGAATTCGCCCTGGATTCTGTTCACTCCCAATTCATTCAATTCAATGGAAATTTTTGAAATATTTTTCAATATTTTTCAATATACTTAATTTCTTATGAATTTCATCAAAGTCTCTTGAACTCCCTTGAATTTTTGTAATTTCACTCAATCCTACTCGAATAAATGAATTCTTGCATATTTTTCATAGTTTTTGTGATTTCATCGAATTCTTTTCGTTTCCCTTAAATTCCTCTAAATTCACTTAGATTTCATTTCACTTACCGTTTTTTTTTCAATTTGTTTTCAATTCACTTAAATTCTTATGGAATTCATCACATTTTTTTTTGAGTTCCCTTGAATTCTTCTAAATTAATTTCAATTTGACTGATATCAGTGGAATATTTTGGATCTTTTGTATTTTTTCAATGCATTTAAATTCCTTTGCAATTTAACCTAGGTTCTTCTAAATTCCTAAAATTCCTCTAAGGTTGCTCGAATTTTATTTCATTCATTGTTTTTTTTTAATTTTCTTCATTTTATTTGAATTCTGTTGAAGTAATTTTTTTCAATTCACTCAAAATTCTGAACTCTGAATTTAATGAATTTAATGAATTTAGAAAAAAATTCTTGAATTCTTTTCAATTCACTTGAATTTTTATCAATTTGCTCGAATTCTTTTCATTTCTTCTCGTTCCAGAGTCTCTTGAATTTCCTTGAATTTTTCTAATTTTACTCAATTCTACACAAATGAACGGATTTTTAAATATTTTATAGTTTTTGTGATTTCACCCTTAAGTCTTTTAAACTCACCTTGAATTGTGAAACAGCTCATCAAATTCCTTTGAATTCCCTTGAATTGATTTCATTTCTACTCTCAATTTAATAAGTTAAATGAATTTTTTAAAACATTTTTAAATTTTTCAAAAATTCATCTATAATTTTCATAAATTTCATCGAATTCTTCTCATTTCCCTCAAATTCCTCTAAATTCTAAGCGAATTTAGAGGAATTCCAGGGTAATGAGAAGAATTCAATGAAATTGAAAAAAATTATCTTGCATTTTCTTCAATTTCATCAATTAAAATGAATTGGAAAAGAAATGAAATATTCCACTGATTTCAGTAAAATTTGAGTGATTTCAGTCAATTTAGGAAAATTCACGGGAATCTTAAAGAATTATAAAGAACTCAAGTTGAATCCTCAAAGAATTCAAATGCACTGAAAAAATACAAAAGATCCACAATATTTCATTGATTTCAGTTAAATTGGAGTAAATATAGAAGAATTCAAGGGAATTCCAAAAAAATTTGATGAAGTTCATAAAAATTTAAGTGAATTAAAAAAAATACTTTTAGAGAATTCAAGTAATTGAAATAAAAATGTTAAAATCCAACGAATAAAATAAAATTCGAGTAAACTCAGAGAAATTTCAGAGAAATTAGAGGAATTCGATAAAATTGATAAAAATTCAAGGTGAATTTTTAAAATATTTTAAAAATTCACTGAAGGCATTAAATTTGAAGCGAAATGAGAAAATTCAAGGGAATTAAAATAGAATTTGATGAGATACCTGAGAGAACAAGGTGGGATCAAAAGACTCAAGAGTGAATTCACAAAAACTATTTAAAACACAAAAAAATTCATTAGATTGATTTAGAGTGAGTGAATCTAGAAGACGTCAAGTGAGTTCAAAAGAATTCAGTGTGAATTCAAATAAATCAAGAGCAGTTCAGAGAATTCAAAAGAACTCAGGTTGAATTCCAGATGAATTTAAATTAATTCAAAAAATCCAAAATATTCCATTGGTTTCAGTAAAATTGAAGTGAAGTTAGAAAAATTCAAAGGAATTCTAGAGAATTCAATGAAATTCATACGAGTTCAAGAAAATTCAGAAACAGGTAGATCTGAATTGAATTCGTTGGGTTCTCTGTTTTAACTTATTGGAAGAAAAGTAACTAAAGTGATCTTTTCATTTAAAAACGTGACTATAGTGACTTTATCTTTAAAATGTGACTAAAAGTGACTTGAGTGACTTGCAGCCCTCTTTATCGGCGAATTTCAGGCAACTGAAATTAATTCAATTGAATTTAAAAAATGTAAGCTGAATTCAAACAAATTCAAGACAATTCAACTGAACTTAACTGAATGTAGGTGTCAATAGAACTCAAATTCCAGACAATTCGGCTTAATTTTAGGAAATATAATTTTTTTGCTTGTTTTGTTATTTCATTTTTAAGCAACTTTGGTTAAATCCTTTCAAAGAAGAAACAACAGTCTTTAATTATATTCGCCCCAGGATCCAGATGGTAATAAATTTATTTAAATTCGAAACCATTAACTGAATCATGAGTGAATTTTAAACAAAATAACGGAATAGTTATTTTATTTCGATATTTCTGATTAAATTTAGCAAGAAAATTGTCAAAACACTGGCATAATTTAATATATACATTTTTATAAAATAATTTTCCACTATAATTTTTACGCTCCAAAGGTCAAATTTATTATAAACCAAAAGAAATGCGGGAGATTTGACGCCGAGGATGGATGTGGGCACTCAATGCTATCGAACGTCTACATTCAAACTCGTCTGTCGGTAACAGGCTGCGCTCAGGAGTTTCGGTTTTCTGCCGTTTTCCACTCCCCTGATAAAATTTTTGGGCGAATGCGAACGCTTAAAATAAAAATCAGGCTGCAGGTGATAGGGGAATCCAGAGATTGACAAAACCCTCAGGATTCAGTACGTCAATCATTGCTTGGAGGCTTATCATGAGAGTTGGGGTAATTGAGGGTTTTTGGGGAGGAATTTGAGCTAAAAGGTTTAACGTCTGAAGATCACCTGTGGGAGGGAGGATTTGAGATATGTAAGACCCGAAGAGGGTATATATGTGCACGCGAAAAAATTTCTGGATATTTTTCTTGACCGAGTACGTGACTTCAGGATAGGTCTAAAGGTACTTGAAAAATTGGAAATACCATCATCGGATAATTATGCAAATGCTTGAAGAAGCATACGACTACTTAAACAGTGTCAAGAACAGTCAAAGGAGCAATCCCAGATGACATCAACAAAAAATCTACAGGCAAATCTATAACATATTTTCAACACTCCAGCATTAAAGTTTGCAAGCCAGTCAAGGAAGGGTTCTTGGATTGTCAAGTCAGACATTTATGCTAACAAAAATAAAAAACATTCTTTTTTAAATTTATAATGTTATTACCTTTAATTTATATATCTGTTTTGAAAAAATAACACACACTGAGGTAAAGGCTTCGGTTTGTAACCTCCGACCAGTTCGTAACCCAGCAAGCGTATAAATTGATTTTTTTTATAATACAATAGAAACTGTTGGCTTACGTGAATTTCTTTTCAAAGTAAAAATGAAAATGTACAAGACTGATATCAGATAATAGGCATCATTTAGCGTTTATTAATTCGAAAAAAATAAGAACGTCGCGCTCTGCCCTCTACCGTGGCACAATGTACTTTCAGACCAGCTGACTGTAA
Source organism: Melikaiella ostensackeni (assembly GCA_032362435.1). NCBI lineage: Eukaryota > Metazoa > Arthropoda > Insecta > Hymenoptera > Cynipidae > Melikaiella > Melikaiella ostensackeni. Next base: position 14,062,716 of record JAUMHM010000087.1, on the reverse strand, counting down.
GACCAGCACTGAAATTACTTCACGAAACTTGACAGCTTGGCGTGTTGTGAGTAAAAAAAGTGGCAATCCAGTGGACAGTGATAACGTTCGTCTTGTCTTGAGTGCAATCATTTTAGTAAGGAGCGTTTCATGTCGAAATACCATAATTTTTGAGTCTGTTAAGAACGGACACCGAAATATCAGGAGTTACTCATCTGTAATCCCTCTGGCAAAAACTCTTATAAAAATTAAAATGTGACACATGTCGTTAAAACGCTGAGGCAAATCTTCACTTTAATTTATATTCTTCAAATATCTATATTCACTTTTACCTTTGATCAAAAACGAAGAATGAATGCGTCATTTAGAAATTGACAGTCCTCGAATCGATTGTGAGGTTAGTATACGAATTGAGGCACTTGGCTTGATTTGCTATTGAAGCCAGTTAGTGTCAACTTTGACGAGTCTAAAAAAATTAAATCCTTCAAAAAAGCTTAAGAATTGTGAAATTAATTGAATATAGCCTATAAAAATAGTCAAAAAAACTTCTAAAATGTTTTCCATTGACGGTTACGGACCGGTTCAGCATTGAGTTACGAACTGGCTCAAAGAGGACTTTCGGGGTTACGAACCAGCACATCGAATATGTTCGTTCAAATTCTTAATTATTTGATTAATCCATCCTTAAACTTGCTTTCAATGAAATTTTCGATTGAAAATGGATTATTTTTTACGTAAGAAGAAAGTTTATTGCATTCAAATATTGCTTGCAAGTAGCCTCCACAGATGGAAGCGGACTAGATTCTTTTCTTAGGAAAACAGAATGTATTTCTGTAAACAGTGGCCGAATCGTCCATTTGTTTATAGAATTTGTTAAAAAATTCAACAAATATATCAGATGGACGAAATTTTATAATTAAACATCACTGTTAGGCCAATTTTAAATAGTTGGAGTGAAAGCAGAATCTATTTCTGTGAATAAATGTCCGAATAATGCATTTATTTATATAATTTGTATATACCATTAACAAAAATGCTGGAAGGACAAAGTTTCATAATTGAATATGACTGTTGCGCGAATTTGAAACAATTTCAGTGGAAGCAGATTGTATTTCTGCGAATAAAATTGCCGAATAGTGCATTTGTTTACGTATTATATTTATAATATTAATAAATATGTTGGAAGGACAAAGATTCCTGATGGAACACCACTATTAAGCCAAGTCATTTTGGTGAAAGCACAATGTAGTTCTGTGAATAAATGGCCGAATAGTGAATTTGTTTATAGAATTTGTTCATAACATTAATGAATGTTATTCAACAATAAAGTTATCTAGTTCGTCAACACTGCGAGGAAAATTACAAACCATTTTGATGAAAACACGACTTATTTCTTGCCTTAAATTCCTGAATTTTACATTTGTTTATATAATTTTCTTAAAAAATTAACAAATATTGATTGGTTACAACAATTTTTATTGTACACCACAAACGGCGAAATACAAAATAGACGTGCTGAAAAATATATACTTTTTGAATTATAGAACCACAAACTTTGAAAATTGTTGATAAAATTTATTTATAGAAATTAATTTAAAAATTTCATGAACTCATTTTGTATATTAGATGTCACTCTACCAATCTCGATTGAATCAGAGTTTATTTCGATTGTTTACGAGAAAGTAAAAAATAAAGTTGTAGAAATTACCATTTTTTTGCACTTTATTTGTTAACACAGAAGTGCAATAAACAAAAAATCCAAAAATCAGCTCTCATGATTCTCTTTTGAATTCAGGATGAAGTAGTTTCAAGAAAAATGATCGAAATCGATTAAAAATTCTGGGCTGTAGGCTGTTTTGCAGCAAATTTTAAAATTTTGCCCTACTGAGCGGCGTTGACCTCTGGACACTTTTGAAAAAAGTTTGGAATTTCAATTTTAAAAGTACATATCCGTATAGAAAATGTAATTGCGTATCTTCTTTCTATTGTCATGAAAGTTGTAGGTTTTGCCGTCTTCGAAGTAAATCCGAAAACCCCATTTTTTAAAAAACAAATTTTTGTGTGTTTTTTTAATTTGATTTAACGTAATCCAACCAATTCTCGGAATTTTTTGATAAAATTTACAGGAAATATTCTTCCTGATGCTCTGCGACTGCTAGAGTAAATAACTAAAGAACATTTTTGTTTAAACAAAAGTTATGAATTGTTAACTGCGACATTACGTGAATCATGCATTCACATCTTCACGTGAAAATGCAACTTCGCTCGGGATGAAGTATTATTTATTAGACAGAATTTAATTAACTAAATAGTTGATTATAAATTTTTTTATAATCGCTTTTGATTGACAGGGCCTATAGGGTTGAAAGAAAGTGTAGAATAAAGAAACTTTATACAATATTATGTAGTGCCTTGTATTGTTTTGCTTTGTTTGACTTCGACGTTTATAAACTTACTGATGCATGTTAGGTTTTTGTTGAATTGCAGACCAATTGAAATTCATCTTTTACAAATTATTTAATATTTTTATACCTTAAATTTCCAATAATAAATATTTATATCATCTTGATCTACTTCCCCGAAAGAAGTTTTTTTTGCTCAAAATTCGCTCGACTCTCCATGGTCTTGAATGTATGAATGCATGATTTATGCAATATCTCGGTTAAAAATTTATAACTTTTGTTTAAACAAACATTTTTATTAATTATTCTTTCCAGCAGTCGTAGAATATCATAAAGAATATTTCCTGTAAATTTCATCGAAAAATTCCAATACTTGGCTGAATTATAGCCAGTTGAAGTCGAAAAATACAAAAAATTTGTTTTTTTAAAAACGGGGTTTTCGGGTTTTCTTTGAAAACTGAAAAAGCTACAACTTTTTTGTCTGAAGAAAAAAGATGCGCAATTAAATTTGCTATAAGAATACGTACTTTCAAAGTTAAAATTCAAAATTTGTTTGAAACGTGCCCAGAGGCCAACTCCATTCAGCGAGAAAAATTTATAGATGGTTATAGAATCTGGCCCCTCATTTTGTCTGATTCTAATTTCGTCTAGAGGCTTAAAACCGGGACATATTTTTAATTTCAGAAAATTCGCTATTTTATCTTGGATTGCATCAAATTTTGAATTTTTTACTTTTCCACTCTTCGAATTTTAAAAGCATTCGAATTTTAATCACCCTTTGAATTTTAAAAGCAATTTTGAAAGAAATTTGAAAGTATGAAATTTCCCGGGTTTAGAAACATTAATCCTAATAAACGATTCTAATTTCAAATATTGACCTGAATAACATTTGAATAATTCACCTGAAGTGCGTCGAATTTATAATGATATTCAGGCATATTCAGGTGACTTATTCAAATGTTCGTTAAGCCCCTTTTTAACGCGCGGTTTCAATGGTTCAGGTTGAAAGAGTAAAATTGGAAATATTTAAATCCTGTAACTTATGTTTTTTATTTTTCAAATCATTTCGTTTTGAATTTTTCATTTCGAATATGGTGCATTTCAAAAGGTTTAGTTTGAAAGTTTTGTATTTGATATTTTTGAATATTTTGAACGGTAGTTAACTAAAAGGTTTAATTCAATGATATCGAATTATAAATTGCTTATACTTAAATATTGTCATTTGAAAATTGTTAGCTTGTTTGCATTTTGAACTTTAATATTTTATTTTTAGTGCCAATTTCAAGCGATTGAAATGAAAAATATTTTACATCGAATGCCGCGCCAAATTAATCTTGTTCAATTTGAGAGCTTTATTTTGGAATTTGTTAGTTTTGTAAAATTAAATTTCGCAGGTTTCTAATTTTCAGCTGCATAATTTTGAAGTCCATCAATTTTTTCAATTTTCAGTTTTCATCATTTTCAAATTGACAGTTGTTTTATTCAGTTATTTGAAACTTTTCAACTAATTCTTACATTCTCTATACATACTGTTTGAAATGATCCATCTAAGGTTAAAAAGTCGTCAATTCTGAACAACACGTCAAAATTAAATGAAACTTTTCATATTATTTAAAATAAGTAACATTTTCAAATCATCTGCACACAAATTTGCATTTATACAGTCGTTTATTATAAATATAATTATTGTCAACTAATGATGTATTTCTAAAAACAGCTCACTGATTCAGCCTCTACTAGATATTTTAAAACCTATACTTTTCATCAATCTTTTCCTGCAGTAATAAATACTTCTGAAGCTCAAAAAATATTTTCCAAATGCAAGTGAACAATTTAATTCATCAATAATACTTTTCAAAAATATATAAATCTCCTTCCTCTCGCATTTGCTAGGTCTAATCCCATTACTGACCTAAGTCCATCTATTTCTCAATCCCATTGTCTGAATCTACAATAAACATTCCTCAAACTACCATTTCTAGCATAATTTATCAAAATCCATTTTTACAATTCGTCTCAACCAAGCAGATGAAAGAATGAGAACAAATATCCGGGGAATGACTGTCTTTTGGGGGTCCAGATAGTTTCCCAATTCCAAGGTCACCGTAAATTTGCACACCCTCACGGATATATATGAATGAGCACGCGATCATGAAAGATAAATCTACGTTTCCTGGTGTAGAGGTCATGCGGGGGTAATTTTAGGGGGTAGGGTGAAAGGACTATGTACACCTTAGGTGCGTCGTAAGTCCCGAAATCGTAGAGAACCTTATGGGGGGTATCTACGTCACCACGACAGCTGCCTGAACGTCATACTTTTTCTTTGTCTCAAAGGACCCTTCTAGTTGGTCCTCTTTGGGGTACAATCAGGGGCTACGAGCAGAGCAGATGTTCTGTGACGTGTGCCTCCCCCCAGACATAAAATACGTACTTGTAAATACTTATTACTGCTTCTATTGCGAGGAAAGGTAGAGCAAGTCTCACGTGAGCTTTTGCTCTTATAAACAAAGTGAAGTGCATGATGGACGTCAACACCCTCGTTGATATTCGCGGATCCATTCAGAGCTAAAGTCTGCTCGTCCTACCGTAATCGAGAACCTGGATTCATAAACAATTTCAGTTTACTTGAATAATTTAGGTAAAGAAGTTGCAAATTTACCCCGGTTATGTCAATTTTCTGTTTGTTATTCGATAAAAAACCTAGAGAAGGGAGTCACTTGTTCGGACCCCTCCTTAGATTTTTAAGAATGACATTCTGGTAGAAAACGTTCCCTTGAACCCTGAAATTATTTTGTGTAAGGTTGATTAGAATTTCTGAAAATCTACAGATTTTAATCCGTCAAAAATTGTCTGATATACTAAACAAACTCCACAAATAATGTGAGATAAATATTTGTGGATGGTATAAGTTCCTCAAACATTGGAAAAGATGCATCTGCAGATGCAGTGTTTCAAATCTCGAGGGGGGTCTACTCCCCTGCACTATAGGGGTGGAAGGAAGGGGAGCTTGGAGAGAAGTTTGGCAAGAGAAATTTGAATAAGTTGCAATCAAGCCTAAGTTGGCGTGCGGTCGAAAGAATAGTCTTTCGGCCTCTTATTATTACCTGATGGTCTTTCGCCCCTGATATGCACCCTACTTTCTACCCCTCGTACCTCCGCACCCTCCACACATCTGCCAGGGCACGCGACTAACCCCTGTCGAAGCATAACACTTGGAAGAAAACAACGGGTCCCAAATAATATCTTCTCTCTCTTCGATTTGTCATAGTCGATAGAATTTATTACACAGCATCTCTGTCAGCTGCAATAAAGAATGGATGATCCTTGTCTCGACCTTGCTTAAATTTACCCCCTGATAATGCATTTTCGAGAAATAAAAACATCCAGGTTATACTGGAAAGATGAATTTATTTTGCGAGGGATGGTTTGATATGCCCTTATTCTTTTTCGAAAAAAGGGGAAAAGGGTTCTTTGAGGAAATCAGAGAGAATGCGTCCAATCGTTCTGGATGAACATTTGTGTTGTGGGACAGATGCATATATTTTCGGAGATGCATTGTGACCATTTTCTATGAAAAGAATTGGAGGAGTAGTCTCCTTTGCATCTTATGCGAACCCTTTGCATCTGTTCCTGAGACGCGAAAGGGTTTTCCAAAATACAGATGTTTTTCTCCCAAAACTGGCCGTGACTGCTCGAGTGGAACGAAAATGGGACCGCAGAGGTCAGATTTCCTTAGGATACCCCTTCGCAAATGATATTCACGATCCCTTGGCTTAGCTCAAGAAAGGAAAATGCAAGAGACGCGGTCTCCCGCCAGGTGCGTCTTCGAGATGGATCACCTGCTTCCTTTTTCGTTTCTTCGCGAAAACAGGATTCCTTAGATCTCAGAGAACTGACTTGGGAAATATTTAAGACCTTCCAACTCTTTCCCACGCTCTCATGAAGAAACTCTTTTCTTATAGTGTATTTAGGAAACCGAATTTTCTTAAACGCATGCGTGAAAACCGCGGGTTTTAAAGCGTGTGAAGCGGGCTGGACGTTGCTGTTTGTTGATCAGGGAAAAAACTGGAAAAAAAACTCCTTACCATATGTTGAAGAAAATATCGTATGCACCAAGGGATGAAACGGGCATATTTTATCTCGCGCGATAAAAAACGCCTGCTTTCATCCCTATATGCATAATTTATTTCTTCATTCTCTAGGAGCCAAAATAGTTTATTAGACTAGGGTTAATTACGTCAATAGTGAGCACGCTTCACTGGATTACTTTTGCTAATTTTGAATTTTTAGTATAAATTCAATAATAAATAGATTGTGAAGATAAAATTTGTAGAATGCAGGTAAATGAATTTCATCTTTCTCAGACTTGACAGTTACTTTTTATACCGATTTGAATATGATGCTATCCTTCAGTGGCTCACTACGGTTGTTTGTACTTTATAGACCAAAGAGAAGGCTGAGTATATGATCACTGACAACAGTTATAACTTTTAATCTTTCTTCTCTTTCCATTTTCGACAAGTACCCCAAACTTTGGAGTCTGACAGCAAAGCCCCTGCATTTGAAATGAAATTTCCCACGTGGAAAGATCCCCCGTAAAGTACTCCACGGAAATTTTACGGGAATTCCAGTTGTTCCACTTGTTGTAAAAAATATATCTTCCTTGAGGAAGTTGACTTTTAAATAGGAATGAGTCGTTGCCCAACGGATGCTGGGATGACCCGTCAATGTCAACACATCTTCCGTGTGCACCAAGTGTACAAAATACATCTTCCTCGAGGAATTTCAGTTCTAAATAATAATTGGTCGCGTCCCAATGGTTATTATGATGACCCCTCATTGTACATCTTCCAAGTGTACCAGGTGTACCAAATAGATCTTCCTCTAGGAAGCTAAGTTCTAAATAATAATTGATCGCATCTCAATGGTTAGTATGATGACCCTTTATTGTACAACATCTTCCAAGTGCACCAGCTGTAAAAAATACATTTTCCTCGAGGAAGCTAACTTCTAAATAATAATTTATCGCATCTCAATGGTTAGTATGATGACCCTTTATTGTACAACATCTTCCAAGTGCACCAGGTATAAAAAATATATCTTCCTCGATGAAGTTGAGTTCTACATAGTAATCGGTCACATTCGAACAATTACTGGGGCGACTCGTCATTTTACAGCATCTTTCGTGTGCACCAAATGTGAAAAATACATCTTCCTCAAGGAATTTCAGTTCTAAATAATTCTTCATTTAGAAGTTAGCTGTCTCGAGGAAGGTGTATTTTTTACACCTGGTGGATTTAGAAGATGTATAATGACAGGTCGACCAGTAACCGTTAGGGTGTAACCAATCACTATTCAAAAGTCAACTTCCTCGAGGAAAATATATTTTTTATAACCAGTGCAAAGAGAATATGTTGGGTTGGCTGGAATTTGCAACTGAAAAGCTGGTGGAATTTCCACGGAAAGTCAACGGAATTTCCAACTGGAATTTTCAAGGAGTACTTTCCGGGGAATCTTTCCACGTGGGTAAAACTGAATTCTATCGACTCTCTTCTGTTAATCGGAAATAGACGACATTACGATATCGACGATAGTTATCGATTAGTCGTTTAATCTTTTGGGAAGGGAGGACTGGCGAATGGTCAGAAGGAGAAAGTTAATAAAAAGTCATTGCACGTCCGCGGACCCGCGAGTCCCGACAAAGTTCAATCCAGGACAGGAAGTCAAAGATCAAAAAACTGTTCGGCTGTCCAGCGCCAGAAAAAGACGGACATAGTGTGGAAGAGAGGCAGGTAGAACGAGGAAGTAGACGGGACGGTAGATTCATCTTTCTTCTCTCTTTTCGTTTCTGGGCATCTTTCTCGTGCGCGCGCTTACGCCACTGATATTTTTAGGAACGCCCCGCGCCCTTTTTTATTTTCCACGCGTCGCCGCTCGGACGGCCGAGCGATCAATGAATTGAAGCGTCCATCCTTTTTTTGGTCACTCTCATCCTGTCCCTGTTGCATCCGCTTCATCCTGCATCTCTTCTCCTTTTCACTCCTTTTTACCATCCTCGCTGCATCCTTCTCGTACTTTCTACCCCACCGTTCATCCCCCTCTCACCGGCCTATTCCAAGTTCTCTCTCTCTTGCTCTTGCAGTTCAGAAAACGAATTGAAGACCTTTCCTCTCCCTCTGATCTCTCGTTTTCTGTTTCTCTCTTCCTCGCTTTTTCCCCTTTCCTCCCTTTCGCTGGACATGGTTTGCATAAATACGTGGAGACACTGCACATGCAGTTTCGAGCTTATCTATGTGTGTGTATATGTGTGTATGAGGGTGGGTTGTTTATGTGTGTAGAACACAACGCTCCACGCAGGCAATTTTCGATCTCCTGTATGCGTCGACAGATAAATCTCTGCGTTTACCTACGAAAAAAAGAGAGGCCAAAAAAGCGCATGCGCATCTAGATTTTGTAGAGCCGATTTCCAGACCATCCCCCGCTCGGGGACTTGGACGTTGAAGCTTTATTTTCCCCTTGTCGATTTCTTCCTTTTGATGCCTTTAATTTGGCAAAGGGGTACTGGGCTAACGCGATTTTTTGCTGTGAGACTTGAATCTACTCCTTGGAAATGCACCCTTAGTTGGCGAAATTCACTACCAAGTGGAATCGATTTCAAAGGAGAAATTTTTTCAGTTATCTTATAACTGCTATCTCATAATTACCGCCTTCTGCGATTTTTAACTTTTGCTTCAGTAAATTTTTTAATCACTTCATTAATGACTTTTCCTTTCTGAAAATAAACTTTTAAAGATCTTTTTTTCATCATTAAAAAATAAAATAGCTATTTGTGATACAAGTGCGCAAAATACGCGATTGCCGACGAGTGCGAGATTTGCAGCGTGACTTGAAGACTTGAAGCACGAGTCGGAGGTTAGTGCATGAGCGAAGCGAGTGCGAAAACGTAGCCGAGTGAAGAGAGCTGAAGGTGAATGCTGCAATCACACGAGTAGCAATTGCCTGTGCGCACGTGTATCACACGCTATTTTTTGGAACAACTATCCGAGAAAATTATATGATACTTTTTTACACTTCTTCACCCAATTCCCGATTCCATAATGTGGTTTTCAGCAATATATGTGTATAATTTTTTTTGAATGAATTTTTAAGAATGTTTTTATTTTTTCAATGTGCAAAATTACTCATCCCTAAAGTGCGCATGCACGTCTATTGCGTCAATCCGCCCAATTCATTGGTTTCAAAGTGCGCATGCGCCAATATTATTCTCGCACAGTCTGCTGAATTGAAGCACTTTGCACATCATCTATATTCTATAGGTCTGCAAGTCCTTACTTTCGAGATGGGTGTTGCAAAAAAGTAGTTTTTCGAAAATATTTCTGTACATATGCCTTTTGCTGTAAAAATCGTTTTTATGAAAATGGAAGGTAATTAAATTCTCTATAAAAAATTTCTCATATAATTTTTTTGTAGAGACGATAGATTTGAATTGAGGTTGAAGGCAGTTACTGATTTATCCAGTTATAATTAATTTTTAATATTTTTTATTAAAAAATCGTTAATCTCCCGTCAAATTTCGCTTATTGAATTAGTCAAACAAATTCAGTTGATGTTATTTCACTCAGAAATGATTGAAAATATTTATAATCAATTTGAAACTACATTCATTAGATTTGAAATTTAACAATTTTGAACCGATTAACTTGAAAGTTTTGAAACGTTTAATTACGAAGTTCAAAAAATTGAAAACTTTTCTCTAAATATTCTATTAATAAAATATTTTATTTTTGTACCACGCTCATAATTATTTAAGAGTATTAAATTTCGAAGGCTAGAGAGTACGCAAGTTTTGATTTTTTAATTTTTTGATTCGCAATTGTTCAATTTGAACGTTTAAACTTGCTTTAAACTTGCTTTTAATGACATTGTCGATTGAAAATGGATTATTCTTTACGTAAGAAGAAAGTTTATTGCAATCAAATATTACTTGAGGCATTCGAATAGGATTTTATTCATTCCAGCTTCTTAGTAGGTTACGAACCGGGGTTAAAGAAATTTTCAGAGAAAAATAATAAAGTGCTTTCTTTCTACTTCTTTTGAAAATTTCTCATTCTTCCCAAAAAATTCTCTAGCCAATTCGTCAAAGCGAAAATAAATGTTTGTTTTTAATTCATGAAAATATAACAACTTTTGGCATTGGTCTGCTTCATTTGAAATTTGGGTATGCTTTTTCGCTTAATCAAATCGAACACCTTTTCATCTATGAAATAAAAATTACTAATAAAACTACAATTCTTGGAATAAGAACCAATTTGGGTTGAGCCTCAATTCGAAATTTATAGGATTTGTTAAATTTTCAATAGAATCCTATTTGAGAAAACTGCTTACTTGACTTTTTACATCCAACTCCCCCTGCTTCTCGATTCCTGTTCTTCTCTTACTCCCTTTAGTACGAGGCAAGGCACAAGTTTATTCATTATCCCGTCGAACCGGACTGGACCGGACAGTAGATGGCAGTAGAACAACCAACCCTCTCGAATCCCTGGGAGCCCCGTGGCAGTAGCGGCAAATAAAATCGTATTTCATCCCTTTGCCGGCGAAAATTTTCCCTCTCTGTCCTCTACTGTTTCTGCCTCTCTCACTCCGCGGCGCAAGCTCGTACATCAAAGCTCGCTCGCGTCTATCTTCCTCCGCGAGCAGTACCCCCTCCCCTGAATTTCTCGTCCAATCCCACCCCCTCACCCCCAAAACCGCCCGTTTTCCACCCCCTTACTACCACCGTCCAGCAGCCCTGCCACCCACCACCCACACTGAACCCCATCCTGTGTGCAACTCATAAACTTTTATACGAAGCTTTAGTAGCTGCGAGCTAACTTCCGGTTCGCGATACGCATTTATTTCTCCCTTGACGTACTCTGTTTTGACGCGCAAACACCACACAGGTAATTGCTCTTCCTGGATTCTAGTCGCGAGACCATATTATGCGCACAAGTTATTGGTAATTTGGTATTTCAATTTGTTGAAACTCAAATGAAAAAAGCTGACTGCAAAAATGTTTTGTGTCGGGAGCAGAAAAAGGCTCATTCTGACACTCAAAATGTTCCATTACACTGTAACTTTTTTTATGAATCACAGTACGCTTGTAATGCCTTTGTGATCACGAAAAATTTATGTAATGAATGTAGCATTTTATTTTATTCAAAGGGATTGTCACTGCCTGTACAGAGAGGAGAAATTTGCTCAAAAGCCTCATGTTACACTTCCACCACCACTTCTCTGTGCTCACTCAAGAGGGCTCGGAAAGGGTAGAGTGGAAGTGGAAGAGTTAATCTGCGATTTGAGAAGTTTCGAAGAAAATTCCTGGAATTTCACCTCTCTGGACATACCTGCTTTACTCCATTCAACTACAGTCAAGCGGGAGGTTTGACGCCGAGGATCGGGATGTGTGCACTCAATGCTATCGAAAGTCTACATCCAAACTTGTCTGCCTGTAACCGGCTGCGCTCAGAAGTTTTGGTTTTCTGTAGTTTCCCACTCCCCTGACCAAATTTTGAAGCAAATGCAAGGGCTTCTGATAAAAATCTGGCTGCAGACGGTAGGGGATTTTAGATATATAGAACCCCAAAAAGGGTATACAATTATACATGGAGTAAAAATCTAATCTGTAAAACAAAAAATGAATTTTACACTTTCCTTTGGCAATAATTTACTTTAGAATATGGTAAATAATTCGTATCGGAATCCTAATTAAAGAAGCTTCTATTTCAGATGAAGAGAGAAGTTGTGCCACTTGTGGAAAAGTGATATAAAATCTACAATATTCTCGCACGAAAGAAGTTATTGCTCTTATTTTATTATTAGACTTACAACATTTCATACATCATTACATAAAAAGTAAGAGGAAAATGGTCGTTAAACCAATCAAAATTAGTTTTCTCCGGGTCGATTGTTAATTTTTCCCAGTCGATTTAAAAGAGCTTAAAAGATTTAAATGATTTCAAACGACTTTCAAAGATTTCAAGAGATTTTTGAATATTTAACAAAAAATTTTATATTTCTAATTTGAAACAGAAAATTTTGGAAGAAAATTATGATTCCGCAATTGAAAAGGGATTCTTTTAAATTCCCTACTTCGAAATCAGAATTTTATTATTTTTCAAAATTCCGTTTTATGTCAAAAATTCTCTATTTCAAGTTAAATAATTATTATTTACCGAAATTCCGTATCCTAAAGTTTAAATTAAAATTTTTCACGAAAATCCCCTGTTCAAAAGTGAAAATTATAATTTCTTACTGACGTTCCCTGTCCCAAAGTCTGAAGTATAATTCTTCATGGAAATTCCTTGTTCCAAGTCACAATTACATTCATTTCCAAAATCTCCCTGTTCCAAGTTAGAACTGTATTTATTTAAAACATTTATTATTTCAATTCAGAAATATAGTAACTCCTTTTTTCATAATTTGGAGAAAGAAAATTTCAAATTCCGGCAAACTTTTATTGGCAAAAAAAAATGTTTAAATTTTAGAAAATTCCAATTTGGAACCAGCAATTTTCAAAATCTGACGAATTCTGTCATGGACCAAGGATTGTTTGTGTAAATTTCTTTTTTGAAAAGCAGAATTAAAATCATTTTCCAAAATTTCCCATTCCATGTCAAAGAATACCCGTTCCAAGACAAAATTGTAATTTTTTACGAAATTCTCTGTTCCGACGTCAAAATTATGATTCTTTACAGGAATTTTGTTTATATTTCAATCATTTATTTCCAGTCCAAACTCAAAATTATCATTCCTTAAAAAAATTGACTATACCCAATCACAATTAAACTAATTTCCAAAATTGCTTGTTCTTAGTCAGAATGATATTTATTTACGAAATTTTCTATTATAATTCAGAAATATAGAAACTCCTTTATTCCAAAATTTGGAAAAAGGAAGTTTCAAATGGTGACAAATTCTGACTTGAAACAGAATTTTTTTTAAATTTTCTTTTTCTTAATCAGAATAAAAGTTCTTCTCCAAGATTCCCGTTCGATGGCAAATTATAATTCTTCACTGAATCTTCCGATGCTGAAGTAAAAATGATAATTCTTAACGAAATTTCCTGTTTTAAAGTGAACCCAAAATGAAAATTATAATTCTTTACGGAAATTTCGAGTTCTATCTCAGAATTATAATTCTTCTAGAAAATACCCTAACCCAAAGTCAAAATTCTAATTCTTTGCGGAAATTGCCTGCCCCAAAGTCAAACTTATAATTCTTTACGGGAATTCCCTGATCTAATTATCAGAATTATTTTTCTTCACTAAAATTCCCTGTCCCAGGCTTTTTTTGTAATCCTTCACTAAAATTTTCTGTCCCAATGTAAAAATTATAATTCTTCATGGAGATTTACTGACGTAAACTCAAAATTATATTTCTTCACAGAAATTCCATGTCGTAACTTAGAATTATAATTGTTTTCAAAAATTCTCTGTTCCAAATTAAGATGATTGTCATTCTTTACGTGATTTTAAAAATATTTCTTTCATTTATTTCCTGTCTTGCCTCAGAATTATATAAATCTTTTAGAAAATTTCCTGTTCTAGGTCAGAATTGTGATTCCCTTGGAAAATTTCCTATTCCAAGTGAGAATCAGAGTAATAAAATATATGAAACCACTTTTAATTTGCATATTAGCACATTCGAGAGAAAAATCCCGGTCACTGAATCAAATTTCTGGTCATTTCCCGATTCTCCCGATACCCTGGTCAGGTAGACACCCCGAATTTTGTTGATTTCCTGACAATTTTACCCTAAACTTACCTAAAAGGCAGTGCAGAATATACATCAAACTTTTTCCTTTTTGAAAACTAAAGAGTACTATGGATTCCAGAATAACTAGAGCTGATATACTATAAAATGGGGTATACAAAAATTGAGAGAAATAAATAAAAATATAAGAAGCCTTCTGAAGAAAAAAAATCGGGCAGAGTTATGCCGAATGAACCATCGCAATCCATTTGAACCCTTCCATAGCCTGACCGGACTCTGGATGCAGAATGCAAACCCCGGCGGTAAGCTTGCTGACCGCCAGTGGTTTTCATCGTATAATTCGATTAGCTTCGAATTCACCCTTTCCTCTCTCTATTTTTTCCCAGTATAATTCAGTGGAAATGCAATTTTTAGTAATTGCCCTGGCGAGGGTGGGTTGGGGTAGTCGGAGGTGTGAGGGGTGAAGAGGCAAAGGGAGAAATACGAGTTGCCAGTGCACTCCAAACTGCAAGAGGATCTTTACGAGCGCTTGAAAATTGCGAATCCAATTTTCGGTAATCGTCCAGAGATAAATTCAAACCATTTCTCAACGTGCTACGAATTTTAAAGAAAGGACTATAATAAATCGTGATGTTCAAACTTGATAAGGCATACCGGGCAGAGTTGTTAGCTTAGCGTTCATTGCTATTTTTAATCGATACTTCTACTAAGATTCCGACAGTATATCAGATTTGACACAAACTTGAGTAAAATTTTCAAAAGGAGGATAAACGCAAGCTTATCCCCACTGAATCCATTAATCGAGAATAAAATGACCCAAATATTCGTTGAAGCAGAAGGGTAAAAATTCAATTTTTACACTAGGAAATTACCATAAACGTTTAGTTGGGGACAAAGAGAGAAAGGTTCGACAGGAATTTGGTTCATTGAACAGACATCAGTCAATTATCGGGCGCATTATAAAAATATACACGAACGCTTACGGAGAGAATAAAATTTCCGGAGTGCATTACGCCGGTCCATAATACTCATTTGGAAGCTCTCTCCATATCGTTCCTTTCCATGATTATTCCTCGCTATTTTCAAATTCTCTTTTGCCTCGTAGCAGATAATCCTTACTCGTTGCATTTTGCATCCACGGGGCGTAAACGAGCCTCGCCCTCCCAATTTCCCCGTCTTTATCTCTTCCTATCAACATTTTCCTCTTTTTTATCCCCTCACCACCCTCTCATCGTCTCTCTTTCCCTCTGCCGAAAAAGTGACATCTGCCACTCTTTTTCTCGGTCTGACTAGCTGGGCCGCGAATCGCGATCGCGGAAAGAGATTATTTTATGCAGGAAGCTCGGCCGAGCGTGCTTCTGCATTATGCAGAATCCATGCCGGGATCACCGATTTGCCTGCAAAGAACTGCATGATGGTGACAGTCCCGAAAATGGTTGTGACGAAATATGCGGTGCAGGTAGATAGGTATAGGTACAATGTGTACATTCGTTTGTGTGTAGGATTCGTGATAAGTCTAAAAAGTGTATCCGAAGGACTTGTTCCGATCTTATACGCACGGATGACAGGGGACAAATTAGGGAAAATTAGCTAGTTACGGGGGAAGTCCATTACGTTGCCCAGAATTAGTTAATTATGAACGTTTCTCTGATTTCTGTTTCGCATTCAAATTTCAATTCAATGGTATCTTTGATTCTTTACTGAAATAGACATTGAGAGTTCAACAGTTTTGTTAATTACACTAGTTTACAAATTTTTGGTTCATCAAGTGTACCTAAAAGAAAAAGTGTTTTCTAGACAAATTTTGGATCGCTGGAAAAGGAAATGGCACTTAATTTATTTTTTTGAAGGAGCGTTTTCGAGATATTTTCAAAAAACGTGGTTTGTGGCCCTTTTTTTCAGTTATCTCGAGAATGGTTGAGCCAGCTAACATGAACTGTATATCACTCGAAAGACATGTTCTTCTTCTTTCCGACGATATACTGTTTGTGTCAATCGGATTAAAATTGATTGGGTTTTGATAAATTGAAAAAAAGTGGATTTTCTGACCTTATTTGAAAATCACCCACTTTCAGTTGTCACTTTTTTCCAATTTCACCGCCAATAACCCAATAAATTTTGATCCGATTGACACAAACAGTATATCGTCGGAAAGAAGAAGAACATATCTTTTGAATGATATACAGTTCATGTTAGTTGGATCAACTGTTCTCGAGATAACTGAAAAAAGAGCAACAAAATACGTTTTTTGCAAATATCTCGAAAACGCTTCTTTGAAAAAATAAATGAGTGCCATTTTCTTTTTCAGCGGCTCAAAATTAGTCTAGAAAACACTTTTTCTTTTAGGTACACGTGATGAAAAAAAAAATTGAAAACTAGTGTTATTGATATTTTTATGTCATTCGAAATAGGAAATTACTCATTACAAACTATCAACTTTTTCCTGATGGCCAACTTTGCCCCAGTCTACTATACAATCTGTGTCAATTACGCGCTCGAAACGTTTATTGAATATTTTTACAAATTTTTTATTGATAAATATTTTGTAAAACGATCGAAATCAGTCGAATTGCATTGAGTAACCACAAATTAAAATGAAATCATTGTATTTTGGTAGGGAATCCTCATATTTTTGTTTTTCAAAAGTAAAATAATTCACTCAAAATTATTTTTAAAAAATGAGTTGGGTACACTGGGGCAGATTTGTTAGCTTAGCGTTCACTGACCCGTGAAAAATTTAGAATAAGGGATATTGAGATGTTTATTTGTTTGAGAAAGTTTCAAAATTAGAGATCACCTTTTGCAATTATTTTCATCTTCATATAAAAATATCGATAAGACATCTGACATTTTAAATTTGTTTCAAAGGTGCAACTTTATCCCCGTCTTTTCAAAAAAGTTTCCCCATCAATATTTCTTTTCGATAAAGTTTAAAATGATCATTTACCACTCGGATCCAACCTGCTTTTCATTTTTCCAGTATAAAACAATTTTTTTAAATATTTATCCTTTAGCCTCTTTTTTATAAACATTCAGGGAATTGTTGCACCCCTCGTATGAAACTGACAATGAGTTATTTAAACCAAGAAAATTGTTATAATATTAAATAACTAGAGAATTTATTTACAATATCAATTTTTTCATGATGACCAACTTTGCCCCGGTCTACCCTACTATATGATCTGTAACATTCACGCACTCAAAACGTTTAGTTTATTTGTTCTGAAAAACTCAATTTAGGAAATAGTTTTATAAAATGTAATTTATCACAACAATAATGTTAACTTTTGGCGAAACGAAAATAATTTGCAAATATTGAACGAAATATTCATATTTATAATAAATCAACAAAAATACTAAGGTCAGACTCATCATTTCGACTAATCTCATTAGTATTCCGTTTATTATTTGAAACATTTCTCAATGTATACAAATTTTATCAAAATAGTCTCACCTTTTTTTAGAAAAGTTTTCCATTGAAAGAATCTGTTGACAGAATTCATTTCAAATCAGGTAGGCAGTGCAACTTTAAGTCACAGAATCATTCGCCTCTGAGAAATGTTTTTTTCTCAAAGGAAATAAAGCGACACGTATTTTACCGCAATGAAACGAAAATTATTTTCGCGAAGTTATGAGTATCTTAAATTTTACGGTTGTTTTTCAAAGAAACACAAATTATTTCTTTAAACCTTTATAACTTTTAACCCAATGTAGATATTGAAGTTTTATTTCCTAACTCCAATGAGGTTAATTGTCGACTTTTGATATCTACCAAATAATTACCAAAATGTCGGAAATTAACAAAATGGCGGCGGTTTTTCTGAAAATATTTGAAGTCGACTTTCTCAAAAACCCTACCTTTTTTTTTGCTCAAATTATTTTCCTACATTGGTACTTCTATGAGGAAGATGTTCTGTAAGTTTTATGCGTACTGAACCAATTTTGTGGTCACCAGAAATTTTTTTCGAAAAATTTAATTTTCACATTTTTCTTAAAAACAACGACCGATTCAATAAAATAGCAAGAAAAAATTTTGTTTATTTCAAAGAGTTCTACAAGAAGTACCTCTTACTCTTTCATAATATATTACATCGTTCGCAAGAAAAATTTACAAATTCAATTTTTCAAAAAAAAATTCTCGTGGCAACAAAAACGACTTAGTCTGCATAAAACTTACGGAATGTCTTCTTTATATAAACACTTAGTTTTAAAAAATATTGGATACATTTTTAACTCAAAAAGACGAATTTTTGACAACACAGTTAAATTTTCAAGCAAAAAGATGAATTTTCTACAAAACAGTTGGATTTCCAATCCGCAAATATGAATTTTCACAAAAAAGTTAATTTTCAAACAAATAGTCAAATTCTCTACCAGAATAGTTAAAATTTTTACCAAAATAGTTGAATTTTCATGCACAAAGGATGCATTTGTGACAAAATTGTTGAATTTCTAACCAAAAAATACATTTATTTAACAAAACGATGAATTCTCAACCCAAAATAGTAAACTTTTCAACCAAAAAGACGTATTTTCAACAAAACAGTTGAACTTTCTGCCAAGAAATGAATTTCTAACAAAGTTGTTGAATACTCAACCAAATATTTGCATTTTCAACTAAATAATAAAATTTTGAACCAAAAAAGATGAATAGTCAGTGAAAAATATAGTTTCAAACTTTTTAAACAAAAAGAAATTTCTTTCATCTAAAAATAGTTGGATTTTCAACTGAAGAGATGAATTTTCAACTGAAGTGTTGAATCTTCAGTCAGCAAAATGATGAATCTTTAACAACAACAAAAAAAGAATTTTAAACAAAGAAGTTCAACTTTCAATCATATTCTCTTCTTAAACATATTAATTTGCAACCAAAAAGTTATATTTCTAAACAAAAAAGATGAAATTGTGACCAAAAGAGATGAATTTTCAAACCCAAAAGACGAATTTTGAACAAAAGAGTTGCATTTTCAACCAAGAAAGTCTTTCCAGTCGAGAGAGAAAAATGTTCACCAAATTATTAAACTTTCAAGCTAAAAAGGCGAATTATTATACCAAAATATTTGAATTTTTGACCCAAAAAGACGAATTTTTATCAAAAATATAGATTTCTAACAAAATTGTTCAATCTTCAACCAAGTAGTTAGATTTTGAATCAAAGAGATGAGTTTTCAACCAAAGTGATAAATCTTCAACCAAAAGAAAGAATTCTTAACACGAGAGTTCAACTTTCAACCATATTAACCGTTCAAACATATTAATTTTCAATCAGACAGTTGAATTTTATACCAAAAGAGATGAATTTTTAAACCAAGAAGATGAATTTTCAACTAAGAGTTGCATTTTCAACCAAGAAAGATTTTTCAGTCAAGAGAGAAGTAAAAAGTTTACCAAATTATTCAATTTCCAAGCCAAAAAGGCGAAGTTTCTACAGAACAGTTGAATTTTTAATCCATAAATACGAATTTTCAACTGAAATGTTAAATTTTTATCCAAATAATAAAATTTTAAACCAGGAAAGATGAGTTCTCAAACAAAAATTTAATAATACACTTTTCATATAAAAAGAAGTAACTTTCAACCAAAAATAGTTGGACTAAACAGATGAAATTTCATCTAAAATGATGAATTTTCAACTGGGATAGTTAAATTCTCAGTTATGAAGATTAATTAAAAAAATATATTCAACTCTGGAAAATAATTTTATTCTATCTAAAAGTGCTTCTATAGATGTACCTAGTTCCGACTGCCACTTGCGGAAGATTTACGACTTCCTGAGACAAACAGGAAATGTTTTTAAAAATTTGGAGTTGCCGTATGGGAGAAAAATTCAAATGTTCCTGTATTGTGCTATAAATTCCTATAGCTCAGGAAATTATTTTTCTTATTTTTAAAAGGTGTTTCTTCAGATTTATGTAGTTCAGGTGTCAATCGAAACTTAATGATTTTTCGTTAAAAATAATATATGAAACTTCTTCGAACGCTCAGATTTTAATGTGCATGTAGACGCTCATGAATGACGGTCATGGTTGTGGCATAACAACTGACACTCGAAAACTCATGAATCGAATCATTCTGATGCGAAATTTGCTGATCAAATCAAAAATATTTTTATCTCCAGAACAGAGATTCGTTTCTTTTCATATTCCCGATTTCTAACGGTATTTTTTATTGTTTATCTCACAGCCACCCAGTTCTTCAAACTAAAAACATCTGTGAAAAGCGAGTACACTCTTGCCCGATTTGTGCCGAATGGCGCACGTCAGTTGTGGTATCCAATTAAAAAGAGTAACAGTTTCAACTCCAATTTTTTCCTACTCATCAGAAACCGAAGGTGCAATTATCTTCGCGGCGTGAAGTGGAAAAATTGAGAGCACGACAGGTTTTCATGTCCGTTATACTATAGAGTATAACGGTACGTGTCTGAATTTTGGCAGCCGGAAAAGGCCCGAGTGGCTTGCTTTTATGGCATGCGGTGCACGAGCTATCGGCCACGACCAACGGGAAGAAGCGCGTGGCAGATGCCATCTTTAATTGATGGGCCATGACTGTGTGGAAAAGTTGCTAATTGATATTTCATAAAGGAATTGAAAGCCGCGGGATGCCCCAAATTTCTTCCTTCAAGGGACCACCCTTTCTTTTAAGTTAACCCTCGTCAAACTTCTCAAGGGAAACGTCATTAGTGCGGAAAATTATTAATTTGTGTCTAAACATGTTGTATCCGGATGTAACCGATATGAATTTAAGGTTCATATTGTTACGGAAAAAGGTAACTTATTTGCTTTTTACACTGCACAGTGGACTTGAGAGACACCGAAAACTGTCCAGAATTCGAGATTTCGTCGGAATGGATGAAATTTGTTATAACAAGGTTTTTGAGGTCGTTGATTTCAATTTTGATCTCAAAAGATACAAATTCTAAATGGCGGCCAAAATTTTAAAATTTTAATATATGGGGCAAAATTCCTCAAGTGTACCCGCCTGAAAACTTGTTGTCTCTGATCTTCTTGAAAGTCCACTGAATTGCAGTTCTAGTGGACCTCTTTTAATTCCCCGAAAGGAATAGAGCTTGTACGACTGGTTGTCGTAATACATGGGCTCGAATTTTTGTTATTTTACCACATACGCCAATACTCCAAGTGTGGCTGCTATTTTTTTCAAAATTTTTTGCAAAAAAGATATTAGTTCTATCTCTTAAAAATGATCTATTAGCGAAAATGGGGCGACAGAAACTGGTGAAGATATATGAAACTCCTTGCGCGAGGGTACGGCACCAAAAATCACCACGAATTCCGAAATGTTCATATTTAATTTAATTTATATATAAAATAACAGTTTTATGAATAGATAACAAACATTATTAAAAAAGTACCTGATGAATACTTCGGCGCGTCTAAAATGTCTAGATACGAAGCGACATGGCAGCTGCACTCAAGAAATGTCATATACTCGTATCTCCACCAATTTCTTTCGCCCCTTTTCCGCTAATAGATCATTTTCAAGAGATAGAATCGAGCTTTGTTTTGCAAAAATTTTTTTTTTTAAATACTAGCCGCACTTGGAGAAAAAGGATAACCAATCGTACCAGAGGTATCTCCTTTAGGGAATTAAAGGAGGTCCACTAGGACTACAATTCAGTGGACTTTCAAGAAGAGCGGAGACAACAAGTTTTTAGGCGGGTACACTTGAAAAATTTTGCCTCATGTTTGCCTAAAATTTGATACAAGGTGGTTTCTAGGGTCTCTAATTTCAATTTTGAGGTCAAAAGTTACAAATTCAAGATGGCGGATCAAATATGGTGGACAAAATTAAATTTTTTTAGAGAATTGCCTAAAACTTGGTACAGGGGGGTTTTTGAGCTCGCTAATTTCGATTTTGACGTTACAAGTTACAAATTCAAAATGAGGGATTCAAGATGGCGGCTAAAATTTGAAAATCTTTAAAGATTTGTTTAAAACTAGGTACAAGGGGGTTCTTAAGATCGCTTACTTCGACTTTTACGTCAAAAGTTATAGACTCAAAATAGCGGATCCAATGTAGCGGCCAAAATCTCCAAATTTTCACAGATTTACCTGATACTTGGTACGAGGGGCTTTTTAGTTCATTAATCTCGATTTTTATGTCAAAAGTTACAAATTCAAAATGGCGAATCCAATATATCAGCCAAAATTTCCAAATGTTTACAGATTTTCCTAAAACTTGGTACAAGAGGGTTTTTAAGGTTACTAATTTCGACTTTGACGTCGAAATTTACAAATTGAAGATGGCGGAATAGATGTGGTTGCCAAAATTTCAAAATTTTCACTGATTTGCCTGAAACTTGGTACAAGGGGGTTTTTGAGTTCACTAATTTCGACTCTGACGTATTAAGTATAAATTGAAAATGACATATCCAATATGGCGGCCAAAATTTCCGTATTTTCACATATTCGCCTAAAACTTAGCACAAGGGGGTTTTCGAGTTCATTAATTTCGATTTTGACGTCAAAAGTTGCAAACTCAAAATGGCGGATCCAATATGGCAGTCAAAATTTCCGAATTCTTAAAATGCATGAATATAATGTGAGGAGATTCGAAACCGAGCTAATATACGTATTTCTTATTTACATCATATTAATTTATAACCACTCAAATGAGAAAAAAATTGTAACATTTGAATTCATAATCTTATGAACAAGTTTTTTGAACCGATTTCTTAAAAAAACTGGAATGAAAAAAATACATTTCTTTCATTCATAGCATTGTAGAATAAAGAGGACTTGTTAAAGGATCAAGAAATTCGGGAAAAAGTTGCTTCAACTCATCTACATCATGAAAAATAAGTGTTTCACCAAAAACTTTGAAGTTGGTTCTTGGCCACTTTTCGGTGTCTCTCAGCCCATTGTGCACTGCTGTCTTCATTTTTATTTATTTTTCAAAATTGAAGACACACAGACTCAATTTGTCGTACATCTTTTAATATTTCCGGCTTAGGCTAGGTTTCACGAAAAAAAGCGAGAAAGTCTTGCAGTAGGTAGACACAGTAAAAGGATCGGTATCCTATAAAACTAAAAAGACGCAATTAAATCGGAATATTCCGGTCGAGCAATATTCTTTGATCAAAACAGACGATTTCACGCGTTATGCAAACAGGGAAGAAGTTCTCGAATGGTTTCCTCGCACTTTATCATTCGTTCGATAATAACAATGGGATTTGCAGCAGGATCGAGAGAATGAGTATAATTCCGTGACGAGAAAACAGCAGGAGATGGAAAAAGATAGAGAGAAAGGGAAGGGAAGCGCACGAATTAGCCCGCGCGGATTAGCATCCGCATATTTTTGCGAAAACGAGATAATGCAAAAAGCGTTGGCTGCTCTGAACGAAGCTGACGAGACGGGGCTTGGTGTTGGGGGTGGAAGGCGTGGTCAGGTCCCTGGCAGGTTTCGAATGAGAAAGAGGAGAGATAAATCCGAGTTTCTCTCTCTTTCGCGCTCAGGTGTTACGTCTGTTGACCAGTGAGAAAGAGAGAAAGAGAGTGAGGAAGGAGAGAAGAAGATAGGGATAAAGAGGAAGAGAGAAGGAGAGAAAGAGAATGAGAGAGAAAGAGAGAAGGGAGACAAGAACGGACAGAGGAGAGGAAATGCGATAAATGTGAGAGCGAAAGAGAAGAGGAAGAAAATGAGAGAGAAAGAGGACGTCGGTGTAACGCATATGCAAGAGTGTGTGTGAGTGCATGTAAGTGCACGTATTGCAAACGTGGCCCGTGGGGCAAGCAGGGGTTGGTCGGGGTGGCGTGGAACGGAACAAAGGGGTAAAAATCATTGCGCGGTCCAGCCTCGAGGCTGATCGATGGTTGCTGCACTCACCCCTGCCCCTTGGCACCAAACACCAACCCACCCCGCGAACCACCCATCCAACACATTCACTGATCCCTGGGACTCACTGACTGGCCAGACAAAAAATGGCCGGTTTGCCGGCCGAAGCGAATCCTGGCAGGCTGACGTCGGTGTTTGATGACCTCGGGGGTGGCTCACCGGGAACCGGAGGGCCACTCGGGGGGAGGAAAATGGAGACCGCTGCTGCCAGAGGTCCGCGGCCGGAAAACCCCCGGGGGAGAACTGACGGAGAGAATCGATGACGTTGGATGATTTCGCTAACGCCGATGGAGGCCCGGGGTTAACGCTCTCCATTCCGATATTTTCTCGTTTAGGGAATACAAAGCCTCGAACACCACAACCTAGATTCCCCTTTTTATTTTTCCAAAATCAATTTCTCTGGAAATCTAAATTTGAATCTTCATTTTGAGACACTTTGTTCTGCCTCTAAATCACCAAACCCCTTCATCGTTTTGTGAAACATAAATTTGTATTTCTGCTTCAATATAAAAAGTTTCGGTCGTCAGTTGTACAACTCTGAGCACAATGTCAGGTGAAAAAAGAGAGTTAACCCCAGGTTCAGAATTGAGGATTTCGCTGTATTATTCTCGGTCCCTTACCACCTAAGACCAATCTGACGCGTTGCCCCCTAACGTGACCTGAAATCTGTGTGCAACTAGAAGAGTTCAACGCCAATGACACGTTTGCCGTACCCGTTAATGATCCCCCCCGTCTCGATCCTTAGCTTCACACTCCCCAGACAAAACGTTTCCTCTACATCGAGGCGTTCTAAACGGATGTGTGTATGATAGAATTTCTTCCGTCATTAAGAAAGCCTTACAATGTGTACGAGTTTCTAAGCGTGCTGGGAAAATTATTGACCAACTCGAGAGTCTCGATGTTCACTCATAAGGGTCAAAAGTTTTAAGGCTTTTTCGAAGTACCCGCTCACCCCCTTGCCAAACCCCCCCTGTGAGTCTATTCAAGGAACGGTAAACGCGACTCGCGGAAATTCCTCACTTCGCGTTCGGGATCCGATGGTTTCTTGTCACATTTCCCCTTCATTTTCTTTATCTCGAGCGTGCTTCTTTTACGCAAATCATACATAGGTGAGCTGCATCCGAGTCCTTTCACAAAGAGTACCAAGCTTTTAGAAAGCGACTTTTCCGATGACCTGCGTTAAAATGGCTCTATTCTTCTACAAAAATGTAAAAAAAGGGAATGAGAATGATAATAATATAGTAATAATAGTAGTCATAGGAAGTGAAACCTCCCCCTATTTATACAACATGTCCATCTTCAGATGTCGATAACTGAAATTCAACAAATACAGATTTATTCAAGCAAATTTTACCTATAATTTAAATTCATATTCAAACATCAATATTAATGAAATACCCATTTGTAAGTCGATATTGTTTTACATGACAGCGATTTATCGAGTCGTGTGATTTGTTCAACTCAAGAGAGAATAAGTAGGTTTATCTACACAGAAAAAACAAAAGTTTAAATGTGTTGCAATTTTTAAACGTTTAAAAATTAAACGAATTTCGACGAAAGTTTCATCGAGGTTAGGAGAATAATTCTGACGTCACCCAACTATGTCATGCTGAAGTGAGCAAATTGGAATAGAACGTAAAATTAGTAACAAAAAGCACCAATGAAACATTGTTCTTGCTTGTAAATCTCCTCTGAAATATACATATTAGACTATTTTAAGTGCACTACAACTTATTTTACACTACTTAGCAAAAGGCAACTGACAGCTGAAAATCGCCATTTTGCTCCAGTTCAATTAACTCAAATGAGGGTAGATAACGCTGGCGTTCTAATTTTCGCTACTTTTCGAATAAAAATTGAGGCGAAAACAGACAAAAGATTACATAGACAAGTTTAAGATCATGAAATTATCTCCGCTTTATGTGAAGTTTAACCGGCAAGATTAATTTTTATTGCAGCGAATCTTTCGCCTGGAATCGACGTAAATCGTCAAAGTCTATTTCTTGAAAAGAAAATTGCTCAACTTCGGATCGTTTTAACTGCGATTTTTTTTTACTTAGGAAGGGTGACGATCGGTGATAAATTTGTATCCGTGAAACATCTTTCTAAATGGCGGATTGATTAATAAGGGTTTGCTAATAAATATAATTTTGGTCTGAGATTTGGATGGTCGAAATCACTAACTAGCACCTTCGACTGAACACAGTATTTTCCGTAGGAGACCATCCTAGTCACGCCTTAACCCAACCTACCCCAAACCGAGCACGAGGGAAGTTTCAACTCCAATTTGCCATTTCGTGACTGCAGCGAATCTTGCATTTTTCTTTCTTGAACAAACGTCTATCATTCTATCACGAACCGCTAAACTTTTGTTCCCTGGTTCGTCCCACCTGCCACCTTCCACCTCATCCTTTAGATTGGCGCGCATCCCTCGAAATCCCCACATACATTGAGTACACTCATTCGTTCTTCTTCGAGACATTTTCGACGTGGGAGGTCACTCGAGTGAGTTTCGTACTTGTTACGGTTGATCATATCATTCCTGAGAGAAAAAGCGGCCAAGAAACTTTTTAGCTCGCTCTTCAGTCGATTCTCTTGAACTAGAAATTAAATCAGGAAGATTTAAGTAAAAGAATAGTATTGATGGGATTTGCAACTTTCCTCTCCCTTGGCCAAGAGTCCAAGCAAATGTGGATGGATTTTCTAAATATAAATGTCCAAAACGGATGTACATATGAGTGATAAAATAAAAAATAAAATACTGCTGATGGGATTCTTGATTATCAACAATCAGAATGAAATCAATCCTGGTTGAAAGTATAACTATGAAATGATGCGTTTGATTGTTTCCATTCCAGTGTGAATTTCAATAAAGGAAGGGACAAAAGGGAAAAATGACGAGCCCCAAATGAAAGAAATATTATCATTTTATCTGCCCGACTTGAAATTGAGCGAAAGTCACTGGCAAAAGTCATCGAGAGACGAGAGGTGAATTCGTGAAATGAAAGAGTGGAATGAGCGATCGTGAGGCGAGGGACAGACGGAATGGGAGAGTGGAAGGTTAAAAGGGAGTTCGAGAGGAGAGTGGAAGAGAGGAAGCGTGAAAGAGAAAAAAATAGAGGGAGAGACAAGGAAAAGGGATGGAGAGTGGACAGAAGAGAAAAAGAGGGTTCCTATTTGGTCGTTAGCCAGTTGGCTAATTTCCAGTAGAAATCATGAAAGCGGGGTCTGTGAGGGGAGGTTCGGTCATTCGATGATCCTCTCTGCTTGCCCGTCAGCCTGCAGTCATTGCTTTTCAATGATTTTTACTCCTTTTTCCGTCCATTCAATGACCATGTACAGGGCTCGACTCGCCTCAGCAAAGCACAGGGCTTTTCGATGATTCCCCTGTTGCAGTACGGGGAAGCTTTCCACGTAAGCCCTCGATTGGGGTAGGTTAGGTTGGGCTTGTAGCTTTCTGAACTGAGAGGTAGTGCTGGTTAGGGTTGTCCCGCAAATGCAGCCATCGAGCGAGCTTGGGTCTCAATTCGAAGGTATATATCTGAACCAGTAAATTAATACCTCCCACCACCCACCACCTACCTATTTTACTCTCAATCCTACCAGCAGTCACTCACCTCTTCTGCTTGAACTTCAGTACAATTGCTACTTATCATACAGTAAGACTGTTTTAAAAATCACGATTGGGTTTCATACAATCCTGGTTATTCTGAGGGGTAAATAACTTTGAATTTCGATACACGGATTGCGGAATTGCATTCAACAATTTTAATTTCAAGAGCATAATTTGAAAAGATCATGTATTCATTTTTTCGAACATATGTAGATTTTGTGGTATTTATGCTTGATATGGTGAAGCAGTATTCTCCAGAAGTATAAAAAAAAAAGAAAATTGTTTCTTTCGTCATATTGTCTTTAAGGGTTCTTGCTATGTTTAAACAGATTTGCTTAGATTGTGAAGAAAGAAAAACTAAAAAGTTATTTTATTTGGGAGAATAATTTTCATTAAACTTCAAAGAATCGTATGTAGACACATTGCTCTTTCAGGACAGAGCACTTCAATTTGAAGACAAGAATTAAATAATTTCAGAAATGAAAGGTTTAAGTACAAAATTAGAAGTTTTTCAAATTCAGAAAAATCTAATGCTAAGAACCTGAAGACTGACGATTTTAAGCTTTGACGTTCGGAATAAAAAGTTCCTAGTTGAAGGCTGAAAATCTTATAGTTTTATATAGAAGGAATGAAAATTAATCAATTATTGACAAAAATTAAAAAATAAAAAGAATCAAACTATTTTACAGACTGTATACAAATGAAAATATTGAAATGCGTGTTTTGAAGTAAGATAATGAAGATAAGAGTAAATATCCACGAAAAAGAAGCACAATTTTTCCTTAGTTACATTCTTCCTTGCTACTCCGCACTGGAATTCAAACCCGTGACAGCAAGGCATCCAAGCACGTTCTCCACTTTTCCACTCTGATTCTATATTTAAAAATGTTAAATATCGAAGCTTTTCAAGAATGAAAAATTTTCAAATTCGAAATTGGTATTAAAATATTTTGGTCATACTATTACAATTTTTTTAAAAACTGTTTTTAAGTATAAGGGTGATTGCCAAAAAGTTGACCACTTTAAGTCACGGTCACTTTCCACTTTTCCTTTAAATATTAAAGTTTTTCTAAAAATATCACATTAAATTACTTATATCATAGCCCAATTTAGTTGGTTTTAAAAATTAAAGACGACTTTGTTCAGAAATTATAAAGAAAGCTAAGGATTTCAAAAATAATTTCAAAATGTTTCCCACTCGTTTTCTGCCTGGTCAGGCTGCATTGTTATTTTTGGATAAAACTCGAGAATAATTATTCAGCCTATTTATAACACAATCTAAAATTGTTAATTTTAAACTTACGAAGATTTTAGTATAGTTTAAAATCGATTTATCAACCTTGGAACGAAATAACAGTAAATAATGATCACTATTTTCGCGTAATCTTTTTTATAAAATATCCGGTAACGCTCCATATTAATCCATCACACCATAAAATGAGATAATAATTTGAAATGCTGAAGTCAAAATCGAGTAAATCGTAAAAGTAGTCATTTTTTCCATATTTTAAAATATTTTTATCTGTTCTGCATATATTTTTAAAAGATTTTTCTTTTTTTTTGTTTTATCACAGTCACATGTCTTGTTAAACCTTTAGAAATGTGTAAAATTCATATCCATCACAAATACATTTTTGATCTCTCATTTTTATATTTGCATACTCCCTTGAATTACCCTTAATTGAAAAATATATTTTAGGCGGTTTGGAAATTTTGTTTCCGAAAACTCTCATTGTTTAAAATGGTCAACTTTCTGTCAATCTTTCATAACTTTTTCAATTTAACCTTTTACCTTAAAAGCATAGAGATAAAATATTCGTGGTATAAAAACAAATTAATTGACTTATTGTATGAATAGCGCATTTAATAATAAATACAATTTTTTATTTTATTTATAATATTTATATATTTTATATCGAATAATATTCAGGGGATGCTCAATCGATATTCATGTTTTTTAAACAAATTTTTCGTTTTAGCTAAAAAAATTCTTGCATCATTTCTTATAATAGATGTAAGTTTCTATTTATGTTGCAAAATAATTTCATTGCTAAAAAAAAACGCATTAAAGTTGTACATTTTTGTATTTTTGAATTATTTATGTTATTTATTAAAACACACATTAACGAATTAGGTAACTCTGTAGAATGGATTTTCTAAATCACATCACTGTGAGACCGCAAAAAATATTTATTCATGAGAATATAACACTTTAATGTACGCGACTTTTGTTATTATAAGTTATAATGTTGATGAGCAGTATCCTCTACATGTTATCCGGTTGGCTTCATCATTGATACAGAACGGTTTTTTTTACAAAAATTAACAAATTATGTTACAGTGCATTTTGATTGAAAGGAATTAATATTTTTTGCTATAAAAAATGGACCACCCTAATGTATATATATATATATATATAAAATTGGTCAAACAACCACCGCAGGGTCCCCCTGGGAGCGACTGCCATCCATGAAAA